>JAMWET010004196.1:327500-791621 GCA_024036415.1 Prochilodus magdalenae | reverse complement strand
TGTGTTCTATGGTTATCTGAAAAGGCCAGTGCTGTTTTCCGAGAGTCCTGTTTACCCTGCAATGTCCCATAGCTGGAGTCGGATGGTCTCCTGCTCCAGGTTCAGCACCTTGAGGGCAAAGTCCACGCCGATCGTGGCTCTGTAATTGGGGGAGAAGTTGTGGTGGACGTAGCGTTTGATGATGCTGCTCTTTCCTACCCCAAGGTCACCGATGACCAGGATTTTATACAAGTGTTCTTTCTGCTGCGGCTGCTGGTGATGTTGGAGTTGCTGGTGCATGACGGAGAATGCTGGACACTAACAGACGCTGGTGGCCACTGACAGACGCTGGTGGATCCTGGTGGGCTCTGACAGAGTCCGGTGGATGGCAACAGATGCTGCTGGACAACAGTGGGCACTGATTGAGGCTGCTGCACGCTGAAAGACGGTGCTGGATGCTGCTGGACACTTGTAGACGCTGGTAGATGCTGATCGACGCTGCTGAGCGCTGCCGTGGTGCTTCAGGCCACTCGGTATGCGTAGAGGTGAATGAGGGAAGGAGAGAGTAGAGGAATTGTGCCTGGAACGCCCTCGTACTTGTTCGGAATAGGAGGAGGGAAGAGGAGGAGGATGAGGAGAAGGAGGAGGAGCAGGGAGGAGTTAAAAACTTGTGACTAGTGAGAGAGACATGGGACTGAGGTCAAAAGGTCACATGCTTCCTACCAGTTTGACCCCAAGAGCCAATGAGGCCCCCGAACACTAAATAAATCAGAGCAGGCGTAAAGGAGCGTTAACGGGGAGTAAACACAATCAATAAAACAAATTAATAAATATTTACTTATAGAATTAATAGCTCCAGTTCTGGAATATAATGAACTAAAATAACTTAGTGTTTATTACTAAGATAGTAAAATATCTATAATTAAATTATCTGTAGGTATATTTTATTAGATTGTGTTCTATCACAATTCCTGGTATTAAATAACTGTAACAGATTACTTCTAAAATCATTTTGCATCATATAGGACTACTGATTTATTCATATAACACTAATTTCCAAAATGTATTTATTTTCCTTTGTTATTAAATCTCATTTTAACAAAACAAAAAAAGTCAAAAATAATTTATTTTAGGATTAATAATGGAAATAAAATGAAAAGAAACTTGAACTTTTTAGACCGGACATGTTGCTAATCTAAACTAGACCTGGCTAATCAAACTGACGTCACGCTTTTGTTTTGTTGCCAGATTGAGCAGTTTTACATCAAACCGGGCTGCTTTGAGTTTGAGTGCTGAGGTTTAGAGGTGCAGTACATGGTTTAGCCAGTCTGATTAGGCCATCTAGGACATAATCCTAGCCAAACACAACAGCGGCCCAAATCTTTGATTCAAAAAGATTATAGTCCAGTACTATGTAAAATAACGAAGCGCAGGCTAAAACATGCAGGATGCTAACTACTAACTTCTACTGCTGTTTTACCCATGCTAATATACTTCAGTCCATGTTTATAGAGAACAGTGCGAGTCTATTAGAGATTACTGGATATCTCCACATGCTGTGAGGGAAGTTTGTGATTATCTAGTCATGCGTTAAGGTGGCCAAATTTCAGAAATGACAACCAGTGACATTTCCAGGTCAACTCACTGGAATTTCTCCATATTATTTTACCTAAGAAATAAAGAGAAAGCAATTCCCGTTCTTGTATTTTGACCATTCCAGGAGGAAAAAAAAAAACCCAATACCATTAACGTTACTTAAGTGTACTTGGTATACTTGGTTGAACTCATGTACTGAATGTGTGCTACGTTTATACAGTATGTACTTGATAGACTAAATACAATTAGTGCAATATACACTTAACTAGAACTACCAGTACTTCACTGTACTACTGAGACACTGATTCATTTTGAGATCCTTAAGTAGATATTAAAGTACATTAACTTATACATACACATCAAGTATACTTCTAAGTTGCACTACTAAAGAGTAACTAAAGAAATATGGAAGTGGCTAACCAAGACGTTTACCACAAAGGTTAAGTTGCACAAGTCTATGAATTCATATTCCTAGCAAATGTGTCTCTAGTAAAGAAACCCATGACTATAGCCCACACCCTGGTCGATCGCCACAAACCACTTCAGGAATATGCACTTAAGATCATATTGGAATTTGCAGATCTGCTACATTCCTCAACACCCGCGTTGTACACAGATCAGGTTGCCTATCCATCACCTGCTGGTATGAGTCGCATCCCCTCCTCTGCTTTAATCCCTGGGTCATGTCTTGGAAGACCTTGCTGACTTCTGGCGCTATACACCAGAGTTCTCTAAAACTAGACCAGCAAGTAGTAAAACTAGACCGTAGCACAACTCTGTCGGCCAAAACAAGCCCGGGACCAAACGCCTGTCAGGCCAAACGGCAACTGTGTCTGGTAAAGAGAAATTTGGTCACCCCAAGTTAGCGCCATGCTAACCCTAATCCTAGCCATGCTAACGGATGGGCATTAATGCATTTGTTGTCTGTACTGGCTCGACGGTGAGGATGGAGGATGACGTCAAGTACAAAACTGTCAGCAATCAAAACCTTCCCAATTCTAAATCTCCTGAAATCATGAGAGAAATCTTGCCTTTAATTCAAGGCAAATTTAATAACTTTCATTTCTTTACTCAACAAATCCACATCACTGTCATGCTCAAAAATACTTATGAACACATTTACACATAAGGCATTGAGCAGATGCACCTATCCAGAGTGACTTGTTATATGAATGTTTCCTTGCTAGTACCGGAAGATTCGAGTCTAAAACTCCCCCTGAGCTCAGACACTGCCCAAACAAGGGCCAGTGCTGATATCTAGAAGAACACAGAAGAGTTATATATAAAGCATAAGAGCACTACTTAGTATTTCCATGACAGCGCTCATACCTAGAGAACACACAGTCTCACTGAAGTATGTTTGCTCTTTATGTTTCAAAAAAATATATAAATATAAAAAAAAAAAAAAAAAGCCAGATTCTCCAACATTAATCAAGTCAAGGGGTTTTTATTGTTATTCCTAAATATAACTTTAAGACATTGGAACGAAATGTCATTCCTCAGGCTTCATGGTGCTGCACACAACAGCAGTACATTAAGCAGCACTACATAGCATGCAGTTAGATCGTAGTCTGAAACAAGTGCAGAACATACAATGAATACAGCACACTGTAAATATACAGAACATAAATACACAAGACAATATATTTACATTAGACAGGACATCAAAACAGTAGTGACCCAAAACTGAATCCTAACTAGTGCAAACATGGGGAAGATACACATGTGAAATAAGTATGTGAAAGATTACTGTATTAGGAAAATCGGTGGGATAAACTGAAGCCGAGAACCTAACAGTGAGGATCAAGGTTCCTGGACAGTTTAGAGAGATTCTGTATTGAGGTGTCTGATCCTTGCTTTCTAATCTCAGATATTATCTAACATTACAGTGGAAGACTACAGTGTATCTATGAGTTTTTCATTACTGTGTGTTTAAGAAAAACACTAGGAGCTTAACCATTGCATATAGAACTTTATTATCAGGCTGAATAAGTAGACATATGTAAATGAACTGCTCCATCTGACGTCAGAATCAGAAAATTGAAAGTAGCCCGGTTTTGTAGCTTAGTTTCTGTTTATGCACTGTATGGATTGGGACATGAATGGTATATTTTTAAATTTCAGCAATGTGCATGTTTTATCCTCTATTTCTACATTTATTGATATGTTTTATTCTTTATTTCAAAAAAAGTGAGTGACGTCAGTTTCTAGATGATATGGACTTGAAAATGCTTATCTTTTCTTCGTCTAAAAGGACTAAAATGACCTCTTTTAAAAAAGATCTTCAGAAACAACACTTCAGTAATACAGGCTTAAATATCTTCTTTCTTGGACAAGGTACAGTTGGTACAAGGCACAGTTTGGTGAGTCATCGACTAAAGGCCAGAGAAAGCCGCTCATGAAAGGCAGCATGGAGACATTTGCAGCAAGTTGAACCAATTAACTCCTTGTCGCTCTGTGGTGACCTTTGGGGTTTTTCTGACACTGTGAAAGAGGAACGAAACTGCTGGTGCATCACTGTAGCCCACTATATAATTTATACTGCCGATGAAACTCATAACATGAGACACTCCATATTCCTAAGCTTATAACCTGGCGTGGTTATTCGCCTGGCCCAGACGCCAGCGCTCTTTAACATGTATGGCTTGTAGTGCGGTGCAGAAGCTGTCAAGGCTTTAAAAAAAGGAACTCAAAATCAATTCTGAAACATAAAAGCCTCCCAGCGTGGAGAGATGTGTGCTGACTTTTTGTCATGTCACGACTGCACCTGCGGCACACTGTGCCTGAGTTGCTGAAGAATACTTTAAAGTTTGCTATGACTTCAATTTTCAGAAATTAAATCTCAATCATTACTGTCTACGTCAGTCTGAACAACAACCCAAACTGTCAAAAAGGCTATGTTCCACATATTTATTATATTATATCTTCAAAACAATTCAAATTCATTTTCATATAACTGTTTTTCAACATCCTTTAATCCTTTAGAATTACACAGGCTATCTCTTATAAAGTGGGGTGCGAAAGTTTGGGCAGCGTTGTTAATTTTCCTTTTGATTTTCCATTATAAAGCTTTGATTGTTTGGATAAAAAAATTGCGTTAAATATATCATATAGGGGACAAACACAGTGATATTTTAGAAGTGAAATGAAGTTTATATGATTTACAGAAAGTGTGCAATAATTGTCTAAACAAAAGTAGGCAGGTGTATAAATTTGGGCACCAAAAAAAAAAACCTTTAGTAGATCCTCCTTTCCCAGAAATAACAGCCTCTAAATGCTTCCTATAGCTTCTAATGAGAGTCTAGATTGTGGCTGAAGGTATTTTAGACCATTCTTCTTTACAAAACATCTCTAGTTCATTTAGGTTTGATCGTTTCCGAGCATGGACAGCTCTCTTTAAGTGACACCACAGATTTTCAATAACATTCAGGTCTGAGGACTGAGATGGCCATTCCAGAACGTTGTACTTGTTCCTCTGCATGAATGCATTAGTAGATTTTGAGCAGTGTTTAGGGTCGTTGTCTTGTTGGAAGATCCAGCCCCGGCGTCCCTCAACTTTAACAGGATTCCCAGTCCCTGTACTGGCCACACAGCCCCACAGCATGATGGAACCACCACCAAATTTTACTGTAGGTAGCAGGTGTTTTTCTTGGAGTGCTGTGTTTTTTTTCCTCCATGCATAACGGCCCTTGTTATGCCCAAATAACACAGCACCTGATTCCAAAATGAAGCTGGCTTGTCTAAATGTGCTTTAGCATACCTCAAGCGGCTCTGTTTGTGATGTGGGCGGAGAAAAGGCTTCCTGTGCATCACTCTCCCATAGAGCATCTCCTTGTGTAAAGTGCGCCGAATGGTTGAACGATGCACAGTGACTCCATCAGCAGCAAGATCATGTTGTAGGTCTTTGGTGCTGGTCTGTGGGTTGACTCTGACTGTTCTCAACATCCTTCGCTTCTGTTTATTGGGGTTTTTCTTGGTCTGCCACTTCGAGCCTTGACTTAAACTGTGCCTGTGGTCTTCCATTTTCTCACAATGTTTCTCACAGTGGAGACTGAAAGCTGAAATCTCTGAGATGATCTTTCTGTATCCTTCCCCTAAACCATGACGGTGAACAATCTTTGTTTTCAGGTCATTTGAAAGTTGTTTTGAGACTCCCATGCTGCGTCTCTTCAGAGAAGATGCAAAGAGGACAAAACTTACAATTGCCCCCCTTAAATACCCTTTCTCATAATTGGAGTCACCTGTGTATGGAGGTTAAGGGTCACTGAACTTACCAAACCAAATTTGAGTTCCAATAATTAGTTCTAAAGGTTTTGAAATCAATAAAATGACAACAGTGCCCAACTTTTGTTTAACCAATTAGTGTAGCTCAGCGGATAAGACCACTACCCGCCCCAGAGCCAACACCACACGTGGGAGACTGGGGTTTGAATCCCAGTATAGTTGACTATGCTGTGCTACACCAATAAGAGTCCTTGGGCAAGACTCCTAACACTACATTGGCCCACTTGTAATATGATTAACCTTGTAAGTCGCTCTGGACAAGAGCGTCAGCTAAGTGCCATAAATGTAAATGTAATGTAAATTATTGCACACTTTGTGTAAATCACATAAACTTCATTTCACTTCTCAAATATCACTGTGTTTGTCCCCTATATGATATATTTAATGCAATTTTTTTCCAAACAATCAATGCTTTATAAAGGTAAATCAGGAAAATTAACATGGCTGCCCGAACTTTCGCACCCCACTGTATAAATAATACTATTCCGATCAGTTGCCCTGTATTGCACCTCTTTCACAAAGCATTCTCAGCTAAATGGTGTATGGGTGGGGCTGCTAAATTCTGATCTGAAGATGGACATGCTAATGTCGGAACCTAAAAGCAATGAGTTCTATATTAGGGTGCTTTTGCAGCTTAATTTTCACCTATGGACCACATGGACTGAGGACTGATTGGTACATTTAGAAATTTTAAAAATGGCTTTTATTTTTGGGACTCAGGTTTCCAGGATTTGTAAGGGTCTTTTAACTCATTTGCAAAAAGGTATCTGAATAGCGCAGCATACAGTGCTGTTCTGTGGTCAATCTTAAACGCCAACCCATCACTAACTGTTACCAGACAGGTGAGTGAGACAGGTGACTCCTTATGTTTGATGTTACAAGATGCTACAAGACACTGCTTGAGTCAAGTTTGGATGTATGCTGTTTCATATGGTATATTCATGTATATGACTTTCAGGATATTATGATAGTCATAATACATTGTATTCACAATATGTCATGGGCATTTTTACTTTAAGCATATAGCAAGACAGGTATTTTCTAATATACTGTTGTAGCAAATAAATTAAATACTCTAAAATATTACATGTACATTACAGTGGACATTGAACTGGCTTTAACACCAAGTTTTATGATGATAGAAACAGCTCAGGAAGTGGAACTGCATGTGGATTTTCTATACACAGACTTTAGCCTCTGAATATACGTAGGTGTGTGTAAAAACTCTGGGGTACTCAGAGTCAAGATGAACATTTATTTGATAAGATGGTGGGTGTCTGCTCATTCTGTTTTCGCCAAACATACCTTTGGTGCACTGAAGAGTTTCATTAGATCATAGGCTATTCTTCCAAAATGCCTCTGGCTCGCAAGACACTGACTGATGAGATCGAATTTCTGATTATCTTTCCATGTAGACAATGTTTATCCAGCAACACTGCACAGTGGATCAATGTGTTACTATCCAAATGCCAACCAAAACCTGCTTTAGGTCTTTGGCAGTGATGTGGGGGTTTTGCTTTGCATCCCTTACCTATGATCTGTGAGTAGTTCTTTAAGAAAAGTTTCTTCTTCTGAATCTCCCGAAAAAGAAGTAAGTGTTGAAACATGTCCTTTTCTGCCCATAATGATGTGGATGTGGACCTAATAAGTATAATGAAGCTCTGAAGAGTTTTTAAAAAATACATTATGTGATTGATAGCTCTTCTGTAACCTCTGCCCTTTTTATTGTAATAATGTATGTCTTACTTGTGCAATATGTACAGAACTGTGACACTGCAATTTCCTTCGGGATCAATAAAGTGTTATCTTATCTTATCTTATCTTATCTTATCTTATCTTATCTTATCTTAGTAGTGGACAGAAAGTCCACTCAGACATGTCCACATGCCAAAATTTGTAGATCGTTTCCCCTTTTCTCAGCAAATAAATATTTCCTGCTGCTTTAAAATGTTTGGACGTCTAAACTTTTTGCATAAAAAAACAGATACACTCCTGGCCAAATGAAATGCGCAAAGCACAAATGGTAAAACGTTAAATTTAACATTAATTTAAAAAAAATAATTCCAGACTAAAAGAGTCAATATTGATCCACTCAGCACTGGTGGATTCAAAAATCAAACAGGGTAGTTAGTCTGTTCAGTATGAGATAAAATATTCCCTGTGGTGTTCATATAAACAGCAGACAGACAGGAGGTTTATACAGATCTAATTAAAGTTCACTCTAATTAGATCTGTATAGAAATCCTGTGTATATACTAACATTCTACATGATAAAATTCTTAAAATGTCTTATCATGCACAATGTTACATCTACAACCCATTTCTATTTTAATCTTCCATTAGGGGTCCTCAGTATCTATCCAGTTTAATGCTTTAGCAAGCCCTGGCCTATTAATCATTCAAATATATGTTGTAGTGATGCAGTATTAGCCTTGATTCAGTGAGAAGGCTGTTCCTGACCAATTTCTCTGTATTTGATTAGTAACTCTTGGGAAATCGTACTGGCAGTCTGTTAGTGATAACTACTGTGAGCTGTTCACCACATGATGATCTTCATGATTATTCATCTCCTGTCCTAAATGAGCATCTGGGTTGAGATTAATTTCAGCCGTATTTCAATCTTTTCTGCAAAGCTCTATCTGCTGGATGTGTCGTGTATGACTGATTACCACCGACAACAATTTTGATATGTTCCCAGAAAGTCTATTGATTGACACACCTATAGTAGAAGCCAGTGGGCAGTTTCTGCCTCAAAACCTCAGTGTGTGTGTAAACATGTAGTGTTACAATATTACAGGATATTTACAGATTATTTCTTTGGTTAAACAAAGGATCAGTTCCCTTAACTCTTTCAATGCAGACTGAAACTGGCCTTAAGGAAATATCAGGAGACAGCAGCAACTACAGTAGACCAGGCCTAATGATTAATGATGGGTTTTGAGCTTTCCCACTCACAGAGCCTGGAGTCTTAATAGTCTTTATTCTTGTGGTTTGCAGTAACTGATCTCCTGCTCTCTTCCTGTGGGGCTACATTCATTACCTTTTCCCTCTGCACCATTTTTCTCCCCACCACCTCCTTTCAGGGGGCTGCAAAGAGACTACGGCGCACATGCACACATTATCTACAGTGATCCCATGTTGGTCTTCCCATTTTGTTCATCAAGGTAAAGATTAGGTGCAAGATTGGAAGATGATTGCAGCCTGTGGCCGAAGGTGGAGTAAAAAACCAAGAGTGTCTCGCCCTAACACGGTATTATGCATTCTTTCTCTCCCTGACGAAACTCAGTTCAAGGAATAGTTTGGCAAAAAAAGAAAAATCTCATTTTCACGGTTTTCCTCCTTATTCCCTTTGACCAGCCAAGGCGTGTCTGGTGTCTGAGGCTTGCTTTTTTATGCACTAGGGATACGAGGCTAACATGAAATGAAAGCTTATGCTGTAAAAAGTGTTTGTTGGGCCAACCTAAAAACTACTGTAATGTGTTACAGGCAAATAAATTAGGTTTATTCAACCTAAAAAAAAAAGACTAAATGACCGGTCTCTTTCAATCAAAGTCATTTTAAACAGCTGTGTAAAATTTATCGAAATGCTTGTAACAAGTTGAAGTCATTTTTTTAATTTAAATTTAAATCTTCTTTACAGTGTACTAATAGCATCATGTAAACAACATGCACAAATCAAAACACATTTGCCTTAAACCACCAAATCAAGTTGATAAATAATCTGAAATTGTATTTATGATGCTGTGTAACCCACGGTTACCAATAAAAACAGAAATAAAGTACGAACTATCAAAAATCAACCCATGGAGTAAATTATTACAGACACAGAAATACACATCAGATCCTTTTAATAAGACTTTTTAAATGCTTGTTTCAAAGGCATTGTTTATAATTGACAGCATTACAGTAAACATTGTACCAGCACTGTAAAAAGTGTTTTGTTGGTCCAACCTAAATAAATTACTCTAATTTGCTACAAGCAAATGAATTAAATTCATTTGCTTGTTTTTTTTTTTGTTTGTTTGTTTTTTACTCAACTTTTGTTAAATTGCTTTAACAAGTAACAAATTAAAGACATTTTTTAGGCTGCACTTTTTTTACAATGTCCTCATACATTCATATTCAATTTCTGCACATTTTACAGCACTGTAACTGTTTATTGGTAGAGGTATAACACATAGCATATGTGCAATAAATGCTGATACATTTCATTTTATTTTGATTTTTTCCACTATATTAAATGTAATAAATAATAGAAATTTGCAGGTAAAAATGCCAAAGTTTCCTGTAGAGGATGTGAAAGTCAACCAAACGTTTAATTATACCAATTATTATTATAGCAGAATTTAGAATCAAGTGTACGCAAGTCTACTACTGATTACTGACCAATATGTAATATCTTAAGCAGGCAGTTTGTACAGTGTTAAGTGGTGCTCATGTTTGTCAACCTTGACCTCAACCGTAACTGTGTGTGGCCATGTTTGATGTAAAGGGAAAATGTGTATGTTTGGTTTTTCACCCAACTACTACTCATTTAACTCAGAAGCAGTCAAAAGACAGACCCCTCAGATCCTAGCAGATGCCTGCAGTGGGCTGCATCACATACAGAGAGTGGTTTCTAATATAGCGGTTTGCACCAGCCTCAAATGTAAAGTGAACGATTTGCCTCACCACACACACATACACACACACACCTACACACACACAGACACACACACACAAACACAAAAACTATTTGGAAAACATGCTATTTCAAAACCCATTTCCTGAAAAGCAGTGGTAGTTTTCCGTTAGATTGGCAGCTTTGGTTATTGTTTGCAAATGATAGCGCAGCGTCAAGGGTTTTGCTATGGGTTAGGTGTTTAGGGGGATGACAGGATAAGACCCAAAATGCAGAGGTGCTGCGTAAAATAGGCCTCATTTAAAAGTCTCTGTGCGCTTCACTGCAGTGCCTGATCGTACATACAGTGCCTTCTGGCTCGTCAATACCACCAGAGCCTACCACTTTTCCTCCAGTACAGAGACTGCAAAATAACTCTGGAGCTGTTTCGTGAGCTAGTTGAAAGCTTGCTGGTTGAGAAAGGCACAACTCCAACTAGATTTCGTGCAGCAGCCCCCTGCCTCTCAGCTTCAAAACGTTCACTCACAGGGGACAAGTGTGTTTCTATTACTCAGAGTAACAGAACATTTTAGCATGTGAGAATTAAGGCACTGTTTTTTAATGAGCATCTCAAATGACCTGTCAAATTTAGAAAAGGGAGAAAAGTCTTGTTTTGACGTCCCTTTTTAAATGACTGTCAAAATGCTAGAGTTCAAAGGGGGTTTTGTAGAAGCAAAACATTTGTAAATGGCATACTGGTAATTTGTGAGTCCACAATTCTCTCCTCATAAACTGCAAATGGTAAACGTCTGCTGATTCAGAGCCATTCACAAGCACCAAAGCATGAGATGCTGTTGGGGATTCTAATGCAATTCTATAACAAGCTAAACAACAAGCTAGATTTAGTCTAAAATACTGTATCAATACAATCAATAGAAATATGTTTTTATTGAGCTTTCTATAATTAATGTTGTCTCAAACCAGCTTTACAAAAAAAATGTTAATTATAAGATTTTAATCCCTTGTGGATCCCACAGTGGGGAAATTTAGTCTCCGCATTTAACCCATCCATGAAGTGAAACACCCACATACACACTCACTAGTGAACACACACACCAGGGGGCAGTTAGCACACTTACCCGGAGCGGTGGGCAGCCCTATGCACGGCGCCCAGGGAGCAGTTGGGGGTTAGGTGCCTTGCTCAAGGGCGTTGCTGTCAGTTCAGGGAATCGAACCGGCGCCCCTCCGGTCACAAGGCTGGTTCCCTAACCTCCAGCCCACGACTGCCCTAAAATACATTCATCTTTAAAAAATAGTCGCACCCAGAAATAATCAGCTGACCATAATTAAATTTGGTTGGTGGTACGACATTTGGGACATGCAAATGTTTCAAGTTTTATACTCAGCTGCTCATGTGACACAAGCAAGCCTTATCACTGTACCTGACTGACCCAACAGCCACGACTGCAGACATGTGTCATCCTGTTAGTGCCAGCACCACTGGCAGATGGACTACAGACTGTTAGGACGACTGCTCTTAACACAACGTCAACGTTGTCAAAGACTGCAGTTGTGTCTTGCCAGACTGTCATGGAGTGATTCAGAATGGCAGCGCACCATCTTCAGTGAAGAGTCCCGCTTTTGTCTTGGTGGAGACAGACAACAAATCCGTGTGTGGAGTCACGGTGGTCATCCAGAAGGTCTGGTGTCACTCAACCTCCACCCCCTTTGTAACTTCTGCAAGAACTCACTAAGAAAGTTCAAGCTGTATGGGCTGGATTATCGTAGGACACCATTACGAACCTCAGTAACTCGAGACATATAATAACAATAACTCGAGGCATGTTGCATTTGCAAGCCTGGTGGCCCGATGCCATACTGAGAGACACTACTTCTGTATTTGTAGCTCAATAAATATTGCCCATATCAGTCTAAAATTCACCTGGTAACCCTTATCTTTCTTCTGAAAAGCATTGCAATCTGACAGTGCCTTCTGGATGCAAATATTTTTAATGATGCTTATTTATTCTTATATAAGTAAGGGTTCCATAAACTGCTTTTTGTGTAAATAAATAGGGAAATATAAGGAAAGGAGTCCCTGGAGAGATATAAAGAAAGGAATCTGGGTCAAACTCCCCAAGAGCAAGCCAAAGGCAAGAGTAGCAAAGAAAAACTCCCTAGGAGTAAGACGAAGAAACCTCAAGAAGAAGAGAAAATGACCAACACAAATGAGATTTTATAACAACAACACAACAAAAAAGCTCAGTGCTTACTTTCAGTAATATTCTGATTGATCTGGGAGCTAGTTATGTAAAGCTAGAGCCATCTGTCAAGAGAGATGAGAGATAGGGTTCATGATCAGTGCCAGATGCTGGTGGCTCCACAATGGTAATTCTGGTCATGCAGACTGAGTGAGCAGGTTAGCATCATCAGGTCAGGCAGGCAGGACAGGGGATTAGCCAACGGAGACCAAGCTCTGGTTACCGTGGTAACTCCCATCAGTATGTAAACACAGCCAACTTTCCAAATAAAAAAAAACAAAAACGTAGAAATCAAGTGGTTCTCAGTGTGTGCTCCGTGTTTTAGTAGTGTGCTCCAAGTTTCATTTTTGATACGTTTGAAATTGTGTACTACTTCATTGTGGTGGAGCTTCTATGGTATGGCTTTTATGTGAGAGTACAAACTACAGTTGTCCAGAGTCGCCTCTGACCAATCTTTAAGAATTTAGCATTTTGTCAAATTCTTTGTAAACATATGTGCTTTGAGACATTTTGTTATGTTTCTGATGCATACAAGGCATAATAATTACAAGTTGTCACAGCTGGAACAACATCATCTGTCGCTAAAATAAGTCTTACACTACTGTGGTAAAGGCTGAGATCACCTATCATTTTTCTTGCTTCTAATACAAGTTGTTCATTTTTCAAAAGGTGTTTCTGAGGTTACAGATATCAAATCATCCACTTGCATTAACAACAGGAAAGTCAAAGGAAAACAAAAAATCATTAAAGGATTCAGAGACAAACGGGAGCCCTATCAATTGTTCAAGACCTGGAAGCCCACTGAACCTGCCCGCATCAGATAAACAGTACTTTAAGTTTTCATCTTTGAGAAAGAGAGGAGAACATCGGGCCCCTACATCTGTTTTTGTCCATCCATCCATTATAAGAAGACAACTTAAGGCTATGGGCCTAAAAGGATGTGTAGCAAAGCTGGAAATGAGTGCAACCATATACCAGCCACCGTACTGAGTACATAAAAACAGCATGTACTGGAAAAACCAATAAAAAAATTGTAATAGAGCGATACATAACATCCAGCAATGCTGATTGAATCAGACTGACTCCTTAATGAGGAGACAGAGGGGGTGACTGAGGCAACTTGATCATGAAATGTTCACTAGCGACCAGCAGCTATAAAAAAGAGTCACTCAGGTCAAGTAGACAATGCTAACACTGTAACAAACAATCAAAACTATGTGGCGTTAGATCACAGGAGTTAGGAGGACTGCAGAGGAAACCTCACAGTAGGAGACACAAAGAGGCGAAGGTTAACTATGTTGTTTAATGAAAAGTGGAAAAAGCTGACAATGGAGGCTCCCTAGATTGGTTAGTTATTAAGGAGGCAAGCCAGGCATGGACTAACACTTTCATTGCTGGGACTGAAAACCGTGATCTAAAGTGTGACCAAGAAAGTGCAGGGAAAATTAGCCCCAGAGGAAACATCTCCATGAAAGCACCTGCCAGCCTGAAGACAGCCCAGTTGGAGGAGATGGTCGTGCTGTTTAGGGAAGCCCACACGGCTGCAAAAAAGGAAGCCCATATGTATGGCAATGAAAGTATGAAGACATGTTTGGATTAATGTTGGATTAATGGCTGAATTAAGGTCACATTATAGCTGTCCTGTAATGTCATTAACTAGCTAGCTAAATGTAGCACCCAGCCTAAAAGCCTGAACTCATGGAGGGGAAGAGAAACAGGCAGGGAACGTTCTGAATTAGATTCTGAAGAATAGGAGAGACAGTAGACTGGGATAGTAATGAGTGTGGGGGATGGGAGAAGGAATATTTCGCTTCTTTGTTAAGTCTGCCCAACTCATCAGATGTGATGCCATCAGGTTTCATAGTGCATGTGTGTACTATGTGAGTATGTCCTCATTCCCTTACTTATCTTATGAAGTCATGTAGCCTCTGTACCTGACAACATGCTGGAATATCGTATATTATGCTGTTTTATTTTTCATATGCAGTTGCACGCTCTTGTAAAACACAAAAGTGGCTGATTAAAAAGTCTTAACTCATAGTGATGAAGGAAAAACCATTTCCATTACAAGGAACCATTAATTTTTGTGAGAAGCAAAGAATTAAGTCAACATTTAAAATTTTAAACTTTACAGAAATTGAGATTGTTCAATGTAGAAAAATTGATTTTTTATTCCTTATGGTTTTGTCTGGAATGTAAGAATCTAACCTGCACAGTACTATAATGTAACTATGTTAATGTAAGATTTAGTTCCAGGTGAAGTTAGACCATTTCTGTTTTACTGTTTTACTGTTAAAGAGCAAAAATGTTCAACAAACTCAAATAAATACAAATGAACATAACTTTGACAAGACAGTGACAATATGTCACTGGATCTCTGGAATTGAGATTAAATGGTGTCTAGTCTTTGCACTTACACTTCAGATTTTTTAGTATGGCTTCTGGATTTTATTCTCTATGTCATTACTACTGTGGTTTGGACTGCAAATTTTAAAGAGCAGTTTGTACACAGTTCAGGAAGGCAGCAGTTGATACAGCATTGTCTATGTGAAAAAACTGGATGCTTGAGTTGATAACACCCACATGTATAGTTTATAGGGTTTTTTTATGCTAACTAAATAGGGCACTGTAATCTGCTTCGGAAATAAATGAGGCAGTGTAGTTGTGAGCCCTTTGCTTGTTTGCTACAAGAAATGTCAATATAAACCACTTAATTGGATAACTGTACTATGCACTTTATACACTCATTAGTCATTTTATCAGGCAGGCCTACCATCTACGTGCTCTTTGTAGGTGTACATTTACTGATTATTGCATGTCCTGTCAACTGCCTTCGACACTGTCTAAATGGGGCCACAGTGGAGGATTCACAAGGCTACCAAGAGCTTTCTTGCACTCCTGGTGTCTCTAGCTTGTCAACTCTGTTAAAAGAGTAAGTAGAACTAAAAGTGGAATCGACAATTGTGTTGTCTCGCTTTTTACATGGGAAAAGTACAATCAGATCTCATCTTGTCACTCTGGGGACGTGTTTTGGTGAAAGGTGTAAATGGTTTCCGGCCAAAGTTTATCCAGCTATGACGCAAGAAAACTGGTTCAAAGTTTTCTTGTGTCGTTCTTTCTTCCTGTTCTGGTTTCCTGTTCTTGAAAGCTTTCTTGTGTTCCTCCTTCCAAAACAACATGGAAAGAGATTTCTTCCCAGGAATGCGAGCTCATTCTTAGTGCTCTTGTTGTCTAGAAACAACCCACAGCTTGGTCAAGCGTTGTGGCTGCTGCGGAGGGAAATGGAGGTGAATGATTAGTCACCGTGGCGAAGCTGCCAAGCCACTGGCCCCGAGAGAGAGATCTAAGAGCCCTAATGCAAATCAGGTTTGTCCCAAATCTTCCCCGCTCGCTGCAGTACACGCTAGCTTACATGCTGAGCATCAAATGAAACATCTGCGCTGCATGAGAGTGTGTGGCAGCTGATAAGGAGTTGGAAATCAGAGGGCTTGCTGGGCTGGTTGATTAAATAATGCTCCAATAACATCGTGATGGTGGGCTCTTTAAAACGTGTTAGGGTGCTTAAACGCCGCTTTAGCACCAGGAAACAATTTGATAACATCTTATTGTTTCTGGATCTGAGCGCAGTGCTGTCGCTTTTCCACAGCTAATAATCTGTTTATCCGTTGTTGTTTTTATGGGTACTTTGCATGTGTACATGTATTCCCATTTACAGTATGATTCTGCTGTGTCTCCCTTTAATGTGGCCCCTTTTTTAATTGCCTTAATGTCATCCTGTGCAAAGTGTTGAGTGGTTGATCATGCTGCTAAAACAGCACACTGTGCCACTGAGGCCTTTTAACTGTTGCTAGATGTGGTTGTTTGCCCGGTGTGGTAGTTGTGGAAATGGCAGTGCAGACTTGAGTGTTTAATTCATGGGAAAAATAGATTGAGAGAGGGCAGAAAAGATCTATAATTGGAATCTGTTGACTCCAGACGCAAATCTTTGCTAACGCTCAGCGGCACTGCTTGCCTTGGCTAATGGGAAAATATCTGCAAGGGCACACTGACTCATAGTAAATATCTATGAATGCCTTTCATGCCGTGGAAAAATGCGTTATTTACAAAGTCAGTGATGCTGTTGAGTTTTCAGATGGCTGGTCACATACTAGACCCTATTACAAGTGTTCTTATACTGGATAAAAAAATATACAATTTAAAAGATACCTTTACAGGAATCGGTTTTAAAGAGCTCAGAATTGAACATAAACAGGAAAACAGGAGAGAAAAAGTGTAATTTAAATAAATAAATACAAACACTTTAAAACGTATTGCTTTAGTCTGCAAGGAAAACTGACAATGTTCAAGTTCAACTAGAGTATATTTTTGTTGATAATTATAATAACTGATAATGACTGAACTCCGTGCTAACATAAATTGGCTCTCTATTCAGTTCAATCTTCAGAAGTCTGTTGAACTCAAAGGTGTTTCACCTTAAATGGTACAGCAGTTACATTCAGGGGCCTCAGGTTAACAGTCCTCCTACTTCATAAACGGACTTAAAATTAGTGAAAAAACGACTGAAAATATTTTCACTTCCAGACCCTGCCAAAGCTGTAGGTCTTGGAAGTAGTGCAGTATAAGCAAAGCTTAGCTTTGCGCATAGAGGCTAACATGCAAACAGAAAAGAATCCACAAAGCTTTGACAACAAATAGAGTTAATTCCGGCTGTACTTACACAGTAAGTTTACAGCAGAAATTAAGCCAAATATGCATTTCATATTTCAAGATATAAAACAGTGCAAATGGATATAAGTGCACATAAAAAAGGACAGCTGGCGATGCAAGTAAGTAAAGGGAGTGCCCATTTGACCACAATGACTGTACTATAAGTAGCTCTTGCCTACATCCCGGGCATACCCGTGCCTACCTAGATTGATCAGATTGTCAATTGAAACATACTTAATAGTGTGTAATACAGCTCCATGTTGATTTGACCTGTACTGGATAGTTTCTGGATATTGGCCACATAAATGTTCAAAGACGCTTGCATCACAGAACTACACAGTTGGGACAGATTTGGTGGACACCTGCCCTGGTACAATTCTAAAGCGAATTTCCTGTAGGGCTTGAGCCACTGCTGATAGACCTGCATAACCGTATGCTTGGTTACTGAGCAACTTTAACATCTGCTTTGGACCCAATATCCACACCACGAACAAGACATTCACTGCATTGTACCACCTCCTCTCAAATTATGAATCCTGTTGTGTAATCTGCAGGTATGTATAGCCTGATCATCCTTGTGCAACACCATTTGATTGCTGGCTAGTTACCCGGAACTAGCCAGCCACTGTTGTATCTACAGCCATATTTTTAGGTTAACCTGCATTTCTTTTTTTAAGGAACAGATTTTGGTGTGCTTAGTGATTTTGTACCACAGATATACGTATGGGGTAAATTAATTTCACAATTGAAATTTTGCATCAACTTTTGAGAACATGAAGCTTCCTTTTCCAATAGTGCAATAGTAGGGCAAGAGACAACGTTATTATCTTTATCTTTTTTGGCTTTACTGTTTGTTTAAGAAGAGTTAGCCAGCTACCTGCAGCTGCATGCAAGTTGCTAACCATGGGTGTTATCTCACACTGCTGCAGATCAGTGTGCTGGACTATGTTCTGCAGAGTAAATTATAATAATGCTCACATTGTGTTTTGCTGTTCATAGTTTATAAGTTAGTCAACTTGATCACTATGGTGTTATTCACCCCACACCTGCCAAACATCCTGGTTATCTATTGTTTTTTGGTAGGGATCATTGTACAGCATTGTACTGATGCCAATATATAATTATCTGATATAACAGTTAATTATTTGATTTACAGTTATATATATAAAAATGAGTGACCCTGGTTAAAGACTATACCTACATAAATACATGCACAGATTAATGCACAATTGCACAAAAACTGTTCATGACAATTGGCGGAAAATTGCATTTTTGCAAATTGCAATTGTGTTGAGACAGTTTGTTTGATTTTTATTTGCTGTCAGTCTTCAGCCACAACCACGCCCATTCCAGAAAGCGAAGCAAACTGCAAAAAAGGGAAGAAAATTGCAGCAACTGATGTTAACGCTTTCATAAATCTGAATACTCTATAAACCCAAACAGTGCCAGCACCTGATATAATCATCCCATCTTTTCTCCTTGAGCTCAGTGCGGATACACACCACTCTTAGCAGAATGCAAATACAATACAGAGATGTGAGGAAATGAATGGAGAGTTTATCATACACCATCAGCCCGCTGACAGAAACCACAGCTGACATTTATTTGGACAAGAGGAGTGGGTGAGGAAGAGGAAAAAAAATGACAAAAGAATGGAGGAGTCGGAGAAGAGTGAGCAGCCCAGTAATCTGTCAGGATCTGAAGCCTTTCAGGAGATCAGAGAGATTCATCTTGTTTAATACATTGAGGCAGACGGGAGAGAGTGGAGAAGAGAGGAAGGAGGAGGGGGACACGGTGCTGGAGGAGGAGGAGGAGGAGGAGGAGAAGGTGAAAGGAGGAGTGAGCCATGGAGGTCAGCACAGACTCCTGATGGGGGTAATGAGGTTCATACAGCAGCCCGCACGTTCCTCAGAGACAGGAGAACTTTGCGGAGTCCCACTGCTGCAGTCTATACAGCGTACAGATACCACAGACCCACAGCAGGACAGCAGACATATAGCAATGTGCTCAACAACTCACACAGAGAATGTGAGAACATGGCCTCAAACTTTTAATTGACTGTAGAGCAACTTCATTAAGTCCACCTCCTTGTTTCTACCCTCAGAGAGTCATTCTATTTGTTTGTGTACACTGTTCTGCACAGGTCTATCACAGAGTGGGGATCATTCTCAGAACCATTGTGACGTATCAGTGTGTGCTGCACTGCTATGATTGGATTATAGATAGTTTAAACTCCTCTATGTCACTGCTGCTCAGAGAATAGTCCACCACTGAAACTATCTAGCTAGCAATACACTGTTCCACAGGGATGCATCCACCACTGATGAAGGATTATATACACCCACAGGCCACTTCATTAGGTACACCTTCGAGTATCTACACTCACTGTCCATTTTATCAATTTCATCTACCATATAGGAGCACTTCATAGTTCTACAAGTACAGACTGTGGTCCATCTGTTTCTTTGTATACTTGACCTCTTAAAGCCTGTCCTTCAGTGATCAGGACCACCACAGAGCAGGTGTTGTTTGGATGGTGGTTTATTCTCAGACCTGCAGTGACACTGACATGGTGGTGTGTTAGTGTGTGTTGTGCTGGTGTGAGTGGATCAGACACAGCAGTGCTGCTGGAGTTTTGCACACCTCAGTGTCACTGCTCACTGCAGGACTGAGAATAGTCCATCAAACAAAACTATCCAGTCAACAGCGCCTTGTGGGCTGCGTCCTGTGACCGCTGATGAGGGAATATATATCTTTGTAATGCAACTTCTGTAAGAGCATCTTAATGAGATGAAACAGCTGAAAACAAGCTGAGACGATAATAAGAATGGCAGACTGTTACAGACTGCGGCTGCTATTTTTTGCTTGTTCCTTGCAAGAACAAAAAGTCAATGTGTGATCACTACTCTCAGCCAATGGTAAGCGACAGCTGTGTATCAATTACTCATGTCTTATGAGGAAATTGCGATGCTGCTGATGATTCTCCAAAAAAAAAGCAAAAAAAAGCCTCTCGCCAGTATCTGCTTGGTCCGGCGCTACGTGCCTGGCTTAACAATGGCCACATGAAAAGCATTGCAATCAATATTTCTCCCACTAATTGAAGGGCTTTTTATCTGAACCGGTCTCTGCGGGCCACGGCTGTGGAAGAGGAGATGGCAGGGGGAGAGATTGCTGTGAGCAGCTGTTCCATATTCACTCACCCACTCCACCCGACAACACTGTCTTCTTTAGAAAGTTCTTGCAGCCAAAGGAAAACCTACAGGACCCCTCTGATCAATATGGATGGGGTATACCTCAGTTAAGAGCTCAAGCACAATTTGCAAAGATTAAATAGGTAGTTTGCTTTTGAGTGCAGTGGGAGTAAACCAGTAAACTTCTGCAAGTCCTCTGCAATCTCTGACAAATATTCATAGCACATATAAAATCTTCAGTGAATAAAATATCCACATCATCTCTATATTAAATGTAGCCAGCAGCAGATTGTTTCTAATACTCTGATACATTTCACTTCAAACTAGCAGCAGCCATGAAGATACATGGAAAGTAAAACACTGGGTGTGTTTACAGGCACTTAATAATCCAATAACTGCAGAAAGTCAGATTATGTCGGGCGTGTAACAAGGTAAACGCCTTTCAAACAAATGAACATTAAACGCTAATGACCATTATGAACATTAATGAGCTATCTGTCCAGCAAACTGCTGTGAATGTCACTAACGATTATTAGCAGAGGTTTGCATGTCAGTCAGATAGCCAACCCAATTCTTCTATTCTCTGAATACAGAACAAGGTTTGTGCAAAACATAAGAGCAACAAATGAATCATGCCCCCTAATTTGGGCAGATTCAAGCTGTTAGGAGGTTTGTAGATTGTTTGTAAGCCCCCTACTAGTTAGCATACTGTAACATTAAAGGCTATTATATCTAAAACTAATGCCACATTAATAACATCAAACCTATACCACATTAATAACAACAAAGTCATACCACATTAATAACATCAAACTAATACCACATTAATAACATCAAACTTATACCACATTAATAACATCAAACTAATACCACGTTAATAACAACAAAGTCATACCACATTAATAACATCAAACTAATACCACATTAATAACATCAAACTAATACCACATTAATAACATCAAACTAATACCACATTAATAACATCAAACTAATACCACATTAATAACATCAAACTAATACCACATTAATAACACCAAACTAATACCACATTAATAACACCAAACTAATACCACATTAATAACATCAAACTAATACTACATTAATAACACCAAACTAATACCACATTAATAACATTAAACTAATACCACATTAATAACATTAAACTAATACCACATTAATAACATCAAACTAATACTACATTAATAACATTAAACTAATACCACATTAATAACATCAAACTTATACCACATTAATAACATTAAACTAATACCACATTAATAACACCAAACTTATACCACATTAATAACATTAAACTAATACCACATTAATAACACCAAACTAATACCACATTAATAACATTAAACTAATACCACATTAATAACATTAAACTAATACCACATTAATAACATCAAACTTATACCACATTAATAACACCAAACTAATACCACATGAATAACATTAAACTAATACCACATTAATAACATCAAACTTATACCACATTAATAACACCAAACTAATACCACATTAATAACATTAAACTAATACCACATTAATAACATTAAACTAATACCACATTAATAACATTAAACTAATACCACATTAATAACACCAAACTAATACCACATTAATAACATTAAACTAATACCACATTAATAACATCAAACTTATACCACATTAATAACACCAAACTAATACCACATTAATAACATGAAACTAATACCACATTAATAACATTAAACTAATACCACATTAATAACATCAAACTTATACCACATTAATAACACCAAACTAATACCACATTAATAACATTAAACTAATACCACATTAATAACACCAAACGTATACCACATTAATAACATTAAACTAATACCACATTAATAACATTAAACTAATACCACATTAATAACACCAAACGTATACCACATTAATAACATCAAACTAATACCACATTAATAACATTAAACTAATACCACATTAATAACATTAAACTAAAACCACATTAATAACATCAAACTTATACCACATTAATAACACCAAACTAATACCACATGAATAACATTAAACTAATACCACATTAATAACATCAAACTTATACCACATTAATAACACCAAACTAATACCACATTAATAACATTAAACTAATACCACATTAATAACATTAAACTAATACCACATTAATAACACCAAACTAATACCACATTAATAACATTAAACTAATACCACATTAATAACATCAAACTTATACCACATTAATAACACCAAACTAATACCACATTAATAACATTAAACTAATACCACATTAATAACATTAAACTAATACTACATTAATAACATCAAACTTATACCACATTAATAACACCAAACTAATACCACATTAATAACATTAAACTAATACCACATTAATAACACCAAACGTATACCACATTAATAACATTAAACTAATACCACATTAATAACATTAAACTAATACCACATTAATAACACCAAACGTATACCACATTAATAACATCAAACTAATACCACATTAATAACACCAAACTAATACCACATTAATAACATCAAACTAATACCACATTAATAACACCAAACTAATACCACATTAATAACATTAAACTAATACCACATTAATAACATTAAACTAACACCCCATTAATAACACCAAACTAATACCACATTAATAACATCAAACTAACACCCCATTAATAACACCAAACTAATACCACATTAATAACATCAAACTAATACCACATTAATAACACCAAACTAATACCACATTAATAACATTAAACTAATACCACATTAATAACACCAAACGTATACCACATTAATAACATTAAACTAATACCACATTAATAACATTAAACTAATACCACATTAATAACACCAAACTAATACCACATTAATAACATCAAACTAAAACGACATTAATAACACCAAACGAATACCACATTAATAATATCAAAAATATACCACATTAATAAAATTAAACTTATACCAAATTAATAATGGGTATATGTAATATAGAATAAGTGTATAAGTAATATAGAATATGGGTATACGTAATACAGAATAAGTGTATATGTAATATAGAATATGGGTATATGTAATATAGAATATGGTTTTATGTGTAATATAGGATATGGGTATATGTAATATAGAATATGGGTATGTGTGATATAGAATATGGGTATATGTTATATAGAATATGGGTATATGTAATGTAGAATATGGGTATATGTAATATAGAATATGGGTATATGTAATATAGAATATGGGTATATGTAATATAGAATATGGTTTTATGTGTAATATAGGATATGGGTATATGTAATATAGAATATGGGTATGTGTGATATAGAATATGGGTATATGTTATATAGAATATGGGTATATGTAATGTAGAATATGGGTATATGTAATGTAGAATATGGGTATGTGTGATATAGAATATGGGTATATGTAATATAGAATATGGGTATGTGTGATATAGAATATGGGTATATGTTATATAGAATATGGGTATATGTAATATAGAATATGGTTTTATGTGTAATATAGGATATGGGTATATGTAATATAGAATATGGGTATGTGTGATATAGAATATGGGTATATGTTATATAGAATATGGGTATATGTAATGTAGAATATGGGTACATGTAATATAGAATATGGTTTTATGTGTAATATAGGATATGGGTATATGTAATATAGAATATGGGTATATGTTATATAGAATATGGGTATATGTAATGTAGAATATGGGTATATGTAATATAGAATATGGGTATATGTAATATAGAATATGGTTTTATGTGTAATATAGGATATGGGTATGTGTAATATAGAATATGGGTATGTGTGATATAGAATATGGGTATGTGTAATATAGAATATGGGTATATGTAAAATAGAATATGGGTATATGAACATTAGAGCTCTTAAATGATTTGAAACCTTATAGGTACAAAACCAAGACTGTAAAATGAGCTGGTTTTGTCTGTAACTGCACTAACCAAGCACATCGCCATTTTCTAAATGAGGTCATATGTTCACCAACTGCCATGTGACTGCATCCAGGATGTTCGGTGGAGGTCACTCAGGGACTCCATGTGTTTAGGTGAAGGATAAAGCTGTATAAAGAACTTTAAAAAGGTTTGTGTCACTGTGGGCTTTAATGAGTTAATAACATCAAACTTCTAATACCACATTAATAGCATCAAACTAATACCACATTAATAACTGTATATACTATGTAATAGCTGTATATATATATATATATACGTATATATGACCGTTTAAGGGCGCAATAAGAAATCTCTGCATAGATGACTGTGTGGCTACTCGATTTACGCATTGCTGTCACCTCCAAAACAATTTGCCTAACTACTAACTAACTAGAAAACATGGGGCCAAGCAAGAAAACACACAACTGGGTGTTGTGCCTAACCTCAGTCCAACATTGTTTCAAAATCAGTTTTAACGTATGGTACATAACTATTCCATCTGGGAACAAATATTTCAGGAGGTATGCCACAAATTTGAATGACCTAAGGTATGGGTGCCATGCATGATAAAACTAAATGTCTCCTCAAGCACCTCCATATCTTAGAAAGGCTTTTGAGAAAGACCTCCTTTTCCACAGGATGTGATGAAATGTTTGCACACATGTCGATTTGCATGGGATTAAGATAACCTGAGATAGTTGTTTGTGGCTTGTTTTATAGAAGTTAAAAGAGGCTGGAATTTGTACTGATGCAGAAGCATGCAGTCGGTACAAATAACTGACATGGTGCATTCAGACAGGCCTGAAATCACTGAGAAACGCTGGGAGTAATTAAATTACCCCATCTCCACATTTAAAACGAATCCCCTCTGAATAGGGCTTAATATAGATGTATAACTGGCCAGTTTGTCTATTGATACTCATGGGAAGGTTGTTTGGGATTTTAAGTTACCGTCTGAAATACATAACTGTCTTAGCATTATGAATTCAGGGGACCGTCTCACAACATGTGATTTCTTGCTAACCTCTTCTAAGTTTTAAGCATAGTTTGATGTGACGTTGGTGAGAGTGGAAGCCTCTCGTTTTTACTGTTAGAAATGGTTAATCTTTTACAATTTTGGTAATAATAAAGTGTTAGTAACATGGTTTCTTTTTCTTACTTTGTCGACCCCTCCTCATGTTAAACACCACACTTTCCTTAGCATATGCATGAGAAATACTTATGGCCTGAGTATTTAAATTTGAAATAGGAGAGGACATTGTTAGCTGGCATTATAAAATGTCTATCTAAGTTAAACCTGCTTTAGATAGACAGACTCCAGATTGACTTCTTCTTGTTGCCCAACTACAAGCCAACATGACTGGCATAATGTTAATGCCACCTGAATGCCAAAACCCACCCTTATCTTTAAAGTTTTCTCCTCAACGTTTCTTTTTACTCACAATTTTTCGTCTCTGGATGCATACATTCTACTTTGAGACATGATTAACCAGTCCCTTTCCCTCTCACTCGAGCATCTTAGACAATCTAACCATACACAAATAACCCAGATGGTGTTAGGGGGCCCCAGGGCCCTAAGTAGCTGCTTATGCATTTTAAAGGTGACCTTACCACCAAACAATAAACTAACACACATACAATTGATCAACTATAGCCACTCTTAACCACATTCCTCTTCACTGTTTATTGGAAACACTTCTTTCAGTGTTATATAGAAGCTTCATATGGGTGGATTCATTCACCTAACAACAGATGTATTAGGTTATAAACTTGCTTCCAGAATACTGGTGTGTTATATTCCAGTGTCCATGTATATTGCGATAAGCACTACCATTAGTATGTCTGGTTCGTCAGCAGGAACAGAGTGCTCCCGGCTTTAATTGGTGAAATTTGAAATCAATAAAAGGTAGGCAGCCAGCAAGGAGGGTGAATGCTTCCCGACAATTTAATTTCTTTTATCACGATGAGTGGCCAGGCTGCATCGCGTCTATTAATGCAGATTAGACCTTGTGGGCTTTGAGGCACCATATATCCCCAGCACATGTTAAAAACCAAACAACAACAGCAAAAGCCCTGTAGTGGTGGAATGAGTAGAGCATGCTTTCCCCTTCACTCCACCCCAAAGTCAAGCTTTTACATTTGATGCTGTCTGACTGAAGCACTTGGAAAGCTATTGGAAACCAGTTTGAGATGATGAAGTGATGATATTTGTATTTATACTGCTTTTTATTCATAGAACTTTTTAAAAATGTTTTAAATGTTCTTTTTTTACTGAAGTAGACATCAATTCCAGTCATTTCCTCTCAGCCGCTGAAAGGATAAGTTAGATGAAAGTTGCGGACTTTCTAAGATGTAAAAATCAACTTAATATGGCTGTGAAGTTAAAGAGAAAGCAAATAAATTCCCACTGAAAACTGGAACGTCTGTAAGTTGTACATGTTCCTATTGTTCTATCAGTATGCTAATTAGTCTTCATTATTCCTTCCAAAAAGCTTCAGAGACAAAAGACGTTAGAGGAATATTCTGTTTTTCAACCTAATCTCCATTCGCTGCTTCTCTTTTGTACCTTTTATCATTTCTTGGTACATTTTCTGTAAAACAGAAGATTCTTTGACTTGAATCCCAGCTTGTAAAAGAAGCCACTGAACAGCTGCTGAATTCTGTGAACAAACACATATGACTATTTAATGTGGATTCTGATTAACTGTTCTAACGGTTTATACTGACTAGGGATGGGCGGTATAGGTAGGCCTATACTGCAGTATTTAAAACTGAAGCTGATATTTCAAAATTATGGCACGTCAAATTCCTCGTCTGCACAGCCAAATGAACACATTCCACCCACATATTTCAGAGGGCTCGCTGATTGGTGTGTGGGAGCAGTAGTAGAAAGATGGAAAAGTCAATGCCAGGAAAAACCTCGGAAGAACTAAAGCCCACCTCACACTGGATGTACTGCAGAGCTGCTATAAACTGCATGCACTGAGGGTGCTGGTACACATCAAGTTCAAGCTGGAACATTAGTTGAGATGCCTGATTTCTCAGTTTAAAGCCACATGTTATCTACTGTGGTTTTCTGTGAACTTGACATGTCTTTAATTTCTTGTTGAGTGCCGAAACTGAACAGTGCTCAGATTTGCTGAACAACAGCATTGGTGCGCTCACCTTCAGACTATGGTGTGTCATTTAGCATTAGATAAAAAGACCATGCCTGTGCTGTATGGCTGTGTTTGCCCACCGTTGCTCTGTGAGACTTTTGTTTTTATCATTAGATCACCAGTCGCCAGTCTTTTTTTGGGAATTGGGATTAAATCCCATTCATGCTAATTGTCTTCTATGGGACAGAGGAGATCTTCCTGCAAAACAATCCAACATGTCACACGGCTCTGGATTAGCTGGTGATCATAATCATGTGACTTGACTGTGTATGTGTGGCACTGTCTGTAATCTGCTCACTAAGCTAGTGTTAAGTCAAGTTACGAATCCAAACAAGACTTGTATGATGATAGGAGCAGTCTGCCCAGACATCAGAATTGTTCTGGCTCAACATTCTAGCCCACATTCCCCATTTTCATCTGGCCCACTTGCCAGATGGGTTGACAGCACTTGGTAGGACCTCCCCCAGTTGCAACATGTGGGCCACATATGCACCACATCAGGACCACGTGTCAGCTCTGCTGTATCTTTGCCAGAAGTGGACCCGGTCTGTTTTGGTACAGGTGGTCCAAATGCATTTTGTAAATATGTGGGTTACTTTTGGCTCACAACAGAAGGTGCTGACAGTCGGTCCACAGTGCTGCATCTTTGCCAGATGTGGCCCACATCTGCTTGCTATCTGTGTGGCTTTGGACTCTACAAAAACATAGTAATCATTCAATAAAGTACCAAACCTTTTTTGGTCAAAACGACGTAGTTTGGTTTGTATTTCTAATGGGGTGGTGTGATCACTACTTGCTGAAAGGACTCTCTTATTACCCTGCCATTTGTTCTAAGACCTCCCACTGACTGTGATTGGTCCACATAGTGGCCTGCATGACTACACTGAGACATTAGAGTTCTGTCAAACAATATCAAACAGAACTATTTACAACAAAAGTTAAAGAAGTAGTTGAAAGAACTTTTCCTGTAGTTATTTTATCATTAGAAATATTAGCTTAATATGTGTGTCTTTATGCACTGTTCATATTTGCACAGTCTATAACTGCATTATTCTTATTCTGCACAGACAGTTACTGTACATACTGTATATAAACGTGTCATGTTATTCTCTCTCCTCTCACTCTGTACATATGTATCTTACACTTATACTAACATCTGTATTTTTCTACCACTCCAGTGTCCATAATTGGACCTATTGTAGCCTTTGCATTGCTTACCATGGTTACATTCCTGCACTTTATGTCTAAGTAACACTGTTCTTTGCACTTGTTAGATGCTAACTGCATTTAATTGGCTCTGTAACTTCACTTTTCACAATGACAAGTTGAATCTAATCAAATGTAATCTTAATTTATAAATGCCTTTTGTAACTCTGCTGACAGAAACTCACCATTGGCCTCTGTTGTAGGTTATTTTATCAAATATGTATACTATTGTGCCAGATTTAGATTACTTTGATCTTAAATTATGACTAAATGCTGGAGGATTGCTTTAAAACTCCAGCAAGCCTTATTAATACAATGCACATTTATTACATAATACATATCCTGCAATCGATAAACCAGTGTTGCTACTCTGTGGTGAAGCTGCAGTCTGATTACTTTAAAGTTCTTCTTATTTTCATTCTGCTTGGAGAAAAGTGGAGCAGTAGTGTTGACCCTAGATATGTTTTAGGGGCATCCTGCTGTCGTTAGACTTTCTATGAAAGCCATTGTGACCAGTAAGCCTGGTAACCAGTAAAAGAAAAAAAAAAAGCCATTGAAGTCATTGTTTGCATGTCAGTGCAAAACCAGGCGGTTTAAACCTTTTGAAGTTTGAAAATCGACTGTGACTGCAGCCCTAAAACATTTTTTCATAGTCTGGGCCTGGGCTTTTACAGGCACTTTCAAACAAATTGAAATTCCATGATTCATCGTACAGCCATTGTAAATCAAACTTACAGCACTGATTAACATATCAAGGAAGCCTTCCTTTTGAATGGAATCTCTTTGAGAGAAACATCTACTAGTACGCCTGAGGAGAATCACATAGAGGTAACGTATGTTCTTGCTGTGAAGCCCTGGCAGAAAGCAGAGCTCCAGAGTCACGGTGAGGGAGCCTTTCAGGCCATGGCGAAGGGATTTAGAGTTTATCTTAATGCGCTTATCCAGAAAAGGCCTCCGTCTCATCACAATATCAAATGGATATTTTCTCTCACTTCATGAACCTAGCTGGAATAAACAGCTCCTGTGAGGTGTCCATGATTTTCCTGGAAGACGAAAGACAGTCCAAGTAGTCATGGATTGCTCAGAGTGACCATAGTCCCTCAGCCACCATAGTCCCTCAGCCACCTATATATATATATATATATATATATATATATATATATATATATATATATATATATATATATATATATATGTATATATATAGGAAAACAAGTATTTGAACACCCTGCGACTTTGCAAGTTCTCCCACTAATATATATATATATATATTTTTTATATATGAATAACAAAGTATGCAAAAATATGCAGACAGATGAACCTCAGTCTGTAATTGTAGAACTACAATGTGCTCCAAAATGGTAAGTGGAGCAGAAAAAATAGACAATGAGTCTAAATACAAGGAAGTGTACCTAATAAAGTGGGTGCAGGATGAATATCTGACAAATGAGGGTTGCACTGATAACCAGTTTGGTGTCAATGACAATACGGGCATATAGTATTAATATTAACAAAAGGGATACTATTACAAAGCAGTTCTTGACAGCTTTCCTAGAAGGCCTGGAAAGCCTAGAGAGTTACTCTCTGGAATTATGCTCTCCTTTTGACAGGAAAGTTTTAGCATTTTAGTGTTTTGTTGTTTTGATATTTAATGAGTCCTGCCACCTGTCTTACAGTGCACTGTTTATTCATTAGCCGGCAGAACTGAGGGCTTCTTTCTCTTCTGAAAAGCATGGAAAGTCTTCAGAAATGTTTCCCCGTGGGTGATTCCACGTCTCCAGTAGCATCTGTAGCACATATTGCCAAGTTATATCAAACATCGCTGCCTTAACCGTCTTGGACTGCAGGGCCCTGCAGCTGTTGTCCACATTTCCCCCTTTCTTTGGTATTTACATATTGCTCCCTGCATCACAAGCTCTATCTAATGTCAAGCTTAGGACTAAATGTTGGGTGCCGTCCATCTCTGAGTGTATACCTACAGTACAACATGGAGAAAATAGCTCCGGGACCAGTTTGAAATGCAAAATAAAATAAAAAAAGGAAAAAGTTTTCCAGGGCTGAATGTAGAAGCTCATTTCCCTTAACTGCTATGAAGCCTTTCATTAGAATTCTACCGCTGGGTCACTGCGTGTCAGGCACATCCAGCTGAGCTAAAGTGCAAATAATTTCATTTTACCGGACAACACCTCTCAGGGGAGGCTCGGCCTGCCACTGTAGATTTGATCGTCAGACATGTCTGTGATTTGCGGAGGGCTTAAGACTTAAAGGAGGCGGAATTATGCTTGAATCTCATTCACTTCAACCTCTTTGATCTCCCTGTTCACGTCACCATAGGATCAAGCAGCTCATTGATGTTTAATTGCAAAAAAAAAAAAACTTTTTCCAGAGTGCCAGCTATGAGTCATTGTTTATTCTTCACCACTGACCCACTCGTTGTGACTTCATTGCCAAGCTGACAGGCCGAGTTTATATAATGTATGCGGCCATCTTTTCATACCCCCACGCCTGAGCTTGAAAGCATGGCCAAGGAGGCGGCCTGACGATGAGAGCCTGCAAATATAGTTAGCATAATGAACAGAGGTCTTTCATATGGATGAGGATGAAAATTCACTACACCAATAATATTGTAACACTGTTGGATGAAAACACTGTACATCTGAAAACAGTAACTAATTACTCGTGATATTTTATTATTTAGCCAGTCTACTCTCAGAGTCAAGAAAGGGTTGCACAAGTAGCTGCACCCAGAAGGAGTCAACCAACAGGAATGAACCTTGGTGGGTGGGTTGGGCATTGTGAGACAACAACCACAATTGTGGACAGTTAGCAAACAGTTAGCAGGACTACATGAACACAGACTACGATGACTGCCCTTAACACCACGTCATTGTTGCCAAAGACTGCAATGGTGCCAAACTGTCATAAAGTGACTTAGAATAACAGCAGGTCATTGTCAGTGACGAGTTTTGTCTTGGTGGAGGTGACCAACAAATCCATGTGTGGAGGCACCATGGTCAGCGCCAAGATAAATGTTTGTTGCCACGCTGTGTGACAATGTTCAAGCTTCATGGGATGGATTATCACAGCACACCGTTAGGGACCTCTACAACTCCAAGCTGAGACGTCTGGCATGTTGTGTTTGCAAACATGCCAGCCTGACACCATACTGAGAGACAATCAGAATATGTAGCTCAATAAATATTAGTAGTAATATAGTAAAAACCTATTATCATTTAATGTTCCTGATAACTTCTATTTTCCTTCTAAATAGCATTGACACTTCCTTCTGGGTGCAAGTTATTTTTTGACGATGAGTGAATAATTGCTGTTGTTAGAAAATATGTCTCAGAAAGCAGACTGAGAATTATCTTAACACCATTTAAGGAATTAAATACAGATTACAAATCCACAAATAATAAAAATAAAAAAGGAGGGATTGCATTTGGGAGTTCCAAATGTCATATTATGAAGGAAGTAGCAGCATTTGCATGTTAATGAAGCGTACAGGCATATGGATCCAGCAGTGCTAGTCCCAGTCTATAGGAAATCCAAATCAGAACTGTGCCAGGAAAGGCATCCACCAAATCTTTCCCAACTGTGCAATTCTTTGACGCAAGAGAGGCTGAACACTGATGTGGCCTACAACCAGAAACCTGCCCACTTCATGCCAAATCAAAATACAGCTGTTATTTGTTCTGGTGGAGTACATACATGGTATTACACAGCATTAGGTGCGTTTTAGTCACAGTGACGTATGTCTTTGTCTGTTGAGCTTATTACCTTAGATACCCCGTCTTACATCAGGGCTTTCCCTGCAGTCATACTTTACAGGTGTGAAACAAAATACACACAAGAAATCACTCCACATTATCCACAAATGTGACTGTGCCATCTCATGCATCTACCTGTCTTAAGGTGAAAGCTCCAACATAAGCTGCAAAATGTAACTAGATCTCTAAAAGGACCACGATTAGACCACCTGATTTCTGCTTAACTTGCTGTTCAGATATCAGTCAATAAAAAAAGATGTGGTCTGTTTAGGTTCAGCTCCGGCTTGCTGACTGTACCATCTCTAGCATCATTGGCAGGGTCACTCATCACACTGGCACTAGCTTGCTTGTTTGCTTTGCCAGGGAAACACCACTGCCAATCTCTCAAAATAGCCCCTAAAAATCACATGGAATTCCAGTGGAAATAAGCATGTAGTCTTTTGTGCTGTTCACATGTGCCCTTCTGTAACGGTACATTTCACGATCCACAAGATTTTATGGGCTAGATCATTGAGAGTGCAAACAAATAGTGCAATAATGAAAGAGGACTGTCAACACTAACAAAATAACACTTTCTGACTAACCTAATAAGTTGGAAGATGTTGTCTGGCAGCGGCCAAGTGCAGGATGAAGTGCCTGAAAGTTGCTCAGTTCTGTAGGTGCAGATGCATATTGGTTTAGCCTCCATTCCTGGGCATTATTCATGTGGCTTCAAAGCTTTATTTATGTACAGCACAGAGCGGTAGTTACTCGTTTTCTGTTCTCTGACATGCAAAGCCTAAAGGCCTTCACACACTGAACATGATTTATAAGCAGCTCAAATTTGTGGCAGTTGTTTTTTGTAATTCCTTCACGCTTTATTGTAACAGCAAAACAATTCCAAGTTTTTAATAACAAGGCCTTTTTAATACCGGCAATGATGCAGAATCATAAATAAACTTACATTATACAGGCACAATGAGTAATGTTACCTATCTGGCTCCTGAGTGTTTATGAAATATGTTAGTAGCAAAGTGCAATGCACTGAAAGTACATTTTTAAAACCCGGACCTGAAGCCGACCTGCTTTGTTATTTGTCTGTTGTTTTTGTCTTTTTGGCCCTAAGCCTACCACGAACATTGCTCTTCGGCAAGACAAAAAGTTTGGGCGCACCTGCGACTGTAGGAGGTGAGTAGGCGTGTTAAAACAGATGCAGCAATGGTTACATTTTACATGAGCATTTCTCAAACACCTAAAGGGCTCGTATTTACATCTACATTTACATTTACAGCATTTAGCAGATGCTCTTATCATGAGTTATTAACAGAAGTGCTTATAGTATTCAGTCGGATAATGTTTCCTAGCCAGTACAAAAAGGCTAAGTCTAAACTCCCATTGAACTCAGACTCGGGCTGCTCAAACTAGGGCCAGCACTGCTGCTTGGAAAGAAGCGTACAGAGTAAAATACGTCTGAAGTGCTCTACCTAGCATTGTCAAGCCAGTGCTCATACCTAGAGAGAAGAGAAGTTAAGCTCAGCATAAGTGGAATACAGTGCATTTCAATATATACTTAGATTAGTGCTCACGTAAGTGCTTCACAAAGAGATGAGTCTTCAGTCTGCATTTGAAGGCTGCAGGAGAGTCTGCTGTTTGGACAGCCAATGGAAGTTCATTCCACCATCTGGGTGCCAGAACAGAGAGGAGTCTTGATGCTTGTCTTCCATATATCTTAAAGGATGGTGGGTGAAGTCGAGCCGTATTTGAAGCTCCAAGGTTTTGAGGTACGAATTGACTCTTGACTATTGCCATGAGATGATGTCACAAAAAGCAATGCTTTACATACTGTATGCAATATTTGGATATTCGGCTAATTCTAGCCCTGCCCACTCACAATGAAGTGAACGAGTGTTTTAGGCCCAGCAAGCTGCAAAATAGGGCATTTTGCGATCTTAAAGGCACGGTAAAAACAATCTGTTCAATTCTAAGACGTGGAAGAAGAGTTGTGTAATACAATGATAAATATAATGAATTACAAACGTTTTTGGTACAAATGATGATTATAAGAGGCCCTCAGGAAAAATGAAAATACAAAAGTGTAAAAGATGGTTCTTTAAACATCTCATACTGCATTATGTCATGCAGTACTGTAGTGCATCATATAAAATGCAAATAAAAGTAAATTAAAGTTTGGTTGTTCCAGATAAGTTCAACCTAGATCAACCACAGATGCTCCACCCATCCTAAACTTCTGCTTCCTGAGGGACCGTTTATGTAGGGACTATTTTTTAAGATGGCCTCTTTCTATACGTAATGCATATCACTTGTCATTTTGCATGCTGGTCAAAATTTCCTAGTCCTGTAGTAGTAGCCACTACTCAGCCATATTAAAAGGTACCAGATTCCCCCTAGAGAGTCTGGCAATGCAAGACTACAAGTAGGAAGACAAGGAAACAAAGTTTTTAACATTGTTTAAACCCAGCTATTTTGGTTTTTTAGAAAATCTCTACAGGTCTGTTCAGCGTGCAAAAGCATTGACTAGCTGCTAAATCCCTAGCTATAGCAATGCTTATGCTACCTTCAGCGACAACTAAATGTTGACAATTCTTGTTCTGAAAATGTTCTTTTCTAGTTTGGTAGTGCGTCTTTAACACATTAACTGAGATTTTACACATCTCCTCTTTCTTCTTTGGTTTGAGAAACAAAGATTCACTCTTTCCACCATTCTCTTGGAAAAACTGTGAAAGTATCAGATTTAAAATGCGGTATGGCATATTGTGAAGTTTTGCTACACTAAGTGTACCAGTGCTGCATCTCTAGTTAAGAATACCAATTACAGAAGCTTGCAAACTGTGGTTAAAGCAGCTGAACAATGACACCATAGTGTCAAAATAAGATTGTTTACAAGGACCCAACAGGATTTTGTTTTTGACACATCCAAGTGGTCCAAAAGGGTTATTAGGACTTCCCAGACACCTAGTATTTTGCACCATGAGCTCAGTCACGAAATATTCTTACAAATGGTGTAACACAAAAAAGGACTTCTATCACCTGAAAAATCACCTGACTTTATGGTGGTATTGTTACAGATAGAACAATAGAACAAAAATCTATAGCTACAGGAAGCCTTTATTTAAATGTATAGACTGTGTAAATCAGTGGCTCGCTCTGGACTGACATCAGAGGAAGGAGGCTGCTGTTTGTGCCCTTGTCACTGAGGCTGGAAGATCGTAAAGGAGCTGAAGGAAGGGTGGGGGAGATAGGAAAAGAGCGAGAGCAGAGGCTTTTGATGTAAGCCTCGCTTCTGCTAGAAAATTACGGTCTTAAATTAGTCTCAGGCCGCAACGATGCATGAAATGATGTCCTGTGGCATGTTGCTAAGACTCATCCATGATGGACAGCATGCACAGAAATAGGCATGAACCAAGACATTTCAGTACATGAAGGAAAAAAGACAGATGCTGTAGACGTATAAAAAACTGCTTTCAAAAAGCTCTTCTCATTTTTGTCAGAACAATTACAGTGTATCATCACTGTCATGTCGAAACCTAACTATTATTATTTTCCCTTTTTTCTTTTTTTAAATATCGTTTGATAATTCCGGATGCCCTTTTCATTGCGGAAATATTTAATGACTAATGTACCAATAATAATGGCCCAAAAGTACTTCAAATTAAATAAGGGGTCTCATTAACCTACAGTTCAGAGTTTTCTCCTATCTTATATAAAGTTACTATTTTGAAGTTGTTTTATGTCATGGCAACGAGAAGATATAAATATGATGATTACCCTTGCTATGCAATTATGGGTATTTTGGCTGCAATTCACATTGAAACTAAAGGCCCTTTTTATTTAGGACCACTGCACAGATCATCATATATAATGAATTAGTTCAAAAATAAAAAAAAAACAAAACAAACTACAGTAGCGTTCTCTGTGCCACAACTAATACAGCTGCATATGGAAGAGATGCCAGGCCACACATTATAACATTCACAAGTTTTTTCTATGACACCTGATTTAACTCATCAGCTCATTATCGAGCCCTTTAGGAGTAGGTTTGCTTGTGCTGGCAGTAATATTAGTTGGGTGTGCATTGCAGTGAATCAGACACAGCAGTGCTACTGGTGTTTAAAGACTTCAGTGTCACTGCTGGACTGAGAATAGCCCACCAACCCAAACTATCCAGTCAACAGCATCCTATGGGCAGGGTCCCGTGATGACTGATGAAGGACTAGAGGATTTCCAACACAAGCTGTGCAGGAACAGATGACTCTGACTTTACATCTACAAGGTGCACTAGCAAGGTAGGGGTGTCTAATAGAGTCGACAGTGAGTGGGCACAGTGTTTAACAACTCCAGCAACACTGCTGTGGCAGATCTACTCATACCAGCAGCACAGTCATTAACACACCTCCACCACATCAGTGTCACTGCAATGCTGAGAATGATCAACCACACACATCATACCTGCTCTGTGGTGATAGTGTTGGGGGCCTGAGCAGTGTGCGTTTTTTTTGAAAATGAGCTTATGATGTTATGCTGGTCTGCCCTGTGATGGACTGGTGGTCTGTGCAGGGTGCTTCCTGCATCCCCCGCCCTGAAAGAGCTGAGATATGTTTCAGCACCCACTGTGACCCAGGAGGATAAGCGGTTTAGAAGATGAATGACTGACTGATTTAATCTTATACTGGGGTGAATTTTGGTTTTCATAAAAGAGGGTGGCACAGGAGAGATGCCAGACATTTTAGGCAGTGTAGGAATAACTGGCCAGGGTTCAAATAAAGAATATATCCTGAAAGGTGGTCACTTAAGGACAAGTTAACTGATGCTCAAATGCAAATTCAGGTAAATATCAGGTTTAGCTGTTTCACCCACAATCAGCCAGCTTCTGTATTTGGTTTTCCTAACTACAGCTGGGTGGCACTGTAGCAAACTGATTCACAGTTGTGTCTTCATAGCAGCAGTAACTATGCCTGGGATACCTCTGAAAAACTTTGCAATATGTCTTTGCATTTATGTAAACTTGAAAACCTGTGCAGTTTCTCAAGAGACTGATGGGAAGAGTGAATTATTACTCAGAACTAACGACAAAGGAGAGACCCCAGTTAATGTGTGGAGGACCTACCAAACTAGAAAAGAGCATTTCCAGAAGAAGAACTGTTAAACCAAACATTTCCAATCTATTTATACATTAGCCCAAGTATGGTGGGCAAGTTAGCAGTCAGCCAACACTGAAGTAGCCAGCCGACATTGTCCTGACCAACACAGGCTAGGTCTTGACCTTCGAAAAACAAAGTAAGAGGGGGTTAACAATGTCTGCAGAGAAACAGATGGACTAAAGTCTGTAATGGAAGAATTACATTATGCATCTATATGGCAAGTGGTTAGATCATAAAATGAGCATGGATACAAGAAGGTCTACTTAATGAAATAATGAAATCTGCTCTTCCTTCTGCTTATGCAAGTGGGTCATTTCATGTCTGATTTCCATAAATACGAGGTGAATTCCTGAATGCCTTATACTAAATGGCAGTTTTGACTGAAGACACTCAGTAAGTGCTGGACAATCTCTGATTTTGCACATATGGCATCACCAGTCACTTTGCTCACATCCTTAACGTCTCACATCCTGTCTTGTCTTGTCCCTGTTTTTCTCATTCTCAGTTTTTCTGTTTCTGTCTCTTTTTCTCTTGTCACTTCCATGTGCCTTTTTGTTGTCCTGTCCCATGTGCCTCTGTTTGTTTTGGTTATTGCTCCTCCTGTCCCCACCCTCTTGTCAGGTCCCTCACCTGTCCTTAGTTTGTAGCTCCGCCCCTTCCTAGGTGTTCCTTGTTTGTACTTTTCATTTTATACTTCCTGTTGTTCCCTTTGTTCTTGCTTTGTCTTTTGTCTCCATGTCTGTTGTTTTGTTATCCTGTTGTTTTTTGGTTTACCAGTGTCTTTTGTTACTTTGGTTTTCTTTTAAGAAGCATCAAATATTTATGTAAAAGAAGCACAGCTGTCAAGGAGCAAATCTTATGACAGCTTGAGCACTTTGTTTAATCATTATTGATTTATATTGAATGATTGTCTCTAAACGACAGCCAGTCAGAAAAGCAAGCAGCAGGAGTAATAAGGAAGAGGTTACAGTGCACCCAGGTAGGCTCAAGTGCAATTTTTCAGACCTGCGCTGTCGCTTTCATAGGACTTTGGGGGGAAAATGGTGAGCTAATTGAATTTCGCAGCTAGCGCTTGCCATGACTATGGCAACATCAAAGCTCATCTTGGAATAATGGATTTAAACCATCTACCATACCTATTTTCCTTTTGGCATTTTGGATAATTCAGCAACCAGCCTGCAAAGAATGATTTCACATCCTAACCCTACAAACGGAGGATGATCCTGTCAGGGGCAGTATAGTTTTCCTCAAGTCTCCTTAAAACTCCCTGAGACTCTGCATATATATATATATATAATGTAATTGAATAGACTTACCTGAGCAATAACAAACAAAACAAGCCATTTCAAAGATGCCAAACCCAAATCTGTGGTTGCAATTTCTGCAATTCATATATAGGGGATCAGGGTCAAATTAAAGTAATGTTGCCTTACAACATCCTGCATGTTCTCAACTCTACCACCGTAAGCTATTCTGACTGAGTAAGCTAAAATGCATTTAACATCAAACCATACTATATCTTACATTTTATCTATAACTTCTGACAAATGGTTGTAAAATAATATGTATATTGCAAAGACAAGATGTTTTTATTACTTATTGTTTACAAAAAATATATGTTTAATGATACTATTCCATACATCTGGTAATCTATTTCTTGGCATAATTTTGGTAGATCATTAGTGTATATATTGAAAAGCAGGGACCCCAGATTGTATCCCACTATCACGCAAGACATTTTTTTATTAATCAGTTACTTGTAATAATTTGCAAAAGAATTTTATTTCACATATCTGGTGCTTTTAGAAGATCATTAGTGTATAGTATAAACCAGGGGCACCAATATGGATCCCTGTGAAATTCAATCTTTTCTCTAAAGACCAGAACCTGATTTTATTATATAAAAAAACAGTTTTTCTCTAAGCAAAAGAAGAGGTTTTTAGTATCTCCTTCTTTTACTTGTTACACTTGTTTATTTATAGTATTTTTTACTATTCTTATAGTATATAAGAATATAATTCTACATGATATAAAAATATAATGTGGCCAAAAATGCATATAAATAAACTCGTACCATCAGGCTTTATTTCTAGCTATGAGAGACAGGTAGGCAGATAGACAGGTAGGCAAACTTAATTACTGAATTATCATCATACAAACTTTCAACAAATCATTGATAATTCAGTTGAGAAGGTAAATTTGAGCTGAATGCGTTTTTAAATCAGGTTTAATCGAGTAATTGTGGCAGCTTTAGTCAATAATTGCAAAACAGCACCAAATAGATCACAATTATCTCACAATTAACTAAACACTATTAAATAAAACATTTATCAGAGACTAATAACAAGTTAACACTGCCTACAGAAACGAAAGCACATATGCGTGCACACATACACAGTCCACCGGTCTGGACAACACTGTGGTCTGCACTGTATACATAAAATCACACTTCAAACAATGTGTGTTTGTGTGCATATGCATGCTACATGTGCTCACAAATGTTTGCATTCGCACCAAACATTACTTCACAGTGCTATTTATGTGAATGAGCGGCTGGCAGAGTGGAAGTGTGAAGGAGAGGCAGCATGCTTTTTAATGAGCAGAATGTGGTTTGGAATATTTCTGTAGCTTTTTTCCCCCTTTCTAGAAAAAGAGGGAGCAACTGTGTCTGACCTTTCCTATGGTTTCTATGGCAACCAAAAAATGGGGTAAGAATTTCAAGCATGTTCTGTAACTTTCTCTTTGATATCTCCAGGCACACGAGGCAAAGCGCCGAGCAATTAACCAGACAACTTCTAGCAAAAAAACGCCCTTCAGAATAAACCAATGGAAATGAAGACGCTTCCACAATACCTGCTCTATTCTAAAGATACAGTCAGCAGTTCTACATTCTGAAATGAACATCACCAGAGCAGACTCTCATTTTAATGATCCCACTTGTATTACAGCTTCGGTTTGTACGTCCCATCATTCAGTGAAATTCCCAGAGTGTGCAGTCATTTCTCCTTCCAAGGAGGATACTGAACTAGTTGGAGGAACTGCTTTTAAAATGGAGCGTTCATGTGAAATCTTTCACTGCAGCTTTCACCCCAAATCAGATAACATAACAACTGAGAACTGTTCACAATGTTAGTGACAGAGGCCAGAATGCTCCCTCGTAGAGAGTCATTACATGAAATGGTTACAAACACATTATTTCATACAAGAGACATGTATTATAGTAGTAGAGTTTTGTATTTGATATAGTTTTGTTCTCTATTTCTTTTTAAATCCAATCATAGCAGTTTCATCCAGGAAGCTGTTCAGTAAAATTGCCCACAAATGATTATTTTATTACTATTTCATCATTATTAACATTACATATTGTCGCTGTCCAAAGAAGTATCTCTAAACTGGCAGCTTTACAGGAGAGAGCAAAAACCTCATTTAATTTTAATGTAAGTCAATAGAACTAGACTGTTATTCAGACAATTCCGGGCCATTTCTGTTGATCGATTTTTCATGGAATATTTGAAGAATTTAATGAAAAATCAACAAAAATGCAGATACATGTTTTTTCTTTGGGCAGCGACAATATAAAACTCGGAAGAACCATGTTGGATCGCTGGTCAGGTTGGCTTGGAAATAAAATGGCTGTATTTGCCCGGCACATATTGTCACACTGTGTCACCCATGTAAAGAAATACTAGTAAGTAAGGTTCTCTACAGTTAACATTACTCACATCAAACCTTTCTGGATAATCTTGTGTCTACCTCACCAACTGAATCACGCTGAAGCTTGAAAATCAGTGGCTTTGTTTCTCTAGCAGGCGTTTAATTTGGCTCGTTGTTCAATTTTTATTTACAAATCAGTTTACTCTCTGTGACTACCTATACTTTTGCAACAACCTCTGGTTAATACCTATGAAAGCAGCTTTAGGCTAAATACTCCAAAGGACCTAGACACCCCTTCTATTTACTGAATTCTTTGGTAAGATGGTAAATGAGTGTACTGTGCACACACTGCTGGTATAATCCCCATAAAAAAGCAAGAGCCTAAGGTCACAATGCCCAATGCTGAGTGTCACCTAGTGGGGTTTAAAACTAACCAGCCTTAGGAAGCGGAGCAGCAGTAATGAGTAACTAAGTAATCTCTGTAGCTGATGGGGAAAATTAGTTTGAATGATTTTTACCGTCCAGGATCATTTTATTTCATTTAAATGATGGTACTTGTATTACAGCTACACTAGTGCTCTTGTAGATGATTACAGTCAGATCTTTACAACAGTATTTCTACATCTAGTGCAAAGCAGACAGAGTGTAGCCCAGGGAGCAGTTGGGGGGGTTTGGTGCCTTGCTCACGGGCACTTCAGTCATTACTGTAGGTTCAGGGAATCAAATTGGCGACCCTTTGGGAACAAGGCTGGTTCCCTAACCTCCAGCCCACAACTGCCCACCAATAATGTGTTTAGTAGCAACACACTAATTTATAAATGCATCATCATCAGTGAAATCACAACTGCTGGCTCTAATAACTTTCCAAACCTATTTATTTAGTTGTAATAGGCTATATCATTCAAACAATTTTGAACTTTTAACCAACTTTAGAGTGAAGATATACGTGTACTTTGATTAGTTATTAAAATGAATAATCAAATATTCCATTTTGTTATTATTAAAATAATTATAGCACTATGGAAACCAGTTGTAATAGTGACTGTTTCAGTTGTAACAGTATAATTTTGAGCATAAATCAGAAATTTTACCCTGGCAAACATCATAATGATTTTATTAAAATTGAAAAAGTTTACTGAGTTGCAGAAAAATCATAACTGCACATAGTGATTTTCAGACTTTGGGACACACTTCCTTTAAAAGAACTGTTTAAACTGCTCACCACATGACCATAAGGCACATGTGCACAGTCACACTTCCTGTCCTAAAATACAGGGAGCGGCCAAAAAGAGGCTCCGCCCATGGACAAAATAAGGCTCCGCCCATGGACAAAATAAGGCTCCGCCTATGCACTAAGCATGTTTTTAATGCGTTTCTCAGCATTGACCAAAATCACAATTATAGTTGGATCCATTATTTGTTGTCCAAAATGTTTTGTAGCCACCTTCCAAATTTACGTCAGTAGTTCATGTCATGTCAGGTTTTGTCATGAATAATTTGCTGTGACAGCAGGTTGCATCTTGGGGGAGGCACTCCAGCAGCTGTATTGTAGTGATGGCCTGGACAAAACGTGAAATGTAGAAACCACAACTCGTCCAGTCACTATGCCACGAGTGTAAGCCATCATAAAATCATAAAAATATAACATATTACTCATACAGGTGAAATGAGGGAAGGGAAGAAGCTGAAGGAGACTGACAGGGCTGAAGGAACAGATGTAATGGAGACTTAGTGAGAGAGATGAAAGTGAGAGTACTGCTTAAGCTTTCTGTTAAAATAAATACTGAATTTAATTAAACAGAACTGAAAAAAAAAACCATTTTTGACAGTATGGCCATATAATTCTGTCTCCTACATAATTAAACCCATTAAACATCCTCATTAAACATCCCTACGATGCAAAATCACACTCGTTCTGTAAGTGGTGGATAGAGTGTTTAAGTTATGAAAGCTTTGTGCTTAATACACACTACAAGAATTGACACATCTGTGCCAGTGTGACCATTTTATGATTCATATCATATCCTAAAATTTCATAATGAACATGTTGGGGCCATTTAAAATATATTTTCAGCATTGCTCCCAGAATCCCTGACCATGAACTTGCGATGTCAGGTGCTCCTTATATCACCCCCATAGTGGAGGGGGAGTTGTGCCCTAACCGTTGTAGTTTAGTACTAGGTGTGCACATAAGTGGTCAATATTGGGTCAGTAGCACAGTCAATTTTAGAGTGTTTCAACATTTACATGTAGCCTTTTTGGTTTTGGTGTTTTTTTTATATATTGAAATATGCAGTATGATGTCAGCCAGGTTGCTCCTATGGACATTTGTTGTAAGCATAGTGGTCCCATAGTGATTAGTATAAATGTAAATCTACTCCATATGTGACCCTATCAGGTCACTTGCCTTTATTTTGTAGATAGCAATTAATTATGTATAGACCTAGGGGTCTTTGAAACACACCCCTAGACAGAGAATGTGAAATGACAGAAAGATATTGGAATATTTCTCAATCTGCTAATGTAATATTTGCCATCTGGCGAGCACCTAAAGGCATTTACGATGTCTTTATGAAGTGCAGCGCTTATGGCATTGACCTTAAGCTCTTTGTATCTTCACTGATTAAATCTGAATGTAGGAAGTGAAAGTGAAACAGAAGAAGTTTAAAAGCAGGAGTCTTTATACAGATTAAACATAGAAACGTAGAATATAGCATGTCTGTAATGCCAGGTGCTGCCTCAGGCACATCACATGACTTATTTTCATCTTACTTGGCTGGGGTAGCCAGGGTAAGAATATAGAGATAAACAACACAGAATCATAGAACTTCTTAATTATTTATTTTTCACAACGTTTCATATATGCTACCACTTAAAACGTAAGGCAACTTAAGGCTGATAGAAAATAACAATTAGCATGGAGCTGTGAAGATGATGCCAAAAAAACTGCATGAATTTAATATTAATTTAATTTACAGACGGTCTTATATTTCAAAAGTAAAAAAAAAAAAATCTCAAAGCAGATGACATAAAGGCCTAAAAATAGATAACCAATCAATATGCATGAAAAACTCCTTCTTGTTGATGCTTTATACAGAATATTTGTAATGTTTGCTGCATATATTAAATAAGAAAAATGTAATGATGAATTGGGAAATTTTCTTGTGTTTTGAAATTTGATATGCAGGACCTGTTTATCCGGTTTGGTGTCAGCACACAGTTTAAAAGCCAGCATTTGTGATGTTGCTGGGTAAATCAGTGCACATTTAATGGGAATATTAATCATCTGTGAATGCACCATTAATGCTGAATGATATAGAAGGTGTCACGCAGGGATGGTGGACGGAGGAGGCAGGATGTAATCGCAAGTCTTTAATAAAATACAAAAGGACAAAACAAAACCAAAGACAACAGCGAACACAGGGGACTAGTAACAGGATTAACAACTCACAGATTAGGGGACAAACAGCCAACAGGAACACAAAACACCAAGCAACCACAAAGGGGACAACAGGCAATATAAATCAACAAAGACTAACTAGGAACACCTGGGAAGGGGCGGGGCTACAAACACGGGACCTAGAGGGCGGAGACAGGAGGAGCACATGACCAAAACAAAAGCACATGGATGGGGACAGGCAGACAGACAGACAGAGATGTAACAGAAGGTTGTTGGACCTTACTATACTACATAAACTACATATGCCTTCCAAAAGATGGTTTCTTTTTCAGGGAGGAGATTAAAACTAGGGACAAGAGCAAACTTTGCTAACTCTCCAAAACATAGCACAATCCAGAAACGCTGCCTTTGGGTCTGAACTGTTGAGCAGCTGACATTGTATATTGAGTTAGAATCGTAAAACATTTTACTTTCAAAACTGAAAAAAATGATCTCCTTAGTTCCCAAATATAGGGTTTAAATTACTTGCACATCATGGCATTTTGTTTTCTATTACATTTTGTCCCAACTTGCTTTACAAAATGGGCTAATATTACACATTTATTACATTAATAATGATGAAATAGTGGAGTTTAGGCTAGTAATTCCCCAATGCATCTATGTAGGCTAATAATACCCCAATGCTCAATGCTACAGGCCCAGGACCCATGACCAGTCTGCAGCCTGGTGGTTAGGAACCTCGCATACAGACCACTCACTTTTTTTTTTCAAAGAAAACAAACATGGAACCTTTTTCAGCAGTCACACCGAGCTCCTTGTTATTAGCTGAGTTAAACAAATCAATTTCCCAATTTTCAGGCTTTTTTATCCTGGCTTATCCCTAAAAGAGAAAGGGGAGACTCTGTGAAGTCAGCGTATTGATACCACGGGCAAATTTCCAGAGGGGATCATCACAATTAGAGTGATGAGAAGGGTAAGAGGGCGTAATGGGAGCAATTAGGATGCTTCTTGCTTTTGCGTTTCCCCCCCTCAGTGTTTAGCTCGATGCCTGTTACAACTATTGATACAGGGGCAGGGGCATTCCTGGAGAGAAAGCATAATAAATTTGCCAAGCGGCGCCAGTGTCAGCTGTAATTAAATGAAGGCTTATTAACTAAATTAATGACAAATATCCCTGATGCCCTGCGGAAGCCTTGTGTCACCAAAACAGACTTCATTCCAACAGAGAAATAAGATTCAAACAGTATTCCTGTTGACCTAAAAGTAACAAAAGGGACTGTTTTTCTGCAGTTTTCATCTCCACGATTCTGGTCCAGGGTGAAAAATCTGTTTGTGATTTCCTCAAGACGGCAACACCATTACTGATGTAACCCATGTTTATTATTTTACTTGTACAGTGTGTTTAGTCTTATTTGTGTGGTGATGTTATTGCATGGCTAATATTCAGTCACCCCTTCAAGCAGTAATCATGCACATTATCATATCTAACTTTTATTGCATATAAATGTTCAGCCTTGAAGACGGTAAACCTCATAAACGTTCTAACATCCCCTTCTATAGCCAATATATCAGGGTTGCTATTCCCATTCTAACACAAGTTCCATTACTTATGAAAGGATGAGAGGTGTTAGCACTTTGAATCGTTTCATCGAGTTACTGACTACTTGTTCTTGCTTGTAGAGCCCCATCAATGAACTTGAACGTAGCAACATGTAGCATCTCCCAAACGCTTCAGTTTCATAGCAAATGAAGTGACAAGGTCACAGCATGGTGGTTCTGAAAAGAACGTGCCTTCAAAAAGCACACAGGCAGGGCTTTGTGCAGTTATTCGGCGAACAATCACTCACAGGTCTGTTTGAAGATGGCCAAAGGCAATAGGAGAGGACAGGCTATGCTTAATTAAAAACGGCTGGATGATCCATGCTTTTGTTGTGGCGACTGCGGAGCCCCTTGTTTGATGGTGAGCTTTATTAAGAAGAATAAAGAGTTAGTAAAAGGCAGGCAATGCCATTAAATAAATAAATGAACCGAAAATGCTGGTAAGCAGCACGCCGTAAAAGCAGGCGGGGGACCGATTCCGCATTCAATTTATATCACTCAGGAAAATCTAAGAGTTTGCAGGTTGCGAAACGCGGCGGTAACAGTTCTCTAAAAGCTGTGAAAGCTGCATCCCTCCGAGACCAATGGACTCATTAGTGCTAATGGGATGAAAGGAAGACAACAAAAGACATAAAGTGACATTTTAGCTGGTTTAGCCCAGCTTCTGTTTACCCCCGAAAATAATCTCTCTCACTGTTTTGCTCTTTCTCTCTATCCCTCTCTGTCTGTGTCTCTCTGTCTCTCTCCTCAACCTTACTCAAGGTTAATCAGTAATGGGGACTCTCTAAGCTCCCAAATCTTTAAAATTAATTAGACATAGTTGCGGTGCGTAGGATAACCATCAGAATCTGTACGTGGCTACGTTATGTAACTGTCAAGGTGACAAAAAAAAGGACCCATGATGACAGTAGACTTGCACGCTAACATCTATAGTCAGCAGTTCTTTCTGTTTCTCCTTATATCCCTTTGCATACCCCCTTATTAATCATGTCAGATTATCGGCTGTCAGAACAATGGCTTCACAATAGAGGCGGCGCTTGGCTCTCAGTCTCCATAAATTCATCTATTCTTTAAAATCCCGACCAGCCCGAGGTTGTGAGCCTTTCTCTTAATTTCCGATGCTCGTGTGCCAGCATCCCGGTGCACATGCAGAAGGCTGATAAAGTTGTTATTGGCAAATGTCCTTGGTGCCAGCAGAGCAGGGGCTTAGTAATCCTTCTGTTGTCTCAGCACTCTCCCATTAGTCTCCCAGGACTCCATGACTTCCCCGCAACAATCGGTGGCTGCTCAGCAGCCGATAAGCAAGCCTCTGCTCAACCCTCAGATCTGTTTATTGGCAGATTGGCTGTAATTATCATGACTGCAGAATAGCTACTGCTACCTTTGGCTTTGGCCAGGAAGTCTGCACCAGGGAGGGATATCCCTTCACTCGGATGCCCTGTTTCTTGGCTATTGATCAAGATTCGGCTATCCAAGAGAGAATAGTTAATCTGCACAATGCTGAGTTTTAAATTACCCTCTGACATGCACCTTACCCTCAGATGTCATTTAGTTTAGTATATTTAATTAAAAAAATAACAAACACGTGTACATTAGGCAAGCTATACAAATTATCAGTGCCCACAACTCCTGCGCCAATGTGACAAGGGCATCAAGGTCAATAAAAATATCTATGCGGTGTAAGGTTTTGTTTGAGGAGTTTGCACTTAAGCTCTGTATGACGGGTTTATGATATGGTCAGTAGCCAAATGTGTAATTAACAGCTCACTTTTTCAACATACCAAATTCTTTTATATTAGCTGCATTGCCAACAACTAGACAAGCAAAGGAAGGACCAAAGTGCAAAGGCACACCCAATATGCAAATTTATGGATCCAAGAGTCAATAGGAATAATGTGAGTTAGCAAAAAAACAGTTAGCAAGTCAACAGTTTAATATTAATTGAATGACTCCAAATTTCTGTATTATTTATATGTATTATTTATTCTTCTAAATATATGTAACCTATGTGTAGGCTAAGTGTAGGTTTTACATGTGCAGTGTAGGTACCTAATAAACTGAGAACTATTTATTGTCATTCTGGAGGAGTTGAACGCATTTAGCTCAAAGCACCTCTGTCAAAACAGAGGCACAAGAGCAGACGAACCTTGGGGTCAGTCATGTTGACGATCTGAGCCGGGTTGGGCAGGGTGCTGTGTGCTTTCTCTCCTCGTTGTCAGTCTTCTCTGAACCCCTGACCCTGCTTGTCACAGCCTGGGATCACACTCACCTGGAGGCCGCCTCAGGTGACAATATTGCCCATCTTCTCTTATTGTGGAAGTAGGAAGCGGCCTCCGCTTGGTTTCCGTGGCACGTCTGCAAAGGCGAGAAATAATATCCGCTCTCACCTTTGACATAACAAGAGGCGTCAAGATGGCGTTTTTCTCATTTCGTATGCGGCTATTTTCGGGACCGTCGCCATCTTCATTGCGCCGTTTTGCGTGGTCAGCCAAGCAGAAAGGGCAGGAAGAAATGAAACCTAGAAATAAACAGTCAAAATGAGGAAAAGCTGATGGAAGGAAAAAAGAGAGATGTATTGGCATGAGAAAGCAAGGGGGCGGGGCGAGAGAATTTCAAAACTGTATAATGTCATAAAAGAAAAGCTTGAACTAGAAGATATACTTATGAATTCATAACATACAAAACAGATATATACATATGTATTCAGACACCCATTGTGGTTAATGAATGTATCAGCAAAAGAATAGGATGCCAAACAAGCCCAGTGCCAAGTGCTGACTAAATGTATAAGCCTTTAGCATCAGGCTATGAAGCAGTGGAGCTGTGTGCTGTGGATTGATGGTGCTCCATACAGTACTTTGGGATGAGTTGTAGTTTTGTTTGGGATCCAGAAGTAATCATGTAATTGGTGAGGTCATATCTGACTTCAATGTTTTTGGACCAAAATGCAATCAAGTCACAGCAAACAGCAAACAGAAAACCACTAAATAATATGAATAATATTTTTAATAAGAAACTGAAAGTTTTTCTCTCTAATCACTGTTAATCAGATTAACTGTTAAAATACTGTTGAAATGATGTTGAGTTAGTGACACGGCTGGACATAGGAGCATACAGGATCCGTATGGCATCATGCAGCACCTTTGCTGAAAGATATTGCAGATGGGCCTGTAGATCCTGCACATCCGTAGGTTGCTGCCATAAATGCTCAAATCTGGCAACCGGGCAGTAAAAGGGAGTGTCTGGAGAATAAACAACCTAGTAACCTCTGTCTGTGCGTGAGCATTATGTTACTAAAACATTAAAATATATATAAGACAATATTAAAATGCCAGTTGGAAGCCCTGGCACGAGAGGCAACACAAGTAGCCAGGGGATGTCCTCCACATATCGTTGAGCAGTCACTACTAGGGATGACTGACTGTGCAATGACTCCCCAGATCATCACGCCAGTGGTTGGAGCAAGATTGAAGCACTCACCACAAGGCCTCCTTAATTGAGCCCGATCATTGTACATTTTTTTGTCAATGAGTGTATATCCATATATGTTTTAAAGAAACAAGGAGACATGAAGCTAAGAGCATATTAGCCTTGTCTTAAAGCTAAGGATACATTAGCCATGACAGAAACAGAGTATACAGCTAAGAAAGGTATTCTGAGGTATTACGTTACTAAAGACTGTCCAATTTTGTTGAATCCTTTTAATGCAGCCAAGAAATGCTTCCTTCATTTGTGAGAAATGGAAGGACACAGCTGGTGTATTTCTTGAGAGCTTTAGTCTCCCACAATCTTTAACATTATATTCCAATAAAAAGGCAGAAAGAGCCAGGAGTATTGATGTGCTGCAGCTACGGAGAGTGTAGTTAAATGTAATGAAGTAAAAAATTGTAACCATTATTTTTTAACCATGAGATTTAAACTTGTTGATGTTACAGCACAGGCTACTCAGGTCATTTCAAATGTCTGTGAGAAAACACCAAAGAGGAGCTTTGGTCTCTCCTTCCTTAACTACATACTTAGCTTTGCGACGAGACTCACTTCCTATCAAGGACACCTCCTATCAAGGACAAGGATATGCAAGCTCACTCAAGTCAATGGACTGTGCTGAGAACTCATTTCCCATGAGATGAGCGTGAAATCCCTTGACAACAACAGAAACTCACTTCACAAGTTCTATGTGTTTGTGGATTCGTTTTACACACCTGTTGTTTATTTCATGTAATTTACTAGATAACTTTAAACCTAGGCTTTAGTTTAGTTCTTTGCAAAGTATTGCCAACACCTCTGTTGCACACCGATCTTGCAAGCCTTCCTGTGTGTGGCCTGTTTTTGTCAGTATGTTGACTTGTCTTTTCGTCTTGCCCTTTACTGCCTGATTGCTTGGTTTTGATTATCTGGTGTTTTTGAATTGCTTTTTGAATGTCGCTTGATGCCCTCGTTGGGTTGGAACTGGAATTAACTGGCTTTGTATCTGTACTCAATGACAATAAAGTTGAATCTACTCTAATCAAATCTAACCTACTCTACTGTACTCTACTGTACTCTACTCTGCTCTACTCTACTCTAATCTAATTTTTATTTCAATCTGTAAGCATTTACTCTGTTTTGATTTCATAACACATTAATATAAAGCTCTGCTCTTATGAAGCTTCAAAACCTGTTTGACTGCTCATTGCCACCCCCTTCTGGAGAGTGTTTAGCCTGTTAAATGTGAGTGAGTTGCAAGCCTGTTTCACGAGATCTAAAAACACACAGTTTAAATAAAAGACTTGGCAAAACAGGCAGAATTTTTTTTTAAACAGAGCAATGTACAGCTTTCTGACCAGCCTAGATGCTGCTACTGCAAACGGAAGGGAAACTCCAAATTAATACTTTTTAGTTTCACCAAAAAAGAGGTTAGATAAGCATGCGCCCACAAACTGTTGGTTGTTGTCAAGGTTGCCATTGACGTCCTCCGGGGTGACGAGACACTGAAATAATTCTCCAAGAAAGCAACAAACTGTGGCTTTGCCTCAGGCAGGATTTTGTACCCAAGAAGTGCAGTATACATGCCTGTCTGCTGACTGGCTCCGGACTGAGCAGCAGAGCTGCAGTAACCATACTACTAACAATAACTTGGCAATAACAACACATGGCTTCCAGTGAGCTGCGGCTAAGTCTGTTTACTCAGTCACTCAGGCGCAGCTGCCATCTCTGGTCAGACGATGATCCTCTGGTGCCGTATGACGATCTACCGTCTTCAATAATCTTGAAGCAGCTGTGAAGAGCTGGGCCGCTCCTCTGCGATTAATTGCCGGCAGTGGCAGACAGCTGGAGCGTGTTCATTAAGCCCCCCTAATTCATCTTCATTGTATTTTTGGCCAGGGGGATGGATTGGTCATAACGCATTGACATTTCATCATTCCAAAAAAGAAAAAAGTTTGGCCCCAGAATCGTAAGTTATTCATCAAAGCCAGAGGTGGTGTGCGATTTTAAATGCATGCTCCGCTCGGTCATACATATTGAATGTGCCTTTGTCGTTCCGGGTATGCCTTGTTCATAAGTTGGCCCGAGGCCATACCACTGAGACCGACCTTTGGAGGAATTTCGTCTCTGATTAGCCTCACAGGCGAGACATAGAAAATTCCCTTTCTATTTCTTGCTCGTTTCTGCTTGGGCAAATTTCCACATTAAAGCACAATGCAGTCTACAACGTCTTTCTTTTAGCGCTCAGCACAGATACAGGCAGGTTATGGATGAGTCTGCGCACCGTACAGTAAACAGTACGAGTCCCGTCTGAATTCAAATAACCTCAAGGGCGTTGTTGAGGCAGCAAGGGCAAAAATAAGTCATAACCATAAACGCATTCAAAAAATATTGGATAGCGTTCTACACAACGCACAGAAACGCTGCAACTGTTTTATGACTGTCAGACCGAAATGTGCAGAGTCGTTTACGGTGTCTGTCAAATCGGAAGGTGCTCGATCATTTACTGTGGAAGACGGATGTGTGTGTGGGGTGTGTGTGTTTGTGTGCACGTGCGTGTGTGTGTGTGTGTGTGTGTGTGTGTGTGTGTGTGTGTGTGTTTAAAGATGCCAGACAGCCACAGATAGACAGAAATGGAGAGAGGGAGAAACTAAAAGAGTATGCTTCATAGAGAGAGAAAGAGCAACAGCAAAGAGCTAAGTAGCAAACCATGCAGAGAAAGAGCGCGAGACGCTGAGAGATGTAAAGAAAAGAGAGAGAGCAGGAGTAAAAGGGAACAAATGACAGAGAGAATAAGGAGAAAGAGTGAAAGAGAATATAGAAGGAGAAGGGGTTATGGAGAGAGAAGAAAGAGATGTAGAGAGAGCAAGAGAAGAATAGAAAGAAAGAAAATGGAAAGACAGAGCAAGAGAGAGAGAGAAAGCAAGGGATGCAGAGAGAGGCTGAGCAATATGCAGTGAATAAAAGTGCGGGAAGAAAGAGAGAGCAGAAAAGAAAAAACAAAAAGAAGATATAGAGAAAGAGCAAGAGAGGGAATGGGGAAGAGAGAGAAGAAGCAAGACCGGGAGGGAGAAAGCAACTCAGAAAGAGAATCATTGAAAGAAGAGGAAAGGAAGGAATACAGATACAGAAATAAACAGATAAATACAAATAGCAAGTGAGGCAGAGAGAGAGAGAAAAGCAGACAGAGATAAAGATGGTAAGATAAAAGAGAGAGATAGAAAAAGAGAAATAAACAGTAAAATAGGGAGAAGCAGTAAGACACAGAGAGAGAGAGAGAGAGAGAGAGAGAGAGAGAGAGAGAGAGAGAGAAAGAGAGAGAGAAATCAAGAAACAGAAGGGGGCGTTTGGAGGGGGCTGACGGGTACACTGGAGGAGGCAGCTGACTCAGGGGTAGCTCAGTCAGTAATCTCCAAACAGTCTGGCCGTCTGAATCTGAGCTGAGAGACATGCTGCAGAACCACGCCGACACTTTTTCCCGCAACTCCACACAGCGGCCGATGAGTCACCAGCAAACCGTTCGCCTTTACAGACGCACCTGCACTAGCCTTTATAAATGCCTTCGTCCATTCACTGCAGCTCAGCCATGCATCAGCCTGCGAAATGAAAAGTAGGTGGTTGGCGCAAGGCGCGGCTTAAACTCAGAGCGCTCATGCAGAGTGAGCAAGGCGAGGCCCAGCTGTAATTAAAATGAATTCACAAAAGGGTTCCTTGTTTAAAATGTATTAATGCATAGTGAGAACCACTAAATAATCCTATTCATGCCCGCCACGCTGTGCTGTTGGGTGGGGGAGAAGGAGCCCCTGTAATGCTGCTTCCCACAAACGCTTGACTTCAGGGCCCAGAAGGAATGGAGAGTTTCGGAGGAAAGATTATTCAGCCTGCAGCAACTAAGACCAGGTAAAACATCACTGGTGTCCATAATGTCGGAATCAGGCAACACATTATCAGCCTGACTGTAACATGAATTTGTCGCAGCTGACACTTCACTTGAATGAGGATACGAGGAATAACAAAGGAACAGGAATGTGGTGTCTGAGATGCCACACGACACCATTACGAAAACTCACATCTGAATTTTTTGAGGCCTAGTTTGACGTCTCCTACCACATGTTCATTGACATTTACCAACAGGAGGACAGAATAATTTGTGGTCCAAATGAAAAAACAGTGATTAGAAAAAGGGACGCTGCTAATGCAGATATGGAAGTGGATAGTGGAATAATGAACCACAGATCACATATCAAACAGATTACCAAGATGCTAACAGCTAGCATGGATCAATGCCAAATAATAGCTCACATCTTTTAAACCACTTCAATAACAGTTAAACTGTACTTGACATATTAACAACTTTGTTACCTCAAGTTCTCTATGGACAACGAGCCCATACTGTACTCTGTGTGACCCATGAATGGCTAACCAATCATTTTTCATTCTTTTCTTTTTTCATTTCAGAACCTAAAACCAATAAGATTACACAGAGCGCTTCTGTAGCCATGACGGACAGTTTGACAAAGACACAGCACAAATGTGTCATTGTGAGAACCTGATCTAACATAGTGAACATCATGAAAGACAAATATGGTGTCGTCTGGATCCAGCATTAAACATTCAAACCATCAGCAAGACACCTTTACATAACCTAGCTTTGACTGAACTCTCAGCCCCCAGAGGCAGTATGGCCCATCATGCTGCCAGTCATTTGTACAGCAGACCAGAGCTTCTCAACCATTTAAGAACTCTGAATAAATAATGAGAACGTATGTAAGACTTACACTCCATAAAATCATCTGCATCAATATTGTTGCCATTGTTTTTGGGTGCAGCGCTTAGCCAAACAGCCTAATACCAACATTACACCACAAGCGATCAAGCAGGACTCTTTTACAATGCTTGCCATTTCACAACAGTGCCATGTTAGGCTTGCAGCCAGAATAGGACCAGATCCCAGGCAACTGAAAACAGGTTTTCCTCATGTTTATATTTCTGGCCTAAATGCTGCGGATCAACAATGTAGTTGGGCCAGATTTGGTCCACATCACATAATTATGCACTCTTTACAGTGTAAGGGCCAGATCCAGACCCAGCCATATAATGTGTAGCTCACAAATGGGTCAGACAGTACCCAGATATGTTCATATAACCTGCAGATGCCTTTATTACATCTACAAATGAAATAAACTCTGTAGAAGACACATAAGTGCACATAATTATTGGATATTAGTTGTTTGAAAGGTTTCAGGTTTTGATCATGTCCAGCAAGCATCACAAATAAACACAAATAGATTTTGTACTGACTTTATAACGCAGGTTGGGCGCCTCTTAGCTCGACTGTTTTTGAATACATATACTGCACTGCTGCCTTTGCTTTGCCGGCACCACATCCCCAACATTCCAGCCCCACATTTTCCCCAAAAGGAAGGTTAACCATAAACCAGCATTGATTGTTGCTGTTATTAAAGATCTTATTATGTAATATATATTTAAAATGGTATTATTAAGCAAATTCTTTAAAGTCTGAATATTACTGAAGAAGCCGCTTGCTGGTATAGACTATAAGCTTTCTAAGCTGTCTGCAGAAGTTGTCAATCGAGAGCTAGCAAACCCACATTCCTACACTGTGTAGGGTATGTTTAGTGGTTACATACATTTCTGCATTCTGTGCAGTGCCTGCTTCTGAGCACGAGTAACTCACATTTTGCACATTTTGTATATGATTGAAAAGTAAAGAGGCTCTGAAACGAAAGCTCTAGCCCCACATCCCACGTATTTGGCCCAGTCCCATTGTGCAGGGAGTATGCTCCGCCCCTTCTGTCCATATTCGGCAGGACCTGTGAGGGTCCGAATACTTTAAGACCAATAGAATGTTTTTGCTTTTAAGAATTGAAAATTGTGGATAGAACCTAAATATTTACTTTCGTCAAAGAATGTATCACTTCCTGTTACTGGACTTAAGAAATTGATATACGATCTGCACATTCAAATCTGTGTGCCTTGGCAATAATAAATACATTAAAACCCATTAAATATTACATACTTTCCCATTTACTGGGTTTTACTGTGTTTATGTGGTTCTAGATTAAAAAGGGAGTGTGGATTGTAATGTGTTAATGTGGTTCTAGAGAGTATCACTTCCTGTTACTGGACTTTCACAGAATGAATAAATGCAATTCTATATACGAGCTGCACATGTGAATCTCTGAAGAGCATTATAGTCTTAGCTTGGCAATAATAAATACATTAAAACCCACACTAACATACCTTACATACCTGTACACTTAGGAGAAGCATGGGTTTTACTGTGTTTATGTGGTTCTAGATTTAAAAGGGAGTGTGGATTGTAATGTGTTAATGTGGTTCTAGATTAATAAGAGGAGTGTGGATTGTAATGTGTTTATGTGGTTCTAGATTAATAAGAGCAGTGTGGATTGTAATGTGTTTATGTGGTTCTAGATTAATAAGAGCAGTGTGGATTGTAATGTGTTTGTGATTCTAAATTAATAAGAGCAGTGTGGATTGTAATGTGTTTATGTGGTTCTAGATTAATAAGAGCAGTGTGGATTGTAATGTGTTTATGTGGTTCTAGATTAATAAGAGCAGTGTGGATTGTAATGTGTTTATGTGGTTCTAGATTAATAAGAGCAGCGTGTATTGTAATGTGTTTGTGGTTCTAGATTAATAAAAGGAGTATGGATTGTAATGTGTTTATGTGGTTCTAGATTAATAAGAGCAGCGTGTATTGTAATGTGTTTATGTGGTTCTAGATTAATAAGAGCAGTGTGGATTGTAATGTGTTTATGTGGTTCTAGATTAATAAGAGGAGTGTGGATTGTAATGTGTTTATGTGGTTCTAGATTAATGTATTGTTGTAATGTGTTATGTGGTTATGTGGTTGGATTGTAGATTAATAAGAGTGGATTGTGTGGATGTGTAATGTGTGGATTGTAATGTGTTTATGTGATTCTAAATTAATAAGAGCAGTGTGGATTGTAATGTGTTTTTGTGTTTATATAATAATAAAAGCAGTGTGTATTGTAATGTGTGTTTGTGGTTCTAGATTAAGCAGTAAGATTGCAATGTGTTTATGGATTCTAAATTAATATGTGTTTTTGTGGTTCTAGATTAATAAAAGCAGTGTGGATTGTAATGTGTGTTTGTGGTTCTAGATTAATAAGAGCAGTGTGGATTGTAATGTGTTTATGTGATTCTAAATTAATAAGAGCAGTGTGGATTGTAATGTGTTTTTGTGGTTCTAGATTAATAAAAGCAGTGTGGATTGTAATGTGTTTATGTGGTTCTAGATTAATAAGAGCAGTGTGTATTGTAATGTGTTTGTGGTTCTAGATTAATAAGAGCAGTGTAGATTGTAATGTGTTTGTGGTTCTAGATTAATAACAGCAGCGTGTATTGTAATGTGTTTATGTGGTTCTAGATTAATAAGAGGAGTGTGGATTGTAATGTGTTTGTGGTTCTAGATTAATAACAGCAGCGTGTATTGTAATGTGTTTATGTGGTTCTAGATTAATAAGAGGAGTGTGGATTGTAATGTGTTTTTGTGGTTCTAGATTAATAAGAGCAGCGTGTATTGTAATGTGTTTGTGGTTCTAGATTAATAAGAGCAGCGTGTATTGTAATGTGTTTGTGGTTCTAGATTAATAAGAGCAGCGTGTATTGTAATGTGTTTGTGGTTCTAGATTAATAAGAGCAGTGTGGATTGTAATGTGTTTGTGGTTCTAGATTAATAAGAGCAGTGTAGATTGTAATGTGCTTTGCAGTGGTGAGCTGGTCATGAGTGCGACAGCATGTGTGAAGAAGCTTCCCTGTAGTCTGGTTGTCTTGATCCTGAAGCTCTGGCCTGGAACATGTGATGTCCAGGGTGTGATGGATTAGTGATGAGCTTCCCGGTTCTGGAAGTGTGCAGATCCAACAGTGTGGGTAGTTTAACTCCACTGATCCTCTATGCAGACCTGATGATGCACTGCGGTCTGTGAATGTCCTGTTTAGTGGCTAAACTGCCCCACACTGTGATGGATGTGCCGATAACAGATTGTATGGTGGCTGTGTAGAACTGTGCCATCAGCTCCTGGGACAGGCTGAACTTTCTCCGCTGGTGCAGGAAGTACATAATGCAGAAATTAACAAGTGTATTCGTTTTTGCGCTTTTTGATTGGTTCAGTGGATGTGTTTTACAGTTTGCCTGTAGGTCAGCTGTCTTTGCAGTTTAGAGAAAATGGAAGTTTCTTCTGCATGCAAGTGTCCAGAAATCATTGGGTGTTGTTTCAGGAAAACACGGTAGATCCCCTTATTATTTTTTTAATTATCAGGGGAATATGTTGACATAATGTCCAAAAACAAGCCATTATTTTTAGAACAATTGAGAAATTATTGATATGACAACCCAGTGACTTCACTGTGTTGTGTATATCAGAATGTAATCAGCTATCTAGTTCTCACTGTGCATCTGTGGTAGTACTCCTTGGCTGGCATTTTTCAGAATCAGAATATGTTGGTGTTTTCTCTTCTCCAACACACCTGATTCCTTCCCTGACACCTGAGTTGGGAACCCTTGCATTGCACTGTTGCACTGCGATGACATTTCTGAGCGTGTTCCAAAAGCAGTCACACCATTACAACTGAATTATGCACAGATCAAGCCCACACTCATACTCAATTAGCCTCATGTCTAAAATGCAGCCGCTGGCTTGTTTCCTTTCGAACTGCAGTGCGGTCAGATCGAAGCTGGTCTAACTACAGTCCCTCTAGTCTGCTCCAGTCCACCTCATGTGCATTAATCTGATCTAAGATCAGATAGCTTTGGCAGCCTGGAGAGTGACTCATTGATTTGGTTGTATCAGTTTTCATGTCAGTCGGTAGTTTCAGCCGCCGGTCTGTTCATTGGAACAGCAACAATTAGGGGAAACACTGCAGCTCTCAAGTGCCAGTTGGTACAGGAATAAAGGCAGTAGTCCAAAATGTAATGACCAAATCTATTGGACAATGTGCTTTTGTAGAGCTGGCGGTTTTCTCTAATAGTGTGGAACTGGAAAGCTTTGGGTGGCCTCTTTTCTCTACAGGTGGGGAGGTATTTGCATGGCATGTAAAAAAAGCGAGGTACTTGTATCCAGCCCTTGTAGCGAATGCATCACGGCGTTGCAGCACTTAAAACAAACCCTTTGGTGAACAACTCCTCACTAAGCCGGCCACCCCATCACTGCGGAAGCTGTTTACACGTTTGTATGGGCATTTTCATGTGCAATTAGCAGCCATTCGGAGTGCATCCACGCTAGCAGGATCTGCCGCAGATGAAAATGACTCCATTCAGTGACTCAAAAGCTGCAATCACAGGGGGCATCTGATGAAGCTACGGCCTCCTGAATCAAGCAAATCTCCGTTTATAGCCGTATAGGATTCTTTTTGTGCTGAGGGAAAATAGAGCGGTTTAGCACTCTTCGTTTTCTCCCCCATTCATGTTTGCTGTTCATTCTCTTGGCATGGGATAAACGGCCGGTTCCGCGAAGAAAAGCACAGTTTCTAGAAATTGCATTTCTGTCAGTGACATGCTTTATACAGAAAGCATAAAGGGATGGTACACGGGCTAGCACTGAATTTGACCATGTTGATGTTGCCTTCTTATTCTTGGAAGATCGTTCACGCCTGGTTGTTCAATCAGCAGTCCTGCAGACACTCATCACTCACAGGAGACACTCATTATAACCTGAAACAGTGCATTTAGGTGCAGAGAAAACACTTTAATTGTATGCCAGTAATTATACCTTTTTAAAAGCTGTGGGCTATCTGGAAAAACCAGCGGCGATAAACCCCTGGCCCCTGATTAGTCTCTTTAAAATCAAGTCTTCCCTTGTCAGTTCTTGCAGAACAGAAAGCTATTTTGCATATATCTGAAAGACTTTAATTGCACCAATGCCGAGACTCAAGCTGACATCGCACTCCGCGCTGATTGTCCCATATGCACAGAGGTTACATTATTGCTATAGTGTTTTAGCTTCACAGGGCAGCTTAGGGAAATTACAGGCCTTGTCTGCTCCCCAGAGGAACCCTATATGATCAGCATAATCACTAGGAACTTGTTTAGAGTGGGAATTTTACACAAGGGCACCATAACCTTGGACGTTAGAGTTCAGCACTGTATTGAAAATGTAATGACTATGTGTAGGTATAAGCAGAAGCTCACATCATGCAACTGTATGTTAAAACACTAAAGCCCTCCTGTGTAAAAGTAGCACATGTTTACAGTTTGCTTATGTGTTGGCAAGTAGTCCAAAATGTAATGACCAAATCTATTGGACAATGTGTTTTGAAGTGCTGGTGGCTTTCTCTACTAGAGTGGAACTGGAAAGGTTTGCGTGGCCTCCTTTCTCTACAGGTGGGGGGGTATTTGTGTGGCTTGTCAAAAGCGAGGTACTTGTATTCAGTACTTGTAGTAAATGCATTGTGGCTATGCAGCACTTAAAACAAACCCTTTGGTGAACAACTCCTCCATAAGCCGACCACCCCATCACTGCGAAAGCTGTTTATAGGCGTAATGCAATAAGGCAATATCAGAAAGCTGTGATCAGTGTCTGATATCTTCAGTTTTCAAAAGGATTTCTATACAGTTTTACTGAATTGTATCATCACTGATGTAACAGAAGCTGAGTGGTAGATTAAGTACACCAATCATGTAGTTGAGTTAAATTAGAGATCCCCAAGGTAAAATAGTCCTCCAGTAAAAGTAGGAGTTCCTCCATTTAGACCTCCACTTGAGTAAAAGTACTTAAGTGTTTACCTTTAAATGTACTGATGTATGGAGAGAAAAAGTACAAGGATTTATTATGGCTCTAGCGTCCTATTATTATTTCTGGAACAGGACTCTTAACCAGCTCATTTTAGGGGAAGAGACTCCAGAGTCACTCTCGGCCCACCAGTCTTTTAACAGAAGGTCATTAATTAGTCTGACACTGGTGTGTATTAAAGTGATCATTAGCACAAAATGCTGACGGTAAACAATTTCCATTAGCTAGAACTATAAAATAACTTTCTGCAAACAAGAAAAGTTTTAGTTTAAGATTTATTTGCAACTTAGGTACAAGTTTAAGTTCAATAACAACTGGCTTTAAACGTTTTCATTGACTTTAAACTTTCATTTTGGCTCACAAATAAGTTTTCCTTTACTATATTGCATCTGTAGGTCCCTGTTTGTCATGCGCCCATCACACCCTATACGGGCTATACCGCCTGTGAGCTCCATTTCCCAGAACCCCTCAGATTTCCAATTGACCTCTCGCTCACAGCCGACAGCCAATCGCAGAGCTGCATTGCCAGAATACTGATTGTTTACATCTGGGGCTAGCGCGCTATAAGCTGTTCAGTCTTTCATCTCATTGTGAAGTAACATCTCTGTTTATTGGTACTTATGAAACCTTTATCTTCCCGTTTTTGCTTTATTTTGTTTTCGGACCCTGTTTTTTGACAACGCTTTTTTTTTTTTTATCCTTCGTTTATATTGTTTGCTGGATCCTGACTTCCTGCCTGTTTTGACCTCCCTTTTGTCTTTTTTTTTAAAAACCTATCTATGCATATCCTGATTGCCCGACTCTGTCACTGTTCATAAACTAGCCAAAATAAATTTACTATGAAAGGAAATAGTTTTTGCATAAATGCAGAAAAAGTGCATGTGTACATATTTCTATATTTTGGTCTATTTACCCACAATATGTCAGTGTTGTGGGTAAATAAAATTTTGCATAATGTAGTGGAGTAAAAGTAAGATTAACGTAAAAAATTCCAAAATGGAAATAATTCACTAAAGATATACAGTAAAGATGGACAGTAAAGATACTGTAAAAAGGTTAGTGGTTGGTGTGGTGTACAAGATAACTTGCCATTAAGCTACCACACCATGAGGGAGATTTGGGGGTTTGAATCCTGGTCTGGGTGACTATGCTGTGCTACACCAATAAGGGTCCTTGGACAAGACTACACTGGCCTATCTATAATATGATTAACCTTGTAAGTCGCTCTGGATAAGAGCGTCAGCTAAATGCTGCAAATGTAATACACAAAAAAAATGACAGTACAATAACCAATTAGATTTACTTCGTTACTGCCCATCACTACAGAAACTCATATTTGAGAAATGATAACTTTATAACAGCCCAAAAAAGTTTTTAAAGGGGTAAAATGAAAAATATAACCATTGCTACATCTATTGTAAATATAACTCTGACCCTATGGTAGTGGCACAACAGTGTTAGCGGGTATACACACAGAGAAAGCCACCTTTTGATGTATTTTGGAAGTGGGAAAAAATATCAGCGCTTTGAGGAGGGGCTGCCTGAGACATATTTTTGCCCGCTAGCTGGCTAATGCAGGAGGAAGTCAGATATCAGTTATGTATTTATTAGCATCTACATTAGTGGTACATCAGGGGACCTCATTATCACCACAGGGGGGATTCCAAGTGATTTTAGAAGGTACTTGTATAATGCACACTGATGGACAAAAACACACAAAAAACCCCAAAAAAACAAATATGTGAAGCCAAGGCATGCAGTGCTGCGCTACAGAACATTACATGACATTGTAAATAATGCTAAATGCTAGGTTTAGAGCAGAACACCCCTTTAATGTATTTGTTATCTTTTTCTTGGAATACCATGTCCACTAGAATCTATGAACACATTCATAATAAATTATAACCCACACATAAGGCATTATAAATAGTGATGTCCCAAGAACACACTGGTTTACTTCTACTATTGCTCATGCAAAGGAGCTGATAACAACATACCAATACCAGCTGAAACTTTGATACAAGCTGCATTCACACTGCCACGCTAATAATCAAACGACTCAAGCTGGCAAGAAAGAAGGATCTGCTCAGACAGAGAAGTGACTCCATGGGGGTCGAACGCCAAGCTGTCGATCACTTCAAACATTCGGCCTGAGCAGATTCCTTTCAGCCGGGAATACACTGTGAGCATATAGCCAGTTTATAAACACACAGAAACACACCCACAACCGCTTCAGGGTGAAGAGACGAGGCTCGCAATATGTCCAAGACAACAGTTGACATGTCCAGCCAAAGTTTGTAAACGCATGACAGAACGAAATTCTTATATCTATAACACGCCTGCTGGTTCTCCTCTCACCTCCGATATCCCGGAGTCCATTTCCCATAAACCATCACCCGATGACATCACTGTCACATCCAGTTGTGCTCCGTTTCCAGATCTTTCTTCCACACACCTGTTCCTCATCTAGTCTGTTTGTACAAATACTCCTCTCTCACACTGGCTCATTGCTAAGTACTGACACTCTGTTGCATGCTGAGCGTTTTCTCCATGTTACTCATCTTGTTTGCTGATCGGGTTTTTGACTTCTTTTTGATTCTCTGTTTATTTAGTCTTTGCCTCTTTTACCTTTGCTGATCTGACTGTTTGTTGGGTTCTGATATGCCTGTTTATATAGTATATATATACAGTATATACAGTATGTATGTATATATATATATATATATATATTGCCATATAACACTGTTGGAGTACAGATCAAACACTACTTTATTGAAACCCCTGGTCATTAATGTACAATGCGTTATACTTAAAGAGTGAAATTCAAAGCTTGTTATGACCTGTTGTTCCCGATATGGATCAATGTTTTTCTTATCTCAGTATCTTGTTATTCTTTTCTTGGGCCTATAGTGGTAATTGAAATCGCAGCAACAGAGGGGGTGCACAAATCTCCTATACAGATCTATTGAGTGACTGGCTAAGCATGACTTTATGTAATCGCCCATTCATGTTCAGCCTTAATTCAAAGGTTGCTATTGCCCAGCGAATAATGATTGAAGGATCAGAACAAAGAGGACTCCAAGAAAAGCCATTGATTTTACCTGCACAGGTCAACATATGAATAGTCGCATCTAGCAAGGCATCTGTTATGTTTGTCAGCATATGATGAATGTGAGCTCTCTCTTTTTGAAAAAGAGGGGGAATAAATTGGGAAGGAAGGAGCATAGCGCTAAGTGAAAAAAGCTCTAAGTAAAAATCAATATGTCAAAAAAGGTCTAAAGCAGGCATCTTTTTTCAAACAGTGTTAGCAGACATATGGACCACAGTGGGCTGGACATAGCTCATAGCCAAAAAGGCTCACACTGAGGGGGTCACCAGGTCGAAAGGATCAAGATGCCTGTGATATCAGGTGGAGGGCACCAGGTAGCTTGCTCCATATAGCAGGGCAGCTGGCTCAGCCAAGCCTCAATCACTAGCTCTGCACATAGCACCTCATGGGCATTTGAAAAAGATCTCTATTATTTTGTTAAACTGTGTCTGAGAAGGCGACCTCGCCATTATGTCAATGTCACAGCTTAATGCTGATTCACACACTGCAGACAATAAAAAGGGGAAAAATCCCTGATTACATCCACAGATGCAGCCCCTACCTGTCCAGAACGGTAATGGGTACAATCGGCATTATGATAAACCCCTATTTTATTTTCCTCCGAGGCAAATAAGGCTTAAAGTATATGTTGAGGGATTATAGCTTTGTGTGTGCGTATGCCAGAGTGCGCCGTAGATTTGGAGACGGGGTCGATTCTGCAGGAGACGACTTACGGTAGCGGCGCAGTCAGGAATGTTGAGTTGGAACTGATAAGGGTTTTTTTTGCTTGCGATCGACTTCAGCTGTCCTTCTGACTGACCTTCCATGCCGAGTGAATATTGTTGCATCGGCTGGCGGAAGGAGAGCTTTAGAAGCACTTTCCTCATAGCAAAAGGTGAACCTTGAGCAGTTGTGTTTACTGCAATAGACACATATATCTTCACTGTTCAGTTGAAAACATGTACCTTTATGTTTGTCGATTTGTACGTTTTACTATGCATCACTGAAAGAGCCACAGCTCTTTACATGTGTGTGACAACTTCACGTTTAATGGACCAATAGAAATGGTCTAAAAGCGTATCAATGATCCTAAGAAAGGTGAGGAATCAGCCTAGAACTACACGGGAGGAGCTGGTCAATGACCTGAAGAGAGCTGGCAGAAAGGTTTCCAAGGTTCTTGTGGGTAATACATGTCATAGTTTAAATTCATGCATGGCACGGAAGGTTCCCCTGCTTAAATCAGCACACGTCCAGGCCTGTCTTAAGTTTGCCCATGACCATTCAGATGATCCAGAGGAGTCATGGGAGAAAGTTCTGTGGTCAGATGAGACCAAAATAGAACTTTTTGGTCTTAATTCCACTCGCCGTGTTTGGAGGACGAAGAATGATGAGTACCATTCCAAAAACACCATCCCTACTGTGAAGCATGGGGGTGATAGCTTTGGGGGTGTTTTTCTGCACATGGGACAGGACGACTGCACTGTATTAAGGAGAGGATGGCCGGGGCCATGTATTGCGAGATTTTGGGGAACAACCTCCTTCCCTCAGTTAGAGCATTGAAGATGGGTCGTGGCTGGGTCTTCCAACATGACAATGACCCAAAGCACACAGCCAGGATAACCAAGGAGTGGCTCCGTAAGAAGCATATCAAGGTTCTGGAGTGGCCTAGCCAGTCTCCAGACCTAAACCCTATAGAAAATCTTTGAAAGGAGCTCAAACTCTGTGAAGTGGTCTGAAAATGGTCTGATTCCATTGGCTTACAATAAAACTAGGTGAGGTTTTTGCCTGTTCCTGTAAAGTTGCCATTTTTGAGATACTTGTCTTTCTTTGGACAGCGACGATATACTGTATGTCTAGTAGCTCCTTCTGTTTAGTGAATTAAGGGTGCAGCCAATGCTGATGTAGTTCTTTTTTGCTAATAAACAAGGAAAACTTTATATATGCATGTATAATTACACAAAACAAACATTATAATCAAATACATTCACTACAAACACCACATTTCCCACAGTGCTCCATCCATTTTCCTTGTAGGGGCTTCAGTTTTCATTCAGCCAGGCTACATGGCATCTGTTCTCTATACATGGCTGGCAGTAGGTAGTTATGGACATGCTTATTTAATGGAACTGATATGCCAATCACTGTATAGCTATCTGTGCTAAAAGAATAATCCCATTATCCAAAACATTTGCAGGATTTAGTAGTTAATATCTTAATAAAGTCATTTAGAGTGAAATGCTTAGTTGGTCCCAGTGGTGGTGATGGGAACTAGACATCTGAAGAGTGTAATGCCTCTAGAAGCTCCCTCTCAGAAAGAATATTACACAATTACGAATTTATTACAAGTTATTACTTGGTTATGAATATAGGGCCTAATAAAGAGACATTGTTTTATAAATCGTTTAATAAGGTTTTGGCCTACAGTACATTTTAAAACTGGCAGGGTGCAGGTAGGGTGTTATAAGGCAAAGAAAACATGGTTCCTATTATTTTACCATTATCAGCTTTACAAAAGCCTCACAACCTCACTCGGAATGACTTTATTCACTTCTCAATGATTCAGCAATTCCCTTTTACAGCCAGTCAGCCATGGGGCAGCCAGGGTAATGCTAATGCTATTGTTAAGACTAACCTGTAACTGTGCAGGTACCAAATCAATGACATTATGTTATGTTATGTTATGTTATGTTATGTTATGTTATGTTATGTTATGTTATGTTATGTTATGTTATGTTATACAATTTAATTTATGCACTGGCATGATTTATTTTCAAGGTTTTTGTTAACAATTTTTCAGCAAATAGCAATGCATACTAACAGAAACATTTAGCTGACAATTGCAGAACAGAATCAGTTCTCTGACTCTACTAAAACTCAACAGCCATGAACTCCTAAAAGCAGCTGGCTGAAGATCTAAAAACAAAGTTATATGATGCCTACAAAAATATAATAACACTTTCTATTGCCCAAAATATCTTTAAGAAATGTGGATGAATAGAAAGTTAAGGCTAGATCTGGAAGACCATGAAAGCAGACAGACAGAACAGATCATAATCAGGATTTTCCTGAGTTTTAAACCTTTGCTTGATTCTTTGCCAAAGCAGTTTTCTGGTTTTCAGTTTTAAAGGTAACATATAAAACATGTTGAATTTGTGAAATAGTGGGCATGTGTTATTAGGTGGTTGTTTAGTAAAGATGTTTTAAAGCTGTGGTGAATGTGTTTTGATTGTGGATCAATGTTTTATTTTGTATAGGAGCAGCAAAATGTCATATTGCATTGTGTTTCAAAGCCTTCAGGATGTCAACATTGGAGACATCAAGTGGGTTCGTCAAATCAACTGCTCTACTGGCTGAGCTGTTGTTTCAGGGCATTAATAGCATGTATAACGCGTTGTGTTTTTTGTCCCCATATTTAACATCCAGATACTTAACATAAGGTTGGTAATAAAGAGAGTTATTAGGCAGCTAAATCTGACTAGCTAAATATCCCTAATAAGGAAGGGTTTTAGAAATCCACAGGTTTCTCCTCTTTCATTTTAAAGCAGAAGAAATGTGACACACCAAAAACAGATATGGAGTGCCTGTCAAAAATTTTTATTCTAATGCATTACTGTTTTTCCGCAACTGCTGTGCTCAAAGCACACACTTTCTAATAACAATTTACATTTTCTGAAATTGAAAACAGCACATGCCAAGTCTGAGGTTATGTCTAAATCATGTAGTCCATAAATCTCATCATTTAAACTGTTCTGGGAGCTGGGGTAAGGGGAGGTTCCTGGAGTCTATCCCATCATTCAGAGGGCAGAAGGTTGAAAACATCCTGGACAGGAGGCTAGTCCATTTTTCACAGAGAATTCTCTGGTTAGCACTACTTGATTTCAACCATCACTGGAAACATAAAACTGCCAGCTGAAAATAGTGAGGCATCATAAATGCAAAGCAAAACCCCCATATGGCAGCAAATACTGCAGGGAGAAGTGTTGACACAGGATTGCAATGTTGCATGCACAAACATGATATTCATGCAAGAGTATGGCAGCAATGCTCTGAGTTCAATTCAATCAAAAGTTGTTAGGAGAATCAGCACTCGGATAGAACACCCTGCCAACCTAAAACAGGACCAGAAAGACTCCTAGCTGGCTACGAAAAGTGTTTGTAAATCTGTGATGCAAGAAAGTGTTCTAATTGACTTAGAAGGCAGTCCAGTCCTTTTTTAGATACCACAGTTTTATACTTTTCTTAAATTTAATTTGAAATGAATAGTGTATTAACAGTAACAGAAAACACTTAGCACACTGTTTGCTACTGAGCTTGTGTTTACTCCTTAAAAAATTATCTTCAAAAATCAGTGAAATACGTAATTTGATGAGGATTGCCCAAACATGCATACAACTGTTCTTTACTTGATAACTCACTAACACACCTAATATATAAAACAAGCTGTCCATGTCATTGCACAAGCTGCTAATGAGACTACAGGAAGACTGTTACCCAGAATGCACTTAAGTTATGCTAATTATGACAATTGATTTTAAAATAATGCAATTGCAAAATTAATAAAATACAGTCGATATTATTTGTTTCTGCTATGCATATTGCCACATTTGAAACATGCATTGTATTGTCTCAATGTGTTATACCTCTTAGACTATACACACAGATTATCAGTTATACTACTTATTGAGTGATCAGTTGATTATTTTGGAAATTAATGAAATCAGACAAAACTAAACATAACAAACCATACATGGCTTTTAAAATGTGGAAATCTATTATCAGAAAAATGATAAACAAAGAAGCCTTTATAAGGACCTGAGTAACAAAAGTGTATGAGTATAAATGTGTATAAATGTGTATATATATATATATATACTTACCATCTAAATAATAGCTGCACCCAGAAGGCGGTGAAGTCAGATTGCAATGCTATTGGGAAAGAAGGTTAACAGGAACAATACATTATGATAATTTAAGACTGCTATGGGCAATATTTATTGAGCTACACATACAGAAGTGGTGTCTCTTAGTATGATGTTGGGCCGCCATGTTTGCTAACACGAAATGCATATGTCTTGGCATGGAGTCATGATCCGATAATCCATCCCACATGGTGTTAAGAACAATCATGGTAATGGTCTGCGTACATGTAGTCCTGCGTCCGCCAATGTTGCTGGCACTAACAAGGTGACTCATGGAGGGATCACTACTGCTGAATGTCCACAATCATGGCTGTTGGGTCAGTCAGGTATATTGATAAAGCCCATCTTTATTAATGTCACATGTACAGCCAACATGAAACTTGGATCACTCGCATGTCTTATGGCAGACCTTCTTTTGAGTGTGTGATTTGTGTATGTATGTTGATTTATATGGCAAGTGAACAAACAATCAGGGATATATATTTAAATACAAAGTCATTGTGACAGGCCTTCTTCACATTAAAGTCAGCATCAGGGTTAATGTCTTATACAGGTCTTCTCTCGGCAGAAGAATTCCCCCGCTAAAAGATTTCGCTGGAAATTAGCTCCTGCGGCTTCTTTGAGGAATGGGAAAAAAAGAGAAAAGAATCATTTTGAAATTAAGCCGAGAGATTTGGAGAGAGAGAGGAGAAAAAGGGTCAGTCTTGGAGGGATATTCTAATGTTGGGTGTCAGAGGATCAGCTGATTTCCATATTAATTGAAGGAGATGTGCGTAAGGCAGAGATGAGGTGAGAGTCTCCCTCTCTCTCGTTCTGCCGCGCTGCTCTCCATGGCACCACCAGCCACTAATGGTTAGAGTGTCTAAACCCGCCGTGACTAATAAGCCACAGGGGAATATGAGGAAGCTCAGAGTCATCCATATAGGCCTGTGGCATCAATCACCCACAGGGAAAACAAGGCAATTAGATGGACCTCAAATATAACATTAATTACCCGACATTACACGCAAACGAACCCTGGACATTGGTAAGGATATGCAGACGCTGGAGGTGCCTAAAAAGAAGCGTTCAGGTTGCTTAGCTCCGTATCTCCTGGTATATTTATGAAGCCAGGTATGTCTGAAGGGTCTGTATTTGGCACGGTGTACAATTGTTTTCAATTTTTAAGTTAATTTAAAATCATAAAGTACTTCTTTTCCTTGTGAGTTCATGTCCCTGGTCACCATTCACCACATCACACCATCTAGAGTGGATATTGTGGCCTGACGAGTCAGACTTTCAGATCACTATGTAATGGAAGTAATGGACAAAGTGTTTGAAACCAGACTTTCTCATGGTAATGGAGTGTAGCTCTTCAAGGACAGGGACCTTGTCCTCTTATGCTGTTGCAATATTGCTGTGTGGATTTAATTGCATTTAGCCATTAGAGAGGGCAGATACTGATGTTGGATGAATAAGCTCTGAACTACAAACCTCACTCCAACTCAGGTACTAAATGGAGCTCCATCACCTCAGAGAACCCAATTCTACAGCTCCAAAGAACATTGCTAGGGGCTTGAAACCCTTCCAAACAACCTATCACCTTTTATTTACCAGGGGGTTTCTATGGAGATAACTAACACCCTCTCCAAAAAGCTGGGTTGATTAATTTGAAGGGGGGTCTGGGTACTTTAAAGTTGTAAGCAGAAACTTGTCCAGTTCATCCCAAATCATGAATTCTTGCTGGTTTTTGGTCTCATGGAGGTATTGCACACTATGTTTGTGACAATAATCGTCCATCTTGACGCTGACCGTGGTGTCTCCACACAAAGATTAGCTGGTCATCTGCACCAGGACAAAAAAAGTGAAGATGAAGATGACCCGCTGCCATTCTGATTCACTTATGATGGTCTGGTATGACACCATTCTGCATGCAACACCATTCTCCACACGACCCTGTGTGCCTGTAGTCCTGCGTCGTGCAGCCGTCTGCCAATGCTGCTGGCACTAACAGAATGACTCATGGAAGGCATCACTGCTTGCTGAATGTCCGCAATTGTGGCTGATGGGTCAGTCAGGTACAGCAACAAGGCCCTTGCTTTCTTACGTCACAGGCGCGGCCGAACACTTTAAAGGAAATGGGGGTGATAAATGTAAAATGAAAGAATGCATGCGTTTGCAGTATGAAAAGTCCACATATGCAGCTATTAAATAAAAGTTGCTGTTTTTCAGTAAACTGGGCAGTCAGTCTTCATCTTCATAGAACTCTATACAAGTAAAGCAGGTTTATACAATCAGCCAGTAACAGGCGAGTTAATGCATGGCCCAGCACTGAGTTCCAGAGTTTAAACACTGTTTTCTGAGTCAGACTATAGAGCAGGGTCCCAGCACGGCAGCCTCGGCGAACCTTCTCCCAAGCAAACTCCCATCAGCTATTTCAGCGCCGCTGACTCCATGCTCCCTACGTATTCCCAAGATACAGGAGACAGTTCAGAGTTCTTAGTCATCCCATTAAAGAAGGAATAAATTTATCTCTGCTCAGACACACAAGGGGAAAGACAACCTCTACTTAGACAGATTTAATTGCTTAATAGGTAAGACCTGGGTGACGAGGGTTTTTTATTATATGTGTGCCAGGCTTTTTGGAAAAGAAAAAAAAATCAGGTTTAAAACTTTCGAAGTGAAACAGGAAGGAAGGGAGGTGGTATTTGTGTGTGTATGTGTGTGTGTGTTTCTCCAGTTTTCTTTTCTTTTTTTCACATTCCGTTGCTTTGATAGCAGTTCAAAAGGCAGGCATTCTCCAGTCCCATTTACGCAGCGGCTCGATGTCTATCTTAAAAGCTCTGATTTAATAATCAAAGTCAATTGCGCCGATGTGCTCCGCTGATAGTTAGCGAAAGGAAACTGAGCCGATCCAGAATAATAATGAGTGCTCTCTGATCTGATCTATTCAATGCCATGGTGTATTAGGGAAGAGTGAGTGATTTATTTGGTTTTTGAAATGAGTCAGAGTTTTTTACCCTCCCTTAAGGAGGCCATCTATATGGCAATCTAAACCAGCACGGCTTATCTCGCATGATATGAGCAAAGCTTTAACTCAGAATATCTTGTTCTAATTTGTTAAAGGGACCATATGGGCATTTATGATGTTTGTGTGGGATTATAATTCATGTTTACGTTTTTCTGCCTCTCTTTATCCTTTAGAATTAATCAGGTTGTTTTTGTTACTGTACCTTTTTTTTTTTAAGATTTTAATTCCCTTGTTGATCCCACAGTGGGGAAATTTAGTCTCCGCATTTAACCCATCCGTGAAGTGAAACACCCACATTCACTAGGGGGCAGTGAGCACACTTACCCGGAGCGGTAGGCAGCCCTATCCACGGCACCCGGGGAGCAGTTGGGGGTTAGGTGCCTTGGTCAAGGGCACCTCAGTCATTACTGTCAGTTCAGGGAATTGAACCGGCAACCCTCCGGTCACAAGGCTGGTTCCCTACCCTCCAGCCCACAACTGCCCAGAGGAGAAACTTCTTTAAAGGAGAAATTTATAAGATGACGCAACTTATACTCCAAATAACTAGGGGCAACATATCACCAAAATATCGTGGCGCCGTCTCCTTCTTCACTTCTTACTAGTCTAAAAGAAATGCTATGAGTTTAGCATTTCATCCCTTTACTCGGGAGGGCAGTACTTCTTCATTCTTTCGTTAGACTGACTTAACTTCTGTTGGTTACTATCATAGGTATAGAAACCAGGTAGCATGGGTGGTATGAGTCTCACCCAGTATAGGAAACAGTACACCCACCCAAAAATGATACCACGGTGGGAGAAAGCACACAGTATTGTGCTTTATTTTGAAAAGCACAATACTGAGGCTAAGTTAGTGCACTTCAGAAACAAGAGGCACTGGGCCGCCATTTAGCCTTTGTTAAGGCATGTGTTGAGGTTGAGGATGTTTAACGCTTCACTGGCCCCAGCTTTTGCTTCAGCGGAGAGTTTCATAAGTTACATTTCGCCAGCTTTGGGATCAGTAACGAGAGCACAGCATATAGCAGTGACAGCTATTTATAGCTATATGAAAAGCTTGTGTGTGTTTATCTTGTTATGGTAGTATGCTAGGACGGGTAGCTAACGTTAACATTAACTGTTCTCAAGCTGCCAAAAAGCACTCTAAAAAATGAAGTAATGGTAGTGTCTGGACCAGCTCATAACCAGCTAATGTTTTTGGGGATGGTGTGGTCTTTGATTCATAGCAGCAAATGTGTCCCCACAAATGTCAAACTCACTCCTACGCTCACGATCACCTCTTGAGTTACAAAGTAGTATTACAAGACACACTGAACTGAGGCCAGCTGGGTATGTTAACTTCAATACCTATATTTGCAACATGGTCATCTTTGGGCAGTCGTAGGAGGTAGCCATTGGCTACAAATTAGGGAACCAGCCTTGTGACTGGAAGTTTGCTGGCTCTATTCCCTAAACTGACAGGACGGGACTGAAGCGCCCTAGGTATGTCACACATGCAAGGAATTTGTGTTGGTGAGAGCACACTGTTAACAAGTACAGTATTGCACTAATGGGAGGGTTAGTAAAACCCTGGGGGTTTTGGGGTAAACTCTGGAATAATTCCAGGGGTCACATTGTCCCTGAGGGTCTGGAGTTGTTTCCTCATTCAACTGACGTATGACATACAATAGACTACTTTAACAAACAAAAACAAACATGAAGCACTCTCCTCACTGAGGCAGCAATTTGAGGCACCATCTTGGATCTGTGAGCAAGGTACTTGCAAGCCCCCTCTTGCTCAAGGTCCTCTGTGTGCAAATTCAACTGGTCAATAGTTCTAAATTCAAAATTCTAATAAAATTCTGTTGATAATTTAATTTTTATTTGGATTTTTTTTTTTCTCATTTAAGACTGATATATGTAAATCGTTCTGTGCGACCGCCCCTCCCACCTTATCTGATTTTAAAAAGCAGCCCAGGCCAAAACACTCCTTATAACTTCAGTGTAGATGGGAGGGGCTAAACTGCTGTAGGCTGTTTAAAAATAGCTATTGAATTAAAAAAACTAGTACAATAAATGATTTTGCAGGTTAGTTCACAAATATAACCCGTCTTCTTTCAACAAACCTGATGGACCTTAGATATCTGAAGTTTAAATAAGACACGTATCCCAAAAATATTCTGTGATAGTGTTCTAATCATTAGCCTCTATCTGGATTTACATCTCGTTTTGCCGTTGTCTGTTTTGGTCGCTCTGGTTTAGCCATTCTGCTTGTTTGCTGAATTGACTCACTCATGACCCCGCATTAAAATTCTTGTTACGTTTTACCTCCGCGAGCGTCTTGTTCGTCAATCCAGCGCCACACTGTCAAAATATCCTACCTGGAGTTTTATGCACAGACCTACCTGTAAATATATGCTATGCTAGCACAGTTTATCAGAATACTGGCTGCCCCAGCCTGAACATGTGAAGCTTAGTTGCTAATGGCATTAGTGCACCAGCGAGTCATAGGAAATACTTGTAAAGGACTCCAAAGCTATTCAAACTGAAGAGTACATTTACAGTAAGAGTGTTTGGTACAGAGTCGACAGGGGCAGTGCCTGGGGAGTTGAACTCAGTTCCTGGCCACAAAGCTGAGAGAGACTGCAAGAAGGATGGCAGCTGAGGCGGGATTTCCTTCAACGCTTCCAGAGCTAGAAAACTTGCCACTCCTCACCAAACACCAGGGTGCCCAGTCCTCATAATAAGATCCTCCGGAGACTGGCGAAAAGTGAGATGACTAGCAAGCAATATTTCCATTTCCTGACATTGGCTATATGAGCAAAATATAACTGCCTTTAAAAGAATGAACAAATCTTGAACCATCAGGTTTATGCAGGTTTTATCAGCAGAATAATGGAATGAATGATTTGCTGTAAGCATTCAAGTGGTGGAGTTTAGCTCCACTGATCTTGCGGAACTGCTTCTAAAACTATAGCTTGCTGGAGACGGAGAGACCTGAAAATGACTGTGACTCCCTTTAGCATCATTTCAGGAATGTCTTTTGATCGTGGCTTCACATTGCTGGTAAGGTTCTATTTAAGTAATGTTTAGATTAAACAGGGGTGGCAGTAATCAAGTCTGGGCGAAAGTAGCTTAATTGATCCCAGTTCAGCATTTAATTCAGTAACCTGATTATTTTAGTAACAAAGGGGGCGGCTACTTTTTTCACTGTGTCACGGGGCCTATTGGTGCTGGGTAGCTTTTTTTTCAAGGAAAATGCTCATTTAACTGCATTAAACTTCCTACATTTAATAAACTATAATCTTTAGTCTTCACATTTTGTTCAAAATGTGGGTTGGCGCAGTGAAGCATAAAAAGAGCATTCTTAGGATAAGAAACATCAAAAGAAAAGTAGGGTATGGAGAAAGAGGGTGGGTTAAAATTAAAGGAGCACATACAGATGATGCCAAGAGCCAATGGGTAAGATTGCATTGAGCAAAAATAACTCACTGAATGTCATTGCAATGACACAACTAAATCAGTTTCTCTGGGTTTCACTGTCTTAATCCCTATTCAAGTGTGATTAGTTTTACCAGATTTGGTTGAGTAGTGTAATACTGGACCAAATACTGGGTGGTTGGTGTAGCTCAGCGGATAACACTTCTACCCACCAGGGAACCACCACCACATGTGGGAGACTTGGGTTCGAATCCCAATCTGGGTGACTATGCTGTGCTACACCAATAAGAGTCCTTGGGCAAGACTCTTAACACTACACTGGCCTGTAATGTGATTAACCTTGTAAGTCACTCTGGATAAGAGTGTCAGCTAAATGGCGTAAATGTAATGAATGTGTAATCTGACTGGCCAATCTGTACAGAATCAAGTTTCTAGAATTTTCGCAAATTACTCCAAATAGTTTGGGTTGAAACACTTTTGCACAAACATTTACATCAGCAGCATGCCATAGGAGTAACACTTTACAACAAGAACATGCTGTACAGCTAACCGGCCTATGGTCTACTATGCAAGAGATACCTACAAGACATTACACTTTCCTGCTCCTTGTTATTTGGTCATGAAGATGTTGTGGATTTCTTCTCATGAACTTGAGAATTAGTGGTTAAATCACACTGTGTTTTAGCTAGTATGCTCGTCTTCATGCCACAAAAACGTAAGGGTTTAAATAAATGGAGGGTTTAATTGGGAACCCTTTTTTGCAGAGCTGAAGTCTCCTTTGCCAATTCGCATTTGCTAGATTTTTGTTAGTATTTTATTTCTGTTTCACCTGCATCGTTTATGGTGGAAGGGAAATATTTAAACATGAATCAGGTGGACATCTAGACATTACTGAGACTGGTATAGTGTAGTGGGTAACACTTTTGCCTCCTATGCTGTAGAGTGAAGTTTGATCCCCTACCTGGGCCAGCACCCTACACTTTTACCTATAAGAGTTCTTTGGTGAGAATCCTAACACTGCTGTGGCCCACATATGTAAGAAATTATCAAATTGTAAGTTGCTCTGAATAAAAGCGTCTGCTGAAACCATACTTGTAAATGTGGATTTGAGCAGGAGCTAATTCACTCAGTAGTTATTAAAAAAAAAAAAAAAAATATATATATATATATATATATATATATATATATATTTAAATTTTAAAAAAGACAGTCATTGCAGTTTACTGGATTAAAATCACAGAGGTCATCAGTAATCACTCGTATTATACCATGTTCCCAAGTACAACTAGTACTGCTCGATTACCCAGCTAGCAGGGAACATTCCCCAGAACTGGCTGACATTACCTACACATTCTAATGAAGTGAAAATGTTTAGTTCAGTGTTCAAAGCACATATTAAAGATGTTTCCAATTTCAAATAATGTTCCTAGAAGATTAACTACAATGTCCAGAGGATGTTTTGAGGATGTTGTTAGGACCACTGATTATATTACATGTTAACAAAAGAACATTCAGAAAATGTTTTATGGATGATACTGAGAGCTGAGATGACAGAACCTTATCCTACCTTTAGAAAGAACATTTTGGGAACCAAAAGAACACTTCCCAGTAAAAACATGAATGGAACATTTACACCTGCATATTCTCAGAATGTTTAATGACATGGATAGAACAAATCATCTCTGAACCAACAACAGAGCACTTTAATTCTTGAGTGAGGTTTTCAATCAAGGCACATGGATGGTCCACGTTTGTGCACCATGTTGTTAGACAGATTTTTTTTTTTTTGGTTCCATTTTTGTAAAATATTTATTTGACAAGAGTTGGCCATTAGATGAAATGGCCTTAATTACCACAACCTCAGCTCCCTTCTGCACTGTGGTTCACCCAAGCAGTAATGCACCGTCTGTCACAAGGCAAATACGCGGTGGTCACATTTAGATGTTTTAAAGGCCAAGTTAAACTTTAAATATAGCAATGCTGCTGTGGTAGAGAACATACAGTCCTTAAAGAAGAGTGAAATTTTCTTTATGACTTTTTATTTTCTAACAACACTACAACAGTGCCATAGATCGTGTAGGCAGGCCAGCTGTCACGCAGAGCCGAGCATTGCCAAATCCACTGCCAAAGCTATAAAACTAAATCCTCAGTAGCCAAGAACACGCAGATAAGCTGAGAACACAGGAATATAAAGGAACCAAGTGCCAGACCAATTAGGCAAATAATGGAGACTTGCAGAATCAGTGGTTAAAATAATAATGTGAAAGAAACATATTTGTGAGGAACTTTGATATAACGGTTTAAATGATTTGTAGACATGTACATGTTAGATGGCTACAGTTAACTTGTCTTTTGGTTGTACTATAATCGGGTCTATCATTTTTTACACAGTCGTGTAATGTTGTAATGTTGTCTCTTTTGTCCTACATCACCACAATGAAGTATTTGAAGTGTTGACCTTGAGCTTCAATTGAAGCAGTTTATCGCACATATTACACCAAGTGTTTGGGAATAAGCACCTCCATTTTCAAAGCTTAAAATATCTGAACAGTTGTCTGATAAGCAACTGTGGCCTGTTTTGAGAAATGTTCTTTAATGGCTCAGCCAGTAACCTAAAATCAGCTCAATTGAGCATGGAGCAGAAAGATCTACAAAAAGTAGCCACTGAGGATGGCTACAGATTACAGATCTCTAATTCCTAGTTTGTTCAATTACTTTGGAGCTTGTGATGTAAAAAATGGCTGCTGTTCATAAATGGTAAATGCAATATTTTAGTTAAACTCCTAGAATTAAAGGTTAGCGCCTGTAATGTCTTGATTGCTTAATTTCAAATCCATAGTGGTGGTGTAGAGAGGAGAAATGATAAGAATAATGTCACTTTCCAAATACATATAAAGCTGACTCAGTATGTAAAGCCTATTAGAATATCCAAAATGCCAAAACACTTAAGTAATATCAATAGAAAATCCTTGTATTGGATAAAATAAGTCAGCTTGATAATATAAATAAATGTATAATCCCGAGGGCATTACAGCTCTTTAGTGAAGGTCGAATGGTTTCTGTAAAAAAGTGTTATCATTAGATTCTTAAAATGTCCATTTCCCTCTGTGGTATCCCAATTAGGTGGCAAATTAACAGTTTTTAAAAACAAACACTGTAAGCATTCAACTTAACATCACTGGGCGCTTCAAGTAAAGCAGTGGATATTGGTAACACTTCCCATGGGTCCTGTTTTCATAATGCTTTTTAGATGCCTTTAAAAGGGCTTATATTGCATGTATATAATCTTATAATGCCTGACATAATAATATTTTATATCTACCACCTAGGTACACCTTGTAACTCTGCAATTACAGGCTGTAGTCCATCTGATTCTCTGAATCCTGTGTAAGCCTGATGGACCATCGGGTGTGTTGGGTGCTGTTGTAAGCCTGATGGACCATTTAGTGTGTTGGGTGCTGTTGTGAGCATTTCAGACACAGCAGTGCTGTTGGAATGTTTAAAGACCTCTTCACTGCCGGACTGAGAATTGTCCAGAACCAAAACTATCCAGCCAGCGGCGTCCTGGTAGCAGCAGCCTGTGACCACTGATGAAGGACTAGAGGATGACCAACACAAACTCTGCAGCAGCAGATGAGCTGTAGTCTCTGACTGCACACCTACAAGGTGCGTGAGCAAGGTAGAAGCAAGTTCTGATACACATTGTACATTATTACAACCTTATGATGCATTATTAGAGTTTATAAGTGCACTTCCAAAGTGGTGTTTTCAAGTTATAAGGAGCTATAACCAGCTGAATTCAGCATCACACTGCAAAAACAAGATGAGGGCAGCCCCTCGACATCACTTCCCTGTAATTATTTCATTGGTTAGAAGAAACTAATCAACTCCCCTCCTCTAAATTAGACTGCGTGTTGTGCTCTGTCCACAGCCAGTGAGGCCGCTTTATTGTTCCAAAATAAGCAATCACTTTTAATGACATGGGTAGATTTTACAGCACAAGTCTAATGGACATGGGAAGTCACATGGGAAGCTGTTTATTATGTTCATGAAACCATGGCGGGGCACTGTGACTCATCTGCCATGCTGAAACATCATGATAAAGACTCTTTGTACAAACAGTGTCAGGTTCCATGGGAACATGATCTGTTGGCTTCATGTTTCATAAATACAAATTAGCCATACTCTTCGTCCTCAGATTCACACTGATCTCAATAATTCAGCTTCAAAAGCTATTCATTAATGCACAGAGACTGATTCCAGCAGGTCTTCATAGCTTAATCTGCCTTATCATACTTCATTGAGGATATGATGAAATAGAGGATAAATATATTATGTTTTTCATCCCAGGCTCCTCAGTGTGGGCTTTTAATTAGCCTGTGGTCCAATTATTATGAATGTCTGTCTTGGCGATTCTTCTGAATGCCATCATTCTACCAATGCAATTTCTAAATTCAAAGGATTTCTGTTTCCCATTGTTATGACAAAAACAATTTAGGATTGTTTGACTATGGCATAAAAAGATAAATATATAGAGAAGGATGTATACATATATATATATATATATATATACAGTGTATATAAACCAAAACTCCCACCCATGCAGCATGTTACTAGGCATGGGATGTGTATTGCTGGGCAGATATTGATGGAGAATGCACATGGATACAAAACAAAATGCTGGCTATGTCAGTAGACATTGTTGTGCAAAACAAATTGTAAATGATAGCAGCTGAACATATAAACAGTCGGAAATCAGTTGCTGCATAAAAAAAATGCATTCGCCGTGCATACTCCGTCCCTCAGTCTGACCTCAGTTCGACTAACCCAGAAAGCTTTTGACTCTCTGGTGTAAATGCATGAGGCTAAAATCTTATCAAGATACAATCCAGATACTACACACATAAAGTGACCAGGTGCAAATGGCATCTTAGTGTCATCGGTCCATAACACCTTACTCCATATCTTAGATGTCCGGTTTTGGGCAGCTTATTGACAGCTACACTTATTCTCACACCCATTGTGTTTCCATTTTAGTGGATGGATGGACAGAAACACCTTTAGATGTTTTCAGATTTGAAGTAAGAGTGTGGCTTGATTTTTACCTCTCTGAAAGATGAAAACTATGGAAGCCTGTTTCTGCCACAAAGAAGTCACAATTATGAGATAGTAAGTCATATTTATGAGACAGTAAGCCACAATTATGTCAAATTAGGTCATAATAATGAAATGCTAAGTCATAATTATGAGATACTATATGGCCTCTTTTTCTTTAAAGTGGTGGATTTTGGCTTCCATAGTAAGCTCTATATCTAACGGTGACAGATTTGGTGGTCTTCCAGGTCCTTCACCGTTGTAAGGAGTCCTGTTTTCTCTGAATCTTTTAATAAAGTTTAAAACGCCTGTTTTCCTTTTGACTTTTTTGATTAGGTGAAGTATTTTATGTGAAATCTCCTCAGAAATATCTACTGAAACATGAAGTTCTTGTACCTAGTGGTCATTTAAACTGGAAAATTATAAATAAATGAACTCTCTGACTTTCTGACTTGCACAGTAAAGCAAAAAGTAGTTTACATGTCTGATGCTATTTATAGGCAGAGCCTACAGCATGAGTAATTATGAAGAAAGTGCACTCAGAAATATGATTAGATGAAAGCTGACCATAAAAGAATAATTAGCTGACAGCTGAAACAGCAGAATTACTGTTATCTTCACATGAACATTTCTGACTGCAGTTTAATATCGCTGCTGTTGTTGTCAATATGGTCATGTCCTTTAGTTACAATGACTTGCACTAATGTTCTCTATGAATATCTATATGGCAGAATTCACCTTAGTTGATCTTCACCAGCAGCTATAATGAATGTGTGCGGGCAGTTGATGGACAGGTTCTCTCCATTTTAATTGTGTGCTTACAATAGCAGACTATTTCAAATGAGTCTGAGAGCAGTCAGATAGATGGAAAGCAGCTTGGGTCTACCAGTGATGATTTTGCTAAGGGCTCTTGAAGTCAGAAGAAATGAGTTGCCAGTAATGGACTGGTCTGGTGGCTTTGATGAGATCTCAGTGTCTGACAGTGGCTGATGTTGCTTTTACTCAGGTATGCTGCTGTTTTGGTGTAATGCTGTTTGCATAAGAATCAAGAGTGGGCAGATTACAGCATCTCTCCTCAAGCGATGCCTCTTTAGTTGTGTCTTTGAATTCCACCTGATGTGAACAGCATTGGTCCTCAGAATGTGGTGGGAAGTGATATTCTTATGTAAGCACAAAGTAATTATGGCTTCTGAGGGTCTAAGTTATAATTAAGTGTAACTAATAGCACATCGCCCTGTTAGAAACAGCGTTCTTAATTACACGACAGCACCACCGGCTTGTGTAGGTATATGTTTCACCTGATGCATAAAAAAACTACCAAGAAGTCTTTGTGAACTTGTGGCCTTTGAAATACTGCAGTTCTGGGCCTGGGGTGCTGCTCCAGGTCAGCATTTTGATGATGTCAGTGATATGCACTCATGACTATAGTTGTTCAGATGAAGCTATGAAAGTACTGAAGGAAGTGCACTCAGAAATATGATTAGAGTGTATGTACTGAAAGTACTCATGTAGTGAATGTAACCTCATTTATTCATTGACCCAAGGAACCTAAATCTGTGGGGGCTTTGGGTTAATCTTGTTCTTTCAAGCAAACAGTAAATATGGACCAAGTATATCCTTTCAATGATGTTCCAAACTAATTCATCATGTTTCTCTCTATGCAACCTTCTTATGTTTGGTAATGTTTCTAAACCAATCACAAGGTTGAGGTATCTTGCCCCACCTACACAAAATATTGAGTTACAGAAACTCAGCACAACCAAAAGCTAGTAAGATAGACCACCTGTCTGCTGTTACCTGTCGGCCATTCCTTCATTTATCTGTACACAAATGTTTCATCCTTCAAGTCTGTCCGTCTGTGATGTCATTCCATCTGGCTATTTTCATGAGAAAGCTGGATAGTGATATCAGCTCTGCATGAATGGTCGAGTTAGCTAGAAGTCATGGACAGACAGCCGTCAAATAAGCTGCTCATCAGCCTCACCCAGTTCTTAGATAGGTCTGATCTGCAGTTTTTGGGCCCTGCTTCATTATATTTATATATCTTCAGAAATATTGTGTTTATTTATAAATGTAAGCTTGGCTGGATGTTTAATATAACACTCAAGTTTAGTATTAGTAAACATTATTAATATTTTACTTGTTTATTTTACTGTCTATGGGGCTTGTATATCTGATGGTAATATGTAAATTAATATTTATTTTATAATAACTGTTTAAATTTAATTACAAAATGATTAAAACTGATATGCTCATTGTAAGCCAGGATGCAGTTGAAGGGTTGCAACAATTTTACAATATTATAAAGTTTCTAAGAAAAAAAATAGCTTCCTGTTTAATCTCTTGAATTCCTAACTTATGTTAAAATTATTATTACTGTTTATAATTGGGTTTGATTATATGTAATAGAGCAGTGATCCCCTCCATGAGTCATTTTATTAGTTGGCACACATATGCACAATGTAGGACTACATGCACATATAATGGTTGTGACGACTCCTAGTCAACGTCACCAAAGACTGCAATAGTGTTGTGCCAGATTATCATGGACAACCAATAAACCTGTGTGTGAAGGCACCCTGGTCAATGCCAAGATGATGCCATAGTGAGAGACACTACTTCTGTAAGTGTACCTCAATAAATATGGCTCATATCAGTCTAAATTTATCATCATTTATTGTTCCTGGTAACCTTTATCCTCCTTACCCAGAGCGTTCAAATCTGACACTACGTTCTGGGTGCAGCTATTCTTTAGATGATGAGTGTACATATTTGCTGAAGGTTCATAACATAACTTAAAGGTTCCATATAATATATTTAATCAGCATTTAAAATTGTTCTCTGATGCTTGCATAGATAGATAGATAGATAGATAGATAGAAGCTGCTTGTTATAATCCCAGGTTTGAGAAACTGTTCAGAGGGAAATGTGCAGAGAAAACTGCTGAAATAAAGTGGTTCAGGATCTTGCTAAAGATGTGGGAGCTGAAGTTGGCCTTCTGTTCAACAACTTCTTTTTTTTGCAAATTTGCCATTACAATTTAAGCATTGTTGCAGTTACAGTCTAGCACCTGTACAGGAAGCAACTTCTGTCGTGTTTAAAGACAAACACCAGCATTGTGACTGTGACAGTTTGGTTCTTTGGGAAGTGTATAAAAAGTTATTCACCCCTTCACAGCCTTGAAAGGTACATTTCTGCACAGTCTGCTGTTTTTATTTCTGTCGCTCTGCTGTCTTTGTTTCGCTGTACTAGAATGTGAGTTTTTATGTGTATGTCAGGCGGCAAAGAAGTGGACGTGACGCGCGCTGAGCCACAGTAACTGAAAAGTTTATTAGTTAACACGCCGAGTCTGGCGAACCAACAAACACTCAGGGGACAGACTAAAGCGGGTTGGAAAAAACAGAGATTACCAGGGAAACCAAGGAAGCCAAAACGGAGGTGCCAGAGGAGTAAGCCACGGGGAACAAACAGTCGGACACTGTGAGAAAAAAAGACAACAGGTTAGTGGGGCGCAGGCTTGCAAATGAAATTGGCAAAGCTTCGCGCCGACTGCTTGTTCCGTAGTGGCCTATATACTCCCCTGACAGCTGGCCGTAATCAATAAGTCGGCGAATGGGAACGAGTGAGTGTGGGTGTGACGTCATCGGACCTTGCCCCCTGGGAACTGGAGTTCGGAGGAGCGGAGGCAGGCAGACCCACAGGCGTGACAGCACCCCCCCCCAAAGCGTCCGAGCGGGCCGACGGTCGCCCGCGAGGTCGCCGACGTTGAACCACCTCGGGGGGATGCCGCAGAGAGCTCCGAGACTCGCCCTGGACCCCGGTGGGAGCCGTCCCCGCGCCGCAGGCCTTCCGGTAGATTCGGGACGGGTTCGCGGGTGGCCGCCCCCGTCGAGACTGCTCGCCACGCGCCGACGGCCTCCCCGAAGACAGGCGAGGGCGTCCCCTGGGTCTGGGAGCAGGACGAGACGGGTGACGGCGGTGGAAGTCCGCTATCAAGGCCGGGTCTAGCACGTCAGACGCCGGTATCCAACTGTGCTCCTCCGGTCCAAACCCCTCCCAGTCGACTAGGTATTGGAGACCTCCGCTTCTCCTTCTGGAGTCCAGGAGCTTGCGCACCGCGTAAGTTGCAACTCCCTCGCACCAGACGGGGGACGGCGGTGTGGCCTCGGGCAGCACCTCGTCGAGCGGGCCAGGGACTACAGGCTTGAACCGTGACACATGGAAAGTAGGGCACATCCGGCACTGGGGAGGCAAAGCCAGTTTATACGTCACGTCATTAACCTTACTCACGATCCGGTATGGGCCGATGTACTTTGGGCTTAGCTTCTTGCACCCTCCAGGCAGCCTGAGGTCCCTGGTCGAAAGCCACACGCGGTCTCCCGGAGAGTAGACTGGGGTGCTGCCTCGATGTTTGTCCGCCTGCTCCTTTTGTCGTTGCACGACGGACCCGATGCGCCGGTGGGTCTGCTCCCACACCTCCTCGCTCCTCCTCATCCAGTGATCCACGGCGGGCACGTCCGACGACTGTGGAGACCATGGCATGAGTGGGGGTTGGAAACCTAAAATGCACTGAAAGGGAGTGAGAGAAGTGGTGGAGCTGGTGAGTGAATTCTGCGCCATCTCTGCCCAGGGAAGATACGTCGCCCAGTCTGACTGATTATCGTGGCAGTACACGCGGAGAAATTTTGCGAGCTCCTGGTTGGCTCTCTCGCACTGGCCGTTGCTCTGCGGATGGTAGCCGGAGGTAAGGCTGACCGAGATGCCCAGCTTAGTCATGAATGCCTTCCAAACACGGGAAGTGAACTGGGCACCTCGATCGGATACGATGTCCTCCGGGACGCCGAAGAAGCGAAACACGTGATGGAACAAGCATTCCGCGGTCTGAAATGCCGTAGGGAGCTGCGCAAACGGAACGAAGCGCACTCCCTTCGAAAACCTGTCTATGACCACGAGGATGACCGTCATGCCCTGGGATTTGGGGAGGTCAGTGACAAAATCGACCGCTATGTGCGACCACGGCCGGTTCGGTACGGGCAATGGCTGCAGTTTTCCAGCGGGTAGCGTACGGGGAGTCTTACACTTGGAACACACCGTACAGGAGGCGACGAACCGGTGAATATCAGAGCGCATACCCTCCCACCAGTATCGTCCCGAAAGGAGATTAAAGGTACGGTTTTCGCCTGGGTGACCGGTGGTAAGAGAGGTGTGCGCCCAAGTGATGAGACGGTTGCGGAAGCGCTCAGGGACATATAACCTGGCAGGGGGGCAACCCTCCGGAACTTCGCTCTCCGCATTGGACCGCTCAATGTCGGCGTCGATCTCCCACCTAACTGGGGCCAGAAACACTGTGGGCTCGAGAATAGTCTTAGGATTGGGCTCCTCACTGGCTTCGGGTTCATATATACGCGACAGCGCATCTGCTTTGGTGTTCCGTGTGCCGGGACGGTAGGTTAACCGAAAATTAAAACGGGTAAAAAACAACGCCCAGCGGGCTTGTCGGGAATTCAACCGTTTGGCGGACTTCAGGTATTCTAGGTTTTTGTGGTCCGTCAGTACTAGGAAGGGGTGCTGGGCCCCCTCCAGCCAGTGTCGCCACTCCTCGAAAGCCAGCTTAACCGCTAATAATTCCTTGTCCCCTATACCGTAGTTACGCTCTGCCGGGGATAGCTTATGGGAGAAATACGCGACGGGTTTCAATTTGGGTGGCTCGCCGCTATGCTGGGATAACACTGCCCCGACCCCCACATTGGACGCGTCGACTTCGACCACAAACGGTTTTGAGGGGTCGGGGTGTTTTAGCAAGGGGGCTGTGATGAACCTTTGTTTGAGGTCAGCGAACGCGCTCTCAGCTTGGGGGGTCCATTTGAGTCCTTTAGCATTCCCCTTAAGCAGAGACGTGAGCGGGGCCGCTGCCGCGCTGTAATTGCGAATAAAGCGCCGGTAGAAGTTGGCGAATCCTAAAAACCTCTGGAGCTCACGCACAGTATGCGGCCTGGGCCAGTTCTCCACTGCCTCGACCTTGTGGTCGTCCATGACGACCCCCGCGGGGCTAATGACGTAACCCAGGAAGGAGACCGACCCCTGGTGGAACTCGCACTTCTCCCCCTTAACATAAAGCTGGTGCTCTAGCAGCCTTTTAAGGACCTCTCGCACATGCCTAACGTGAGTGGGCAAGTCCGGGGAATATACCAGGATGTCGTCAATATACGCGATTACAAACCGACCAATCATGTCCCGGAGTACATCATTAATGAATGCTTGGAACACTGAGGGGGCGTTCCTCAACCCATAGGGCATCACCGTGTATTCGTAGTGCCCCCTAGTGGTGAGGAAGGCCGTTTTCCATTCGTCACCCTCCTTAATTCTGATAAGGTTATACGCGCTACGGAGGTCTAATTTCGTGAAAACGACCGCACCTCGGAGCTGCTCGAGAGCCACTGGAACGAGCGGGAGGGGAAATGAATACGGCCTAGTGATGGCGTTTAGACCACGATAATCGATACACGGACGGAGGCCGCCGTCCTTCTTCTTAACAAAAAAAAGCCAGCGGCCGCCGGGGACGTGGAGCGCCTAATGAATCCCTGGGCTAGAGCCTCCCGTGTGTATTCCTCCATTGCAATTTCCTCCGCCTGTGTCAGGGGGTACACTCGTGCTTTGGGAACAGTGGTGTTTTCGAGTAGTTCAATACCACAATCGTAGGACCGGTGTGGGGGCAATTTGGTGGCCTTGGACTTGCTGAATACCTCGGATAGGTCGCGGTATTCTGGGGGAATACACACAGGAGTAGGGCTGTCCGGACTTTCTATAGACGTAGACGAGAGGGAGATCTGTGGAAACATAAGACAGTGATTAAAACAATGGGATGACCAGGTGACAAGTTCTCTGTCCGCCCAAGAAACAACAGGGTTATGCATTTTCAACCATGGAAGTCCTAAAATCACTGCATACTCCGAGGAGTCCAGGACAAAAAAATCTAATTTCCTCAGAGTGAAGGGCGCTAACCGCCATAGTCACGGAGGGGGTAATAAAGGAGACGACCCCCCTTCCTACGGGGTCTCCATCCACTGCAGAAAGTCTCAAGGAGTGGTTTAGAGTCACAACGGGGATGGACAGCTGCTTGGCCACCCTAGTTGGGATAAAGTTCCCCTCTGCTCCTGAGTCAATCAGCGCTGGGAAGGTGAGTGAGAGCCCTCGATAGCGTAAAGTGACGGGGATTTGCATGGACTTGGCAACCATCCCCGGGGTGGGGCTACTCACCACCTCGGAACGGGGCCGGTTCTTTCGGCCTTTGGGCGGAGCCGCCGGAAGGTTCCCTCGCGGCCTCGTGCGGCAGTCCCGGAGAAGATACCACTCCTCGCCACAGTACAAGCAGAGACCCTCTTGTCGTCGCCTGCTCCGTTCCGCTGGGGTGAGACGTGCGGAGTCGGCCTGCATCGGTTCCTCCGGCACGCTGTTACCGGAGACTCTGGGGGTAGGACGAGGCAGAGCTCCCACGGACCACGAGCATGCCAGCTGCCGGGAGCGAGCGGAGGAAGCGCGTCGAGCCGACTGGACAGCGCCGCGCTTGAGTTGGTCCAGTCGAATCGCCAGCGCGATGAGTTTGTCCAGGTCCAGCCCATCGTCCCGGCAGGCCAGCTCCTTGAGAAGGTCGGGATGAAGACCGTTGCGGAACGCGACCACGAGCGCTGGCTCGTTCCACCCGCTACCTGCGGCCACGATGCGGAAATCCAGCGCGTACTCCGCCACCGGACGGATTCCCTGCCTCATCCGTATCAGGAGCTCGCCGGATGAACGGCCCTCGTTCGGGTGGTCGAACACCTCCGAGAAGTCCTGGATGAAGCGCTCGTAGGTCGCCTGTCCATAGGATCTCCACACCGCAGTAGCCCAGTCCAAGGCTCGACCTGTGAGGCGAGAAACCACGAAGGAGATCCGAGCGCTATCCGAGCTCGGAGGAGAGTTAGAGAAAAATAAAGAGCATTGTAACAGAAAACCCTGACACTGGCTAGGCGCTCCGTCATATTTCTCAGGTTTGCTCACTGGAAACGAGCCAGCCACGGCGGGGGCAGGCACCGGAGCAGGAGTGGCGGACTCGGCTCCGGCGGTGGGCGGAGCAGTGAGTAGGGTAAGCCTCTCGGTGAGATCACCAAGGCTATCAGATATCTGAATGAGCTGTGCTAGTTGGCCGGCTTGTTGCTGCGCCAGACTGTTAACCGACTCGGTCAATGCGTCAACCCTTCGACAGGTCTCACCAAGCAAACGGCCTTGGTCACGGAGGGCCGATTGCAGTTGCTGTGGCTCAGCCATCACCGCTTAGGGCGAAGCTTTCTGTCAGGCGGCAAAGAAGTGGACGTGACGCGCGCTGAGCCACAGTAACTGAAAAGTTTATTAGTTAACACGCCGAGTCTGGCGAACCAACAAACACTCAGGGGACAGACTAAAGCGGGTTGGAAAAAACAGAGATTACCAGGGAAACCAAGGAAGCCAAAACGGAGGTGCCAGAGGAGTAAGCCACGGGGAACAAACAGTCGGACACTGTGAGAAAAAAAGACAACAGGTTAGTGGGGCGCAGGCTTGCAAATGAAATTGGCAAAGCTTCGCGCCGACTGCTTGTTCCGTAGTGGCCTATATACTCCCCTGACAGCTGGCCGTAATCAATAAGTCGGCGAATGGGAACGAGTGAGTGTGGGTGTGACGTCATCGGACCTTGCCCCCTGGGAACTGGAGTTCGGAGGAGCGGAGGCAGGCAGACCCACAGGTTCATATCATTCATTCATATCAGTTCAAAGACCTCACAGTGATCATTCTGACACTTTACAATGCTTAACAACCACCAAGACATCTGAATCATACGTCTGTTCCCTCTGTAACAACAAAAAGATTCAATTATAATCCCTTAATAATCCGGAGCCACTTTTTCATATTTTTGATGTAATATTTATACATGCTTGAAAACTTTATTATCTTGTATATGGGAAGCTAAGGAGAATTAAAAAAAATACAGAACTAGATGACTTCAGATACCACCCTACATACACATCAGTTCCAGTTACAGTGGCTTTGCACACACATTAATTTTTAAGAGATATTTCTGGAGAGCTTAAGCATAAGGTAGTTCTCTTACATAGGGAAAGTCAACAGAAAGTAAACGAATAAACAGAAGTTTTCATATTCAAAGCATAAAAAATATGACAGCTAACAACAGTGCAAGACCTGTTGGACCACCAAAACTGTCACCGTCAGATAAACAGCACTTAAAGCTTTCTTCTTTGAGAGAGGAGAACATCAAGCTCTACTCTTTACTACTTTACTTTAGATCTGAGCACATCCACCACTGTTTATCCCTCAGTTGTGAGAAGACAGCTCAACGATATGGCTCTGAAAGGTTCTGTAGCTGTCAAAAAGCTGTCACTGTAAAAAGGAAACAGACAAAAATAAAAGAACTGCTAATAAAAGAGCTGCTGGTCTTCTCAGGACAATGGGCTGAACACCCCAATGGGCTGAGTCTAGACCTTAACATTACTGGAGTCATGAGAAGCAGTTAATGGAATGAATTAAATAGAAAAGAATGGAAGCTGCAATGAAAGCAAGAAATGGGCACACTACACACGGACAATATCTGACAATAATGATATTATATATATATATATATTCTTCAAGCCTTTTATCTAACTTTCAGTAAGATACATGTTTTCAGATTTTTATGTTGCTGCTGGAACTGGAACAACTTGTAGTTAATGGATGTTTTGACTATAAATTAAAGCAATGAAATTATGGTCTTTGAAAAACTGAAAGCAAGGGTCATGAAAAGAATGTAAGCTTAAGAAAGAGGAAGGGTGAACACACTAAACACTGAACACTGTGATATTACATTTAGTCACAAAGGCATTTGCATGATTTTCTGCATATTTTCTGCTTCTTCCTGCGGCTGAATAATAATAATTTGCTCAGTATAGTATATTTGCTTTAAAGCATTTGCTCTGTATCTTTAGAGTTTGTATTTTCACTAGCATAATGTTAATGATGGGCTGTTGTTTGGTACAGGCTTAGAAAACCATGTAGCTGTATTTTAGCAAACCCTCTAAAACAAAAGTAAAAATGTCCAACAGGAAAATCAATCTTTGTCTTTCTGAAGGATAAAGAGACACTTCTCCACTTCTCAACATCGAGTTTAACATTTTCCCCCCAAAATAGTTGTTTATTCTAGGACTCCATCTGAGGAGACGTCTGACTCCCAGTGGGACTCCACTCACACAACACAAACACAAAACACATTCTGCCTATTACTCATAAAGATACAGCACCTTTATACACAGTTGTCTGTCTTCAGGAAGAACGCCTACTGATAAGGGTAATGTAACAGGGAGGACAACTAATTAAAAACCTAATTACGGATGGGATTTTAATCTATATTTTTATTCATGCAGAACAAACAAGATGAACTGCGGTTTCAAGATTCTCTCAGATACATCAGTATTCCTGTGCATAAAAGATTATCCACATGGTATTAATGTCAGTATGATGTCAAGCTGACTTTCTGCTTATAGAAGCATGTCAGTAAACAACTAATGCATGCCTAGCAACCTCTACCAGCAGGTTTTCCAGCATTTCTTATATCCACAGTTTGATGTTAAGAGCCAGGAGATTCCATACCTCCAGTCTTACAAGCTAAAAAACACCAGCAGCTTCTTTTTCAATTACAGATGTCCTTTTTTGTTATTTTCTTCTCAGTAATGTCTTCTTGACAGCTACACATCCTTTCAGACCCATTGAACTGAATTGTCGTCTTACAGTGGAAGGATGGATAGAAGCACCTGTGGATTTCAGATCTGAAGCAAGAGTGGAGCTTGATTTACTCTTATCGAATAGAAAAGATTAAAGCTGAAATGTTAGGCCAACACACTTCTGGCTTTGTCAAATTCAGTCTCAATATTTATCAAAATAAGTCTCATTCAATATCCCTTCATTATTAGAGCTGTTTTGTCAGTGTGTGTGTGTGTGGGAAAAACAATCTGGCATTGGTACCCAACCCTGGCTTCAGAAAAGGGAGATGAGCAAAGTAGACAGTAACGGGAGGGCTTTTGTGCATGTGCATTGGACAAAGGGAAATGTGGGGCTACGTGTTTAACGTGCTTCAAGCTAACAGCCCTGTTTATTAACATCAGCAGGAGTGTTAATGGAGGAGAGACCTCAGAGAGTTGACAAGGCTGAACCTGGCTTCCTATTAAGCAGCTTCTAGTTAGAATGTTCTTGTTCTACCTTAAATGGTGCAGCAGTTACATTCAGGCTGTAACAGTATATCATGGTATTTGTCTACCCAGTGTTTGTGAAGGGTTTTACAACCATGAAAAAACTTTGATAGCCAAGTGTTGTTCACTTTGGCAATGGGTGTCCATGAATTTGAGGCTATGAGGGGTGTATTTATAGTGGCTCCAGGATAGCTAACTGCGCCAGTTCCTTATCTTATATCCAAACTCCTTAGAAATATCTCCCGAAAACCACATTACTTACTACTTGTGTGGAATTTAAATAAATACAAAAGTGGTCTTTTGCATAGTACTGAATAAGCCCAAACCTACAAAAACATTAAACAACTTCCTATTTCTAGTAAATAAAACAGATAAATATATATATTTTTGAATTGGAGAGTTTAGCTTTAATATGGCCTTTTTGATGATAGGACACCTAAGGCCTTTTGACAGCTATGAAAAGCCCTGCCTGCTGCGAGCAAGCATTTATCTGCAAACCCCTTACATTTGATTCCATGGACATTTTGAAATGATGACAAGCTTTGGCTTTTTTATATCTCTAACAAAATATAATTTCATGCAGGATTAACTATATTGACCAGCTAGAGGGCACAGTAATCTACAGGGGTTGTTCCTATATGGGTGTGTGTATGTGCATGTACAAGTGTGTGAATGAATGAATGAATATATTAATGAATCAGTATGTAAGAAAGCAGAACCGAACAGGGAAAAAAGAGGGAGAAAAGAGAACAGGAAGAAAGAAAATGCAGTGACCTGAAAGCTGCTCTGCACTCAAAATATCACTTCTAATTGTGAGGCCGAAGTCTGCATTCGTCCATAAATCTAAGATTAAACATTAGCATTTTACATAATAGCCATATTTCCATAACAGAGAATAAGATTTCAGGTTAGTCCACCAGGAAGGAGCTGAAATGCCCTAAACAGGCGCTCTTCTCCTTTTTGTTTCTTTTGAAAGATGAAGCATTGCCTAATTCCACCTAACAACTGAATTCGTCTGCACAGAACCGGCTCATTCTCCTGATGGGTAAAGATCAAGACGTCACAGCGGAGAAGAAAAGAAATCGGCATAAAGGTCTCTGCGAGTCAGATTGATGACTGGTGTCAGATGTTGTGTGCATGGCCCGGTATTGATAGAGGCTTATGAAAGTGTGGAGAAACAGAAGTTGGCAAAGAGCCAGCACCTTCTTGCTGCTCTGTTTATGTTTTGCTCCTGTGCTTGTGTACTAATGACCACCACCCACTGACCAATGCCATGATACAGTCATGATATGATAAAGCTCAATATAGTGAGAAACTACGGTGGCCGAGAAAGCCCAACGCAAGTTAAATACGCGCTGCAAAGTCTCAAAACACAAGCATCAAAATGACACGACTTGCACAACATTAGCCAAACGCGCTGCAAGTTCTGAAAACACAAGCATCAAAATGAGACCGCTTGCAAACCCTTAACCGATGCTCCGTAAAGTCTCAAACGCACAGCAAACACTAAAAACACATGCAAAAAGCCTCATAACACAACGGAAGTGTTTCCGAGGGACACTGAAAGTGGACGGACTCATTCGAGAGTGGGCTGCGTAAAACACAAGAAACTGGCCAATAAACCGACTGAATATTAATTCATAAACAGATAAAACTTTCGCTGGAACCAGGGCTGTCTCTGCTCTACGCCCAGGTCCACGCAGCCCGCTCTTGAATGAGTCCGTCTGCCAGTTTGTCATGGATGAAGCATCATGACAAACTGGCAGACTGGCAGATGTAACTGGCACTGTATTTAAAACAGCCTCTTCCTCCTGAATCAGATTTAATGTTTGGCGAATCTTCATGTGGGCCAAAAGCAGGTTTAGCTTTGTTGTAAACTTCTTTTATGTCCTTTTTGTTTTCTATTAGTTATATGCATTTTCTTATCTTCTTTTGACCTTTTGTTAACCTCTGGACTTCTGGAAGCCCTAAAAATATATTCTTATTATCCTGTGATCTTTTGTTAACCTCGGGGTGGAGTTGCCTCACTCCAAACAGGACATGACACTAAGATATTTACGACAGGCAACAATCGTATAAAACCCCTTTAATGTTTGTACCTGTAGATTTCACTCTGGACTCCTCAGGACTGCACTCTGGACCGCATTCTAGAACCATTGCTTAATAAACTAACATCATATCCAGAGTGGGGTCTTCTCTTTAATTGACACTGAAAAGGAGGAATGCTTGTACAGCTTGTAACCCATTTAAGTGGAGAGTAAACTGACATGTTGAGATTTTGAGGGTGGCACCAATGCTACACATGCTGCCAGTACTGCCACTGCTGTGTCTAAATCCACTCATATCAGCGCAACACACATCACAGTGCTGAAAACAATCCACCACTCAAATAATACCTGCTCCCTGGTGGTCCTGGTGGGATTCTGACAACTGAAAAACAGGGTGGATGTGGTGGTGGGTACCTAATTAAAATTGAATTGTCCGGTCTGGGTATGTAAAAACTATGTGTGCACTGGAAGTGTATTCAATAACATGAACAAAAGTGTCTGCTCTCTTGCTTTCCTCTCTCTCTACTGAGTTGTATAAGTAAATAGTAAAAGTATCACCACTTAGGACTATTCAGAAAAATATGAATGCAAATAAACCTTACTCTTGTAATTACATATTTCTCCCCCTGGAAATGTATAGCATGATGCACCAACAATTTGACAAGCGGTCTGAAAAATCAAATATCTTGTTATTGTAGCACATCAAAGTGGTCCATACCTGCTTCAGTGCATTTATCAACTGATCATGTGACTCATTTACAAGAAAAGTCAACGACACCTTTTCAACCTCCTCACACAGGAAGTAGTACACAGATATATTTTAGCAAACAACACGTTAATTCTTTACGGTAAAATGTGAAAGGAGTCCTCATTCATTTCAATTACAGCCTGAGTTTGAAGGCTGCCAGGCAGGGTGGCATTGTTTTGATGTGGTCCCTGTCAGATGCTTAGATGAAGTGCTTTTGGCATCTTTCCCAGACGTGCCTGGCCACCTGAGTATTGTTGAGGTGGGCAATGAAGGGTGATTTATCGGAGCAGTCCGCACGTATACTAACCTCAAACAGTGCTGGCGCAGAAGCTGAAACAGTGTGCATGGTCCACACCACGGGGCCATTTTCCAGCAATTAAGCAGCACAGTCACTTCCTCCCCTTCGCCGCCACTCAAAATAAAAGCTGCGTTCTGCTGCATGGCTAGGCCTTCTGTCGACATATCCACTTCCATAACTGAAGACTGACCTGCTGGTTGCACTGATTCCTAATTGGCGGACAGTGACAGCTGTTCTGTTACAGTGTCCTCTGAAAGTTTTGGAATAGCAAGGCCAGTTTAGTTTTTTCTGTACACTAAGGGCAATTGGGATTAAGACTAAAAGATAAATATGAGATGTTAAACTGGAATTTCACTACGTCCCCTGTTAGACTGATGAATGTCTACTCTTTGTTTCACCTGTGAAGTCTATAGGAAAATACCAAGACAATTTTTTATCTGAGAACAGACAAAAAAATTAAACAAGCCAGTGCAACAAATTGGAGGGTCCTGAAAAGGGAAAAAACACTGGTGTACTAACAACCAACCATCGAAAAGGTCAGTCAAGGAAAACAACAGCAGCAGAAACATTGTGAAAGCTCTGAAAAAAAAAAACAGACATCCTTGACATTGTCAACCACCTCAACAGGGCAGAGATAAAGGTGACACAATCCATCGCTCAAGGAAGAATACAGATCCCAAAATCAAATAACAATATCAAATAACAAGTGTTATTTACTGGGGACCCATATGTTCCAGTTGTTAGATATTATTCTGTTCTGCCCAGCTAAAGCAAAGATAGCCAGCTAGTTAATATGTCAAGTCATCACAGGTGAATAGAGCAGTGGAATACAGTTGCCATACCACAAGATACAACCCCACATCAGCAGTAGGAAACAGAAGAACAAATTGGAATTGCTAGGACATCAAGAGATTAGCTTTTTAAACTGATAAGACCTACCTTAGATATGGAAAGACCAAAGTGTGGAGAAAAAAGGCCGGCTAATGATCAAAATATATGAGCTCATAGGTCAGGCATCATATAGGTTGCAACATGGCTTTAGCGGGCATGGTTTCTTCTGAAATGGGCTTACCTATCTTTGCCAGCGATGTAACTCGTGGATGGAGCACTAGAATGACATCGGAAGTCACCTCAGAAGTGTGTTCACAAAGGTAAGGAAATCTCTGTGAACTCACTAATGACTGAAGCTAATAGGCAGTTGCTGGACACTTGCTGGTGGATAAACATTTGAAATGCAGGATGATAAAGAATGACGGTACCTTTCACATTCCCTTCTGGTATCTGTTTATGATCAAACAGGAGCATTTGATTTACTTCTACATTCTTTGATTTCTGTTCTCTGTGTTTTCTGGCTCTTTTATTCATTTGAAAACATTGTTTCTATTTGTCTTTTTTTACTGCATGACCCATTTTATTACCGGCGTGACTGATCTGTTTGCAACTCTGCTGCTAGCCATGTGCCTCCACCTACACCATTAGGTTGCAGAATCATATTATCACAAATTCTTCTTTTTGAAAAGAAAGTCTCATCTCTGAAAAAAAATGCAGCTTCTCTGAAAAAATAAAGCTCCCCTTAAAGAACCCAGATTCTCTAAATGAAACAAAGCTTATCTAAAAAATAAACAGTCTCTCTGACAGAACAGCTTCTCTAAAAGACCAAAGCTTCTCTGAAAGAACACAGCTTCTCTAAATGAACACAGCTTTTCTGAAAAAACACAGCTTCTCTGAAAGACCACAACTTCTCTGAATGAACACAGCTTCTCTAAAAGACCAAAGCTTCTCTGAAAGAACACAGCTTCTCTGAATGAACACATTTGTCCCTAAGAGAACAGCTTTTCTGAATGAACACAGCTTCTCTGAAAGAACACAGCTTTTCTGAAAGAACACAGCTTTTCTAAATGAGCACAGCTTCTCTGAAAGAACACAGCTTATCTGAATGAGCACAGCTTCTCTGAAAGAACACAGCTTCTCTGAATGAGCACAGCTTCTCTGAAAGAACACAGCTTTTCTGAAAAAACACAGCTTCTCTGACAGAACAGCTTCTCTAAAAGACCAAAGCTTCTCTGAAAGAACACAGCTTCTCTGAATGAACACAGCTTTTCCGAAAAAACACAGCTTCTCTGAAAGACCACAACTTCTCTGAATGAACACAGCTTCTCTGAAAGAACACAGCTTCTCTAAAAGACCAAAACTTCTCTGAGAGAACACAGCTTCTCTGAATGAACACAGCTTCTCTGAATGAACACAGCTTCTCTGAAAGAACACATCATCCCTGAGAGAACAGCTTCTCTGAAAGAACACAGCTTTTCTGAAAGATCACAGCTTTTCTAAATGAGCACAGCTTCTCTGAAAGAACACAGCTTCTCTGAATGAGCACAGCTTCTCTGAAAGAACACAGCTTCTCTGAATGAACACAGCTTCTCTGAAAGAACACAGCTTCTCTGAAAGAACACAGCTTCTCTGAAAGAACACAGCTTCTCTGAAAGAACACAGCTTCTCTGAATGAGCACAGCTTATCTGAAAGGACACAGCTTATCTGAAAGAACACAGCTTGCCTGAAAGAACACAGCCTCCCCAAATTAAACACAGCCTCCCTGAAAGAACACAGCTGGCTTAAAAGAACAGTTTCTCTGAAAGACCACATCGTCCCTGAGAGAACAGCTTCTCAGAAAGAACACAGACTCTCTGAAACACATAGCTTCTCTGAATAAATCACAGTTTTCCTGAAAGATCACAGCTTCTCTGACAGTACAGTTTCTCTGAAAGATTTTTTTCTAATCATGAGTTTATCCTGTTCTACCTGCCTGGCTATGTTCTGATCTATCTGTGCTCTGATGAAGCAGTGGTGGCCAGCAGGTAGGTATGTCATTATTGTACTTGTTGAAGTCCCTGATAAGGATTAGTATAGTTATATCGCTCGTACCTTAATGAACACGCATGAACGTGTACAGGGTCATTTGTCTGACTGTGTAGTGTTGTTGTGTGGTGTAGGCTACTGGCTGCTATAACAGAGATGCTCATAAACTGATTCATCATCTCGAGTCTGGTGTCTTTGGTATAGAATAGTTGCATTATTAGCTGGGCCTGGTACTGCGGATAAGTAAACTCCTACTAAAACCTGTCAGGGTCCACTTACCATGCTTCAGTTTATCATGCTTAAGTTTTACCAGCCTTTTGTCACAAAAAAAATAAAATCTCAAGAACCCCTACATCAAAATATGCAGGAACTGTGTGAGAATATTCGAACGGCATAGAACGGTATCACAGGACACCATTAGGAAACATGGCTGACACAATTGGCTGTACTCTAACATTATTCATAACTCATAGGTTTGTGCATTTTTGATGTAGGCGTTTTCATACATTAATCTTGTGAAGGTGGACAGCTCAATAAAAACAGTTAATAACTGCAAAAAAGCGGCACCAAAAAGATTAGAATGATAAAATAACTCCTAACGTACCAGCATTGGCTTGTAGTCATGATTATACCACACTTTAAAAAAGTTTTTAATTTTATGCCAATTGTGACACTGATTCTACAGAGTGTAGGACATTTAGGATGATATCATGTCCATAGCAAACAAACAGGAAGCTACTTAATTAGTCCGGTTGTGCCCTCCAGTGAATGCAGCGTTTAAAAAAACAGAATTAACCTGTGGCTAGTCCTCATGGCCTCCCATACAGCCCACAGCTTGGCTTCATCCTTATACATTATGAGTTACATTGGAGCATATACATGGATCATCAGGGGATGAGTTTCAAGATTTCTGCTTCAAAGGATGTGTTCATATGAATGGCAGTCACTGTCTAGATAATCACTCTGCACTTATATGAATCCAGATCTTTCATGGTAATGTAAATGATCAAAAAATGCATCTCACCCTGAGACCCGCTATCAGCTGCTAACAGCATATTTTTACATTGCCTTGCTAAACAGTGCCTGGTGGCAGCTTAGTGCAGGGTTCCAATGTGTTTGGGAAAGGAGAAAGGGAGAGTTCAGCTCATGTGAATGCTCATCATTAACAAGTGTTTACGATGGGTAATTACACCCTGTCCTCCATTAACTGAACTGCCACAACATTTCTGTTGTACCAGGCAGCACCTTTCTCTGGTGGCCAAGAGGTGCAAAACAAATTAACATTTCAGAAAGCAAAATTACATCAATAAAAAAAAATGTACAAACTTTTACCAGTACCGAAACACTTTTACAAACTCCGAAACACTTTTACAAACTCCAAGTTCTGATGGAAAGTGTAGGTCTTACACACAGGAAAAAACAAAAGCGTACCAGCTGGCTAAAATGTGTGCCACAAAATGGACATAACATGCTTTAGCGTTGTCATTATCCCAAACTACACTCACTCTACCACTGCAAAACAGTTTGATTGACAAGGGTCAAGCACAAGCACTTCCGGTGTGTTAGACCTACCCTTGCTGTAAGAATTCACAGTTTGTAAAAGTGTTGTGGAATTTGTAAAAGTGTTTCGGATGTGGTAAAAGTGTTTCGGTAATGGTAAAAGTGTTTCGGTAATGGTAAAAGTGTTTCCGTAGTGGTAAAAGTGTTTTGGTAGTGGTAAAAGTGTTTCGGTAGTGGTAAAAGTGTTTTGGTAGTGGTAAAAGTGTTTCGGTAGTGGTAAAAGTGTTTTGGTAATGGTAAAAGTGTTTCGGTAATGGTAAAAGTATTTCGGTAGTGGTAAAAGAGTTTCGGTAATGGTAAAAGTGTTTCCGTCGTGGTAAAAGTGTTTCGGTAGTGGTAAAAGTATTTCGGTAGTGGTAAAAGAGTTTCGGTAATGGTAAAAGTGTTTCCGTCGTGGTAAAAGTGTTTCGGTAGTGGTAAAAGTGTTTCGGTAATGGTAAAAGTGTTTCCGTAATGGTAAACGTGTTTCGGTAGTGGTAAAAGTGTTTTGGTAGTGGTAAAAGTGTTTTGGTAATGGTAAAAGTGTTTCGGTAGTGGTAAAAGTGTTTCGGTAGTGGTAAAAGTGTTTTGGTAATGGTAAAAGTGTTTCGGTAGTGGTAAAAGTGTTTCGGTAATGGTAAAAGTGTTTCTGTAATGGTAAAAGTGTTTCGGTAGTGGTAAAAGTGTTTCGGTAATGGTAAAAGTGTTTTGGTAATGGTAAAAGTGTTTTGGTAATGGTAAAAGTGTTTCGGTAGTGGTAAAAGTGTTTCGGTAGTGGTAAAAGTGTTTTGGTAATGGTAAAAGTGTTTCGGTAATGGTAAAAGTGTTTCCGTAGTGGTTAAAGGGGTTTGGTAGTGGTAAAAGTGTTTTGGTAGTGGTAAAAGTGTTTCGGTAATGGTAAAAGGGTTTTGGTAGTGGTAAAAGTGTTTTGGTAGTGGTAAAAGTGTTTCGGTAGTGGTAAAAGGGTTTTGGTAGTGGTAAAAGTGTTTTGGTAGTGGTAAAAGGGTTTTGGTAGTGGTAAAAGTGTTTTGGTAGTGGTAAAAGTGTTTCGGTAATGGTAAAAGGGTTTTGGTAGTGGTAAAAGTGTTTTGGTAGTGGTAAAAGTGTTTCGGTAGTGGTTAAAGGGGTTTGGTAATGGTAAAAGGGTTTTGGTAATGGTAAAAGGGTTTTGGTAGTGGTAAAAGTGTTTTGGTAGTGGTAAAAGTGTTTTGGTAATGGTAAAAGGGTTTTGGTAATGGTAAAAGGGTTTTGGTAGTAGTAAAAGTGTTTTGGTAGTGGTAAAAGAGTTTCGGTGCTGTAATTTTGTTTTCTGAAATGTTCATTTGTTTTACACCTTTTGGCCACCGTACCTTTCACATGTCACATGTCACATCTAGATTTCCTTGACAAAACCTACATACTGTCCAGTCTGCTTTGCCCCAAGAACAACATGAAACATTCATAAAAAACAAATCACAATAGAAGCTGTTAGGGCAGACTTGTTCAATGCCAATTAATCAAAACTATTGAATACATTCTCCTTTTCCACCCCTCTATGATGAGTTCATGGGTCAATAATGTTTTTTTCTGAGAAGTAAACAGTCAAATCAATAAGGTGGACAAGCTTCTATTTTGCTTTTAAATTAGTGTTTAAAACACTGGAGAAAAAAAAAAGCTGTATTTTCCAGCTTATTGTACATGTAAAATCTTGACTACAAAGCATTACAGATAAAAAGCTGTTTTTCCTGATCTATTCTGTGGACTAAAATGCGGAAGAAAGCATAGCTCAAGTCCATTTCATGCTTTTTTGCTAATACAATTATTCAAAAGGAGAGTTTGTTCCATAGAAGTTATCTGTTTTGAAGAATTGTCATGCAACTGGCATATTCTGATGTGTGAAATGGCAATAACAATGTGAAATGACAATCACAATGGGGATGATTGCTCATGCGCATTGCAGCACTGTGCACTTCGGAATTATTGCCTCCCTTTATAATGATAATTGGGGGGTGCCGTGAAAAAATGCTATCACTAGAAATGAGAGAAATCTGACCTTCCAGTGAGGTAAAAGAATGTAATCCATACAGCAGAACCTGGAATGGTAAAAGTGTAATGACTTTGTCTTGTCCTTATGGAGAGAATGTTCCTAAAGCAATACTGTGGCTGCATCAGTAATACAGTCAGTTATAATAGAGAATAACTTAAACATATTCCCAAATAACTTAAATTATATTTTCCCAAATTAGCAGCATAGAAACAAGATAGTTCATGCTTTACCTTGTGAGCTTTACTCTATGTTATGTTAATATACATTAATTCCAAATGTGATGCCTGCATATTTACCACTGAGTTACATCACCTTTCCTTTTAGTAGCACATAAAAATCATTCAGGCACCTACAACATCAACTGATCCAGTTTTCAAAGCAGAATTGTTTGCTATGCTTCGGTTGTCTTCAGCTGTGCGACTGTACAGGGTCTTCTTTATTGTATTTTCTGCTTCATAATGTGACACAGTTTTGCAATGGGAGACAAGTCTGCACTGCAGGCAGGCCAGCCTAGCACTCACAATCTCTGTTTAGGCAGTCATGCTTTTGTAACACATGCAGAATGTGGTTTGGCATTGTGATGTAGAGGTAAGCATGGACTTCCCTCCAAAAGAGGGTGTCTAAATGCTTCTACTTGGCTTCTGCCCATAGCGATAACCCCCACTTCCATAACTGCAGTAGGACTGATATAGGACTGAAGAACAAAGAGCAGATGGCGTTGGGGGGGACTGCAAAAACATTGTCACAGGAACAGAAGGTGAGGGTGTGAATTCGCAGGGTGTTAGACTTAAAGAATGAGACACTCCAAACTTCACTTACTCACTTCAGTTATAACTCCATTATCTGTTGTTCAGCATTAATGGTGCCTTCACAAATGTGCAGGTTACTCACATTACGATAGCCACCATATAATCACAGACCGTGGAATTTGAGTCGAAGATGGTGATGGTCTGGATTGCTGTCCTTTCCTGAATTTTATACCTAAGCATGACTGATAGGATGTTTTTTTTTTTAAATGATTTTCGTAGTTCATAATTTCCATATATGAATTTCAGAACCTTAGAATGAACCTGGTATACCTAATCTTTCGTCTGTTTTCTTCTCAATACATACCATAGAAAACCATGGTCAGGTGAAACAGCTTCTACTTATTGGATTGTATGTGTGGTTTTGGTTTCTGTGTTGTGTTTTCATTGTTCTCACTCATGTGCTAAAATGTATGCTAAAAAAAAAAAGTAGGCCCAGCTGCCTAATCAAAAGTCAAATCACAAATATGATCAAGTCTTCCTGTACTCTTGATGCTCTGATTATTCAATCCCTGGTGTGAATATGACACAGTTATAGGACAGTCATTTGCATATAAGGAACAATGTGTACAAATACTAAACCCTATCCATAGCAACAGTACAATTTACACTATGAATAGAGCAGAGGCTGCTTTGCCAGCCCTGTCTTACATTTTGTCCATCTGGTCCCTGAAAGCTATTGCAGTGAACTATCTGTGGTCGAGTACCCACTGCAAAGAAACAAGTGGGGCAATGTGGTAATGAGTGATGAGTTTTCACCTGCAACCTGTACTTACCTGCTTTACTCATATTAGCCTTTTCTACTAGTGAAACGTGGACGCATCAAAAAAGAGGAATCAGGAAGCAAAAGAAACGTCTGGAGCTTTGAATTCCACTGACATTTTAAAATGTCTGCATCATTCTGTGTGGTTTGATAGGAGGTGGACTATTCTAGTCAGTGGTGGAGATCACAAGCAGACATCAGGAGGGTTTAATGACTCTGAAGACAACATCACAGACAGTCATTGCACAAAGTGATTAGGAATTCCTGGTCACTATTACAACTATTGTGAAAAGAGAAGAGTCTGTAAGTTTCTTAACTAAGCCATGTTACAACAATCTAAATAACTTGATTAACTTTGCAACTATCTAATTATGCAGATCTTTTGAGTTCTGCACATACATTCTACCATCGCTGTTGCTCCATTGTCATTGTTTCCTGCAGACTGGAACTTGAGCTAGTATATCGTCGCTGTCGAAAGAAATACAAGTATCTTCAAAATGGCAACTTCAAAGGAGAGTGCAAAAACCCCATCCAATTCTGATGGAAGTCAATGGAACCAGTGTAATTCCCTGTGTAATTTTGGGCCATTTTTGTTGGTCCATTCATGATGAAATTTACACACAGTGTAAACACCAGCTGCTGTCTTCCAGTGATGCAGAAAAGTAAAAATTAACAAAATGGGGATATATGTTTTTCTTTAGACAGCAAGGTCAAAATGTATAATGTAAGTTGTATGGGTAGGGGTCATTTTAGGGGTTAGGACTGTAACAGTTTAGGAGTAACAACAGTTTGAGCTTCTCTGCGAGTCAGACCTATGTCCCGAACTCTGCATATTCAACTATCACAATATAAATACAGTTCACTCTTTAGGAGAATGAGAGACACTATGGGTCAGCTTCACAAACAGCGCTGCCAGATTTACTGTGAGGTTAAGAGCAATTAACACATTTGTTAATTTGTTCATTAATGAAGACTTTTAGCGATGTGCTAAATGTGTTAGGGTGTTTACAGCCTGTGCAATGTTTTATCTCATTTGCAAATGATGGTAAAGATTCTTAACATTACACATCCCACAAAAACTGCCTAAACATTTTACAATACTGTTTCGCAGTTAATAGGTACCTACTGAGAAACTAAGCAGGAACTAATGAATAGCACTATGTTAATGCCTAAGTAACTGCCTTTATCTAACTACTAACTGATGTGGGGTATATCAACAGTACATAAGAAAAGTACTGAAATACATGTGGTGTGCAGTATCTAAACTGTGAAGGACAATGGTCTTCATTATTATCAATCATAAAAGAAGTTCTCCTTAGCGCCACACCATACTGTACTCAAATACTGTGCCTTATGTGTGTATTACAATGAGCAGCCTTAAAAGGGCACATCATTTTATTTGGCAGTGTCAACCAATTTGCACATCAGCCTACGTGATAGGACTATTGCTAAAATGCTACAATATTCAGTAGACCAGTCTGCTTACCTCTCCCCTTTAGGATAGAATACATCATGGTTTCAGCAGGAGCATATGTGCCGGTGTTGGTTCTTCTGAACAGGAGTTATCCTTTAAAGTCCTCGTGAGGGCGGGGTCAGTCAAAGAGATGGCTCACAGAAATATATCGTCGCTGTCCAACGAAAAACATGTATCTCCAAAAAGGCAACTTTACAGGAGAGGCCAAAAACCTCATTTAACTTTAATGCAAGTCAATGGAACCAGACGTCTTTCCAAGCAGTTTTGGACCATTTCTGTTGGTCCATTCATGATGAGATTCTCACTCAGTGGAAACAGCAGCTGACGTGTTCAAAAGATGCATAAAAGTAAAAATGGACAAAAGTGGAGATACATGGTTTTCATTGGACAGTGATGATATGGTGGTGTATGTGGTGTATAGTTTCAAATTTACTTGGTTCTAAATATAACATTAGTATTACTTTTATTACTTTTACATTATTATTACTATTATTATAACTTCTATCATAATTTCTATTAGATAATGAACTGAGTGTTGTTGTGTTCTTCATTATGAGTTTAAATGTTCTGAAACAACACATGGCAATTTATTACTGATGAATAAGGTGTCACTTTGGATGCTTTGGATGCAATCAAAGGATGCTTAGACTCTTGAATTTTTAATTAACAAACTCTTGGACTTCACTACAATCTTCAATAAGCTAATCAATTTGCCTAAACACCAGAAACACAGGGCTTTATATATCTTCTATATATATCACTGGTTTGCTTTAGTTTGGTAGACATTTGGAAAGTTGGTGTGGCACATGGCAGTGTGTTAATGGTGAGTAAAACCGGAAACAGATGTGGTATCACACCCTTGTATTTTATTTTACATTCTAAGGTCATATGTGAAGTGTTACAGGAACACCCCAAATAGGAATATCATGTTATTTACATCATTTTTGTATTTAACCAGGGTCAGACACTTCCAGCTTACCCTGGAGTGAGGCTAACACCAGGAGATCATGGATGGATCTCATTCATGTACAACAGAAAGAACAGATATAGATCCAGACTTTATAGCTAGATCATTTCTGACATGCAGAGAGTCTATTCAAGGCCTGATCCAATCCCCCATTTAACTCTGTGTAGATTCATAGGCTGAGAGGGGAAGTGATCACAATGTTGAGAATGAGCCCAATGCAGCTAAAACCACTGCCCCCAGAGAAGAAAGAAGACTTTGTATTGGCTACATAGCTGAGGGGTCAAGATAATAGATTCCAGAAGGTGGAGATGGAGGTAACAGCTTCTGTTAAAAGTACAATGGAACAAACCCCCAACAACTGATTACAGGACCAAATGTGAGACAGCGAACATCACCAAGTAAAGATTGAAAGGCATGAAACCAAAAAAGTGGAAAGCAATCATGACCAAGTGAGACAAGTGTCTGAGGTCAAATACAAGCCTTAGGACACACAAAGCCAGTAGCAACCTCAACACCTGGTTCTAGTGGGCCATCAACAGGCACTCTCTCCCACTCACCAGATTAACCAGACCTCAGAATGCTCCTATGCAAAGCATTAAAGGGCACCTATCAAGATTGACTTCCCCAGGTTTGGCAGCCATGAGCAAGAAGGCCCTGTAGCCTTCGTTGAGCAATGTAATGAGTGTACTGCAGTAAGGTCACTCAGTGGCACTGAAATTTTAGCAGCTCCTACCTTTGTGCTCACACATACTCCCAAAGACTGGTGACTGGCGGAAAGAAAATACATTAACTTGAACTCAATTTAAAGCAGTCATTCTGTGTTCTTTTCTTTCTGAAGACCATGAAGTTGAAGCTGAGACAAGGGAAGCTGAGATAGGGGAAAGAAAACAAGGAGTACTTTAAAACATTAGGACACTGTATTCCAGTACAAAGTCGTATGCTTGAGAGGAAAACCAGTGATGACTAAGAGAGAACTATACCAAGGTGTCCTACAAACTCAATTCAAGTTGTACTACTTCTTACAATTTTTCATTTACTTTTGAACTTAAGGGTGGATACTGTCAGGACAGCATGCAGGAGGACAGTATTCACAAAATAGCATGGTTACAAAGAACATGCTATATGAAAATTTTGGACTAAAAAACTACTCTGCTACTTTCCAAAGGTTGATAAACGGGGTACTGAAAGAACTGGTCAGCAACTGTTGTTTAACGTACATTGACGATATTATTGTTACCACAGTTATCTGTCTATCAACACTTTCCCATGAGCAGCAACGCCTAGGAATTTTAAAAAGGCACTGGTCTTACCCTCAACTTTAAGAAACACAGTCTGCTTCAATGATTGCTTTTATATCTGGGTCTGCAGAAGCCAGAATTTCCACAGGATTTGAACCAAAACTGCTAAAGTGGAAGCTGTGCAGAAGTTACCAGCACCCAAGACCCATTCATTTTATCTGCTGCTTCATTATGCTAAAAAGAAAACGTGTGGCATGGAACAAGAATCCCGAATGTCACCAAGCATTTGATGATTTGAAAGAAACAGCACTCATCCTAATGCCTCCTGACTTCATTTAACTTTTCAGGGTCTGGACAGATGCTAGTGAAGTGGACCTTGAAGTAGTTCTTACTCAAGAGTCAGAGAAGTGAGGAACATGTGGTTGCTGCATAGAGCTAAGAAGAACTCTTCAGTCTTGGAAAAGGAATGTTTAGCTGTGAGGTGGACAATCAAGAAATGGCAACTGTACCTAGAGCACCAACATTTAACCATTTTAACATTTAATCCCAGTTAACCAGATGTCTTCAAAGTTTTGAGTAATTGGTAGTATATTTTAAAGGACAATGCAATGTTGTTCTGGATACCATATTGTAATAATCAAACATTATACCACTCTACTGGTCAGAGATAGTTACAGAGCAAAAGGATGATCTATCTTTTCAATGTATCTGGGATGCACAGCGATGAACAGCGAGGCCAGGGTGCCATTGGCATTCAGTGGTGGGGGAAGGGTCTTGTCAGGCATGGCTTTATTAAGCAGACATGGAACCACAGGTTTGAGATGGGATCCTTGAAGTGAATGAGAAACATAGTATTGGGGGGCAGGTCTTACCTGGGTGAAATTGGAAACATCTTGGTATACTCGGTGAAGCTGTGGCAGTACTTTACAATGTGAATAGAAACTGAACCAGTATTGAAAGTCTGATGAGAGCCAGGATAAATTGGTTAGTTCACTGGTGATAGGGATCTGATGAGTGTTTGGTGATTGATGTTTCAGGAAAAGTAGGAATCTTGTAATTTCCCAGAGGATTCTGGAAGTTGGAACCCAGAAGAGAGTGTCCAGAGTGTTACTGATTATGAAGATGTAGGGATGTGTGACAAGCACTGACTAGGTATGGCTAGCTATTACGTTTATGCTGTATTTAACTCTGTCTCTTTGTTTCTATGTAGCAGCACTGGGCTTTGGTATGGCAGTGTTTGAGCTCAGGAGTAGTTTGGACTCAAATCCAAAAAAAAGATGCTGTGTAAAACATAAATAAATGTAAATTAAAACAAAATGTAAAGATTAGCAAATTTTGATTTGTCCAAAATGTATTCACAATAGAATATAGAGCACATATTACATCATCATATCACGCATCGTATCTCAGAAAAAGTTGGAACAGGGGAAGCAAAAGGCTGAAAAAGTAATACTAGTAGTACTAATAAAGAACAGCTGGAGGAGAAATTTGCAACTCACATGCAAGTGGGTTTGAAAAGAGCATTTTAGCGAGGCAAAGCAAAGATGGACAGAGGAAAAGCTGCTTCTAAATTTCAGAAAAATGTTCCTCAATCTAAAATTGCAAAGACATTCGTTATCTCACTTTCTTGGAGTAGGAGTTGTATGTGTACTAGCTAGGATACATTCTCTGACTAAACAGAAGCATTTGCTAAATGCTGTAAATGTAAAATACATTGTAAAATCTGTTTCTTGAAAAGTAAAAAGCATTTTTACCAAACAGTTTATTACTATTTGCAGCACTGTTTTTGGCACTATTACTGCTGCATTTCATGAACGTCTTTTACACCTGTTTTGGTAGAGGGCATTATCTGTGGCAGAGTATGAAGGCAGAGTCTCAGTGTTATCTCTCTCTCTATCTAAAGCTATTTATCTGGGGACTAAGCATTTATTAAAAACAGTGACTATATAATAAATACAAAAAAAACTCACTGTGATTTTCAATGTGTCAGCATCTTAGCTTAAAGCCCTTCTAGAGAAAGCGAAGTACCATCCAATACCTAGTTAATGTAATCAGTTCCTCATCAAATAAAATCAGGTGTGCTTCTGATGATACTGAGCCAGTCTGTACAAAGACTAGAGTGCAGCTAAAATCAAGAGCCCAGACTGTATAATTATAATCCAGGTTGTTTACTCAAATATTAATACTGCATAGATAATCAAGATCTTAGAACATTAATAACATATATGGAGAGAGAGTCTGCTGAGACTCACTGCTGGCCTGTCTGCTGGCACAGGGAGTCAGTGTGGTTTGCTGTCCGTGGTGCTGAACCGCTGGGAAGCAGACAGATTCAGATTCAGCACCTCCGTAGTCCGTAGTGGACAACTTGCCCTGCACCTGAACAGTGGTCAGAAAAAACTCAAAAGTCAGATGTCTGGTCAGAGAGAGTCTCTCTCTCTCTCTCTCTCTCTCTCTCTCTCTCTTTCTCTTTCTCTCTCTCTGTCTGTCTCTTATTTTCTCTCTCTCTCTCTCTCTCTCTCTCTCTCTCTCTCTCTCTCTCTCTCTCTCTTGACCACACATCATTGTTACACAATAGCCCAGTCACAGCATTGCAGTTTGATGTGGAAAATATCTCACGTCTCACATGAAAAAATAAGAGCTGATTTTTCCATTAGGAGAAAGCCTGTCTTAATGATTTATTAACCCAACTTCAAAAGTGTATTATTTTGATGGACTACATCTAAAAAGTACAAGCTCTATACACAACTTCCCTTTTATGCATTAATAATAGAAAGTCAGTTATGGTACCCAACACCTAGCACATCTTGGACACAAAGGACTGTACAGATGGCTGATAAACGACGTTTCACACAAGCGTCTTTCCTTTGAGAGCAACTTTTATGGTACTTTTTTAAAATAGGCATCAGCTTAATAAAAGGCATGGTGCCAAGAATGGTGTTCCATCATATGATGCTGCTATGTTTAGTGGTTATATAGTGTTGATTGTGCATGAAAGTCATTTTACATCTTTCTTCTGACTAAGAAGATACCATGGAGTCGACATTGCTTGCTGCTCTTTATGGTTAGCTACTGTGTGAGTCTTCTGCGCCCTGCTGATAACACAGTACTTGAGGTGAATTCATGGTACATGGGTTTCAAAACAGGTTAAAGGATCTGGTTTTTGCCACAACAATGAATTTGCCACACGTCACAGTTTTGCAATGTTCCACTACTTATGGAAATGTGAAGGTACAGTCAATAGAGTACTTGTGTCAATGCTGAACTGGATATGTGTATTTCTACATTACCTAAAATGTGCATGATTTTTTTGTGTGTTTTATAAAAAGGTAGAAAAAGGTATAAATTATGTTAAGGTAGAGTAACCAATTTTTTTTTTTTTTTTTTAATCGGTCACTCTACCTTAACATAATAAGCATTTTCCTGGCATTTCCAGGGACAATACCTGATCCCAATAATAGAACCTGCAGGACTCCCTTTATTTCACACTATGGTTATACCTACTGAAAAACAAAGAATCTCCATAATGTTCACAACAGCTGCCTTATACAATGTGTGAACAATGCTATGAATGTTGAATAGACCAATAGTAATGCTCCAAAAGTATTAAACTGACTTTTTACCCTGGCTGCCTTTATAAGTTAATAATGTTGTTTCTCCCTGCTCCATTAGGGGGGATTTTCCATTCGCTACAAAATATAAAACAGAATATGAGATCTTGGCAAATGCTCCAAAGGACTTTCGTACCCTTGCTCATGTAAATCAAATAATGGGAAACACCAGAATCTGTATGAGCCAGTCAGTAATCAGGTTTGTTTCTAAATACACTACACATGCAGTTCTACAGCTTGCCAATGCCTAAGAGTTTTTATAGACCTCTGGCTGATACCTAAGAGCATCCTATTCCATTGTCTTTTGTGTGGTGATTATGCAGTGTGCTATATGTGTGCAAGTAAATGTCTGTATTAGCAGCAAGTGCATCTTAAAGAGCTTATATTAACTAATTAGAAAGAGTGTCTGGATACTTATGGCCCAAATACCAGATGCATGTAATGCATCACAGCATGCTATTTACATGGCCATTTGCATACTCTGCTGGGATTGGATAATGATCTGTTTGATAGTATGCATGTAAGCAAACTTGAGATCTTTATCCCTACACAGCACAAATCAGACATCATGCATGGCTGCATTTTAAATTCTGTTATTATTTGAACGCTGACATGCAGCCTCTTTCTACACAGTTTACATTTGACCAAGTAACTTGTTCTTCATGACTTATGCCAATACATGCTTATACGACAGAAATGAAACTTAGTAAGTAGGTTTGAAATTGTGAGACATGTTTTATGCATAGCCATGCATGTGACCTGTACTTGACTGACCCAACAGCCACGATTGTGGACAATGATGGAACAGTGATCCCCTCCATGAGTCATTCTGTTAGTGCCAGCACCATTGAGAGATGGCTGTACAGCGCAGGACTAGATGCATGTAGACTGTTATGATGACTGTCTATAACACCAAGTCTGCCTTGTCAAAGACTGCAATGGTGTCTTGGCAGACTGTGATGGAGTGACTCAGAATGGCAGCCCGACTAATGTGGTGTGGAGGCACTGTGGTCAGTACCAAGATAAACGGTTTGTTGTCACATGTCCTGAAGGCCTGGTCTTAGTCCACCTCCATCCCTACCACAAAATCTGCAGGACCTGAATGAGAATATTCAATCTACATGGGATGGATTATCACAGGACACATTATGAACGTCTGAGACGTCTGGCATGTTGTGTTAGCAAACATGGTGGCCTGTTTTAATGTGTTGTATTTATTTTTCTGTGTATTTGTTGGGTGTATTTATTTTATATTCTGCACTCTTTGCAGAATGTAGTGTTCCACTGCTGTGTGTTGCCCCATAGGGCCGGCAAGTTATATTAAGGAATGACAATAAAAGCCACTTGACTTATTTTCTAGTCTAACAGGCCATAATGTACAAGTTATTTATTTTCCAGGAGATATATCTGGAGACAAGACCAAAACTATTCCCACCAGATAAACAGTACTTAAAGCTATCATCTTTGAGAGAGAGGAAAATATAAGGCTTCACTCTTGTTTCTGAGCTTAAAAAAAAAAAACAGCTGTTTCTGTCCACCTATTCACTGTGAGAAAGCAGTGCTATGCTACATATATGCTATTACATATATATATATATATATATATATATACATATATATATATTGTACTGATGTCCTGAGTACAACAGACTAACCACCCCAAAGTAGAGCTCTCCACTTCATTGAAGCAGTTGCATGAGTGAAATTTGGAATATTGGAAAAATATTCTTGCAGATTTTTTGAAAAAGTGAGTGCAATATAAACATGGACACAAAATACATACAGCAAAATGTTAAATATTTAAATGATAAGTGTTCTATTTGTAAGATGGTGCAGACTGTTGAATTCAAACTCCAGACGAATAGGTGGCAACATATCCCATAAAATTATTGTGCCCAACACTATCATGAGAAACAAGGAAATAACAGTCCCACTTAGCATGAGCAACTGTTTAGTTTCCAGTCTAGAAGAGTTGAGCATCAGACTTCAACACATTACTCACCAAGAGCTTCTCTAGTGGCAGAAGACAGCAGTAATGGTAACTCTTGGTTTGATTTTGAAGTGGATGGTCATAATGGTCATCGTTGCACTTGCTGAAGTTTTAATTGGCTAATTCTGGACAGTTCTGGACAGTAAACTTCTCAAGAGTTCTCACAGTTACAGAAGTTACTTGAAGTATACTCTGTACTCAGAGTATCGCAATGTACTGGACAATAGAGAACCTTTCAAAACATTATTATCCTGACCGCAAAAGCAATGTTCATGGGGACCAATAGTACATTTTAGGTCTAAGGAAATCACACAAAAATAAACATGTGTCTTACAGTGTAGTGCAATACAGCAAACATCAAATGACAGCAGACTGTAAATCACAAACTTCACTTCTACTGAACTTTACCATTTCTTATGCATGTCCATGTGTTCCTTGAGCAATGCCTGTTCTCAAAGGAGCAGCTTAGGCGGAACTCTCCTGCGATGGCCAGTGGAGCATACAATCTCACCCGGAGGTGCATCGCCTATTAATAGATTTATGGGACAACAAGCTCCCTCCCCCAACACTTCCACCAACCCTTCCCTTAGTGGTCATGCAGGGGTGCACTGCTGGGAGTGGTCCCAAGCAATAAAGAAGACATGACAGCCTTTACTGAGACCATGTGCGTTTTATCTCATGCTTCAGTTCACTGGATTCTCATCTGCCTGATGTTTGTGTCTTTCCCCTCCCCAGCCACTCCCACCAGAGGAGCCAGGCCTCGTTTAGTTACTCAGTAATCGTGACCAGAATTGTCACACTGAAAATAGAAACCAACACGGAATTACTGGAAATGCCTGTGGTGAGAATGACGGAAGCGCAATATTATGTAATTTCCTGCCGATGAGTAGTCATCTTCCAAGAAATGAGGTACATTACACAAATAAGACACCGGGGATATGCTTTTATTGGAAATGATAAAGACTTGTTTATAGAAGCAAATGATTATACACGCTAAGTTATGCCTTCCGTTTGTTCCTAAATTTTGGAGAGCATTTGAACTGATGTACTGAACTCCATGACATTTGCTAATCACTGCTTAACACCCACATACACTGCAATTGGCCCCTATTTATGAGTCATGAACTGTGGCTGCCTGTTAAAACAAGCCCTTATGTGACTTTTACCGTGTAGTTTATTACACATCTTCTGCTGTTTGCCCTCCATCATAATTCACTCGTAATAACCCTGAACAGTTATTGGTGCTCTCCAAAAACAGGTGAGGCAAACCAACCACCATTACGCAGTAAAATATACAGACCACATTCATTTTATAATAGTGCAGAGCATCAGGCTGCAGGCCTCTATTAAATGTAGAATCCAAGCAGAATATAATATTGGTTCTGAGCCGTATAGCATGGACACTTTATTGATTGACCTTAAGGTGAACTACAACAACAGGGAACCACAAAAACATAGGTATCACAAGGAATCATGGGCAGTTGAGTACCGATATTCTTGCATGTATTTTTTGTGTTGAATTTTACTAACTAATATGTCCAGATATGCAAATGAGATGTTATCTACTTACATAATGTCGCTGTCCAAAGAAAAACAAGTATCTCCAAAATAGCAACTTTACAGGAGGGCAAAAGCCTAATATAATTGAAATGTGATTTGTGCTATTTCTGTTGGTCTGTTCATCATTATTTCTTCACACGGTGTAAACAGCAGATGCTGTGTTCAGATGATCCATAAAAGTAAAAATTGAGATTGAGATACATGTTGTTGTTTTTTTACAGCGACAATATGCACATTTCCAAATTAATTAAAAACTCCAGACACCGGATATTGTTTAAATTAAAATGTTTATTTCACTGTAAAGATGCAGCCCAGAGAGAAGACTGTACAGAGCAGATTATTGGAATCTCATTGTTTTATAGTTTAATAAAGAAAACACTATGCTCTGTTATTATAAACCATTTGTCAGGTCTTTTTATTCGTTATGATCCGCCATAAATCCAGCTATAAGCAATTATTTCTGCCTGTAGTGTTTGGATGTACTTTAGAAACCTGAATGTAGTTATTATGTCATTATCTCAAATGGCACAACACATATAGCACATGTGTAACATTCAGTGACACTTTGTTTTAGAAGGACAACCTACTGACCATGTAATGCTCTTTTTAAGTCATTTTAAGCCAATAACTGCCTTCAGTTCATACTTTATTATGGAATAACCAGAGTGCTTGTATTTGTGTTTCATCATGATGCTGTAAACAAGTCAATAATGTCCTTATTCCAGTCTTATAAATCACCAACTAATGCTAAATATGTTCTGAAGTGATGATTTCTAGGTTGCACAGCAATAGGACTAACAGGAGCAGCACTAGTATTTTCTGTTTATTAGTATACCTAGTAAATAACTAGCATGCTGGACTGCATCTCATCATATATATATATGAACTAGTCTTGTGACCGGAGGGTCGCCAGTTTGATAACATGAGCTGTCAGTAATGACTAAAGCGCCCTTGAGCAAGGCACCTAACCCCCAACTGCTCCCCAAGTGCCGTGGATAGGACTGCCCACTGCTCCAGGCAGGTGTGCTCACTGCCCCCTAGTGTGTGTTCACTAGTGTGTGTGTATGTGGGCGTTTCACTTCACAGATGGGTTAAATCCAGAAGACAAATTACTCTGTGTGTAAACACGAAGGGCAAGAAGTGGCTCAAAAACTCTTTACTCAGAGAATGATTGGCCTCATGTCGGTAAGATTCCCTTAGTCATCGATAAACATGGCAAAGACTAGAGAATTAAATGAGGCCAGAATGTGTTGGGCTTCATAACTGAACCCGAGCGGAAGAGACACATGTTTGTTTAACCCTTATGCTGTGAGGAGGGTGAATAATGCTTCGAGCAGGGACGAGCTGGCTAGCTTTTGTTTTTGGTGTAATTTGTTTAAACTGTTCTCTTATTTTAAACGAAGCAGTTTTGTATTACAGGTTGAGCCAGATTCGGGTGGCTAACAGAAGCTGGAGAACTGGGTTAACTGGGCCTAACACTGTTGTGATACAGGTACAAGCTAAGCTAGTTTAAGTAGCGGTTAGCTTTTAAATTTAGGCCTGTTGGACTAGTGGTGTGCTTGGAAGAAAACAAAAGGTATAACTAGTTACCGGGGAGTGTTCAACAGTGATAGTGGATCGGGTTTCCACTTGGTGAGGGCCACAAGAATATGGTAACATTTAGGCCACCAAGTTTCTAACATAACATTTATTCTCTCTCCATGTAAACAAAATATATAATAGGCCTTTCCTGTTAGCTTATCAAATGGAATTTGCCACTTGGAACTGGATTTGATGATGAGACAAAAAAGACTCAAAATGGGTTCGACTTAGAATAATTATATGGAAGAGAATAATTATATGGAAAATAATTTGCCCACTGTAGGTGTCTGGGAATAGGTCAATGATCCAATATGAACTTCCAGGTCCAAATTTTAAATGACAAGAAAATCAGGTTTTTCACCTTATTGAACAGCTGTGGGGTGAGCCAAAAAGGGAGAGCTTTAGAGTCCTAAAATGTGGAGAGATTCTGTATTAGGGAGGGATCTCAGATTCATTGTTTAGTCTTACCAAGCATTAAGACAGAATGCTTATTGCTATTATATTTGCACAGGAAGTCGGTGCATTTAAACAATTATAAGGGTTTATGTTTTCTAATTTTCTCTTCTCGCACATTTTACTCATATTTTCAGTGTCAGAGGGAGCTAATTAACCACAAAGACATTTTGCTTTAGCAAGAAAAAAGTCTAATTACAGAGCTGATGCTGGAGAACACATTTTTATATAACAGTACCAAAATGTGATGCCTTCTCATTAAACCTGATATTATAGCTAATACCGAATAAATTAAAATTAGAATTACCTTCTTCTGACCAATCTGTGGGACAAATCCCACATTCTCCTGCAGCATAGCAATGCAGACATAATAAGAATTCTTGGGAAGCGAAATGCAAAAGAGCTCCGACAGGTGAAAAGAGCTGGGAAAGCCTTTGAACAGCACAAGGTGTCCAAGATGTCCATCAAAGGCGATGGGTCAGCTAAGAGCACGGGAACAAACAAATAGAGCATTTAATCGCCCTCCTAAGAATGGCGTTCACCGGCTTGCGCATTTAGCACAGCCGCTGTCTTCTTGGCTGCCAGCCAGGCTCCAGCCTCCACATTTACATTTTGCCCAACAGAGCTCACAGCTTTCCGGAACGCATCAAGGTCAGACTATGCAAACGACCCCTAGTGTCTCAGATGTGGACGTTATTTATTTATATACTTATGTAGATATTTATTTTGCTTGACTGCTGGGCATGGTGCTCAAAGAACACCGAGGCACCAGCGATAGCACTAGCTCTATGTAATGGGGGCATTAGCAGCCGCACCGGACCCCTTAGCCTATTACCTGTCCAGTAGGGATGGGGGAATGCTCATCTTTTTGTCTGTTAAATAGTAGCTTAAATTTGTAGTAGGCTTTCACAGCAGTCAGTTAAAGGGCTAATAGCTCTCCCTCATTGGCTATGAGACTCACTCAGTTGGAGCTAATCTCTCAGCTTCGTCATTTGGCTTTTCTCACGCATTTTCATGTCACATCAAAAATGGCCTACCAATGAATCTAACAGTGGCAGAGCTATGGCTACAAGCATGTAGTAAAAAAGGAAACCATCCTTATAGAACTTGGCCAACTTGTTAAAGCTGTCTCTGATCATACCCTGCCAAAAATGGTATATTGTGAATTTTCTCAGTACATCTATTATTTCTCATTTCTAAATGATTGTAATCTTAATTTAAATGCAACTTATTTCTAGCTGGTTTAGTTCTTGTGTACGTGTAAGTCAAACAATCTCACTATACTGGAAGATTATTTGGCTTGTTTCACGCAGAATTCATACAACTAGTAAAATTATCTGCCATCTGTCTTGGTGGAGATGACCAACAAATCTGTGTGTGGATGCATCGTGATCAGCACCAAGACAAACTGTTACCTTACCACAAAATCTGCAGGAACTGTGTGAGAATATTCAAGCTGCATGGGAAACATCTGACATGAGAGACACTACTTCTGTATGGGTTTCCCAGGTATCCTTTAACTTCCTTTCCAATAGCACTGCAGTCAGACGTTTCCTTCTGGGTGCAACCATCTTTTGATGATAAGTGTACATATTAAATAGATTTGTGTGTAGGTTTGTAGGTTTTCCAAAGGATTTGTATTGGATTTAATCTAAACTAAATCATTAAATATGCATAAAAGCAAAGTAATAGATTTCTACTGTTTAGATGCAACAAATTTAGTCAACTGCCAGAAGGAAGGCCATCCTATAGTAGAAAATGACTGGGGCAGCATACTGAGAAAATGATTAGTTATGTGTACTTGTTTAATGTACTTAATAGGTTTTACATTATTCTATAAAATAATAATCCCTGTTCATTGCAGCCCTACCATAAAGTATGGGAGGGCACACAGAGGGGGAAGCGCGGACAACTCAAACCCATTTTTGTACTTATAGCAGCTTATGTAGTGCTTATGTAGTGAGCTCCTCTGACTTGAAATAGATCCAAGTACTTGATTAGGACACAGGGTAGGGCTTTGATATGCTGCCATGCCTGAAAATCAAAGGAATACTAAGCAAATCTATGTTGTTTTCTGCATTACACATAACGTCAAAATGACCAAACATTAGCAAATAATACACATCAGTAATACGGTTTACTCCCGCGCTGCGATCTGAAGGTTACCTTTCAATAATGTGGAACTGACAGAACCAACGAGTCAACACCAAGCATACTCTCATCATTAGCCAAAGTCAACCCTGACTCTGAAATGCAAAGTCAAAGAGTCAAGTCATGTTTCAGGAGTAGCAGGAGAATTCCTAAATAACACTAGAGCAAGAGCAGTTGTTCAGGTTCACACCTCACTGCAAAACCAGCATATCGTTGATGTTCGAAGAAAAACAAGGTTCGTCAAAATTCAACTTCACAGGAGAGGGCAAAACATTTTCATTTAATTTTCCAGGCCCTTTTAGGGCATATTTGTTGGTCCATTCATCATGATTTACACACTGACAGCTGCTGTGTTCAAATGATGCATAAAATTAAAAAATCTACAAAAATGAAGATACATGTTTTTCTTTGAACAGCAATGATAAAACTGTGGTTTGGATGCTGATATGCTGGTTACAGGAATGCAAGCGATTATGCTAATCAGCAGTGAGTGTTGTGTTTTGAATGCTGGTAAATCTAGCACTAGACAGACATAAACCAATATATATATATTTTTTTCAGCAGGGTTAGTAACACATATGCTGTGAAATGAACAGTACCTGATGCTGATTGAATTCAGTTTTTCTGTCTATCAAAGGCAACCAGGTAAAGAATTTCACAGTGCTGCACCACTGGTTACCATTAACTAACTCTTTGAACTGATCTATTGTCTATATCCTCTGTAATTTGATCTTTGCCTTTATTCAGTTAGGCTGACCAGGTCAGTGAGGAGCTAAATATCAATTAATACATGTTCAATGCTGAACAATAACAGAACTAGCCACTTTAGCTCCTCTGAAGGCTTAAATATTGTCACTCTTCATCAAGTCAGTTAATGTGACAGAACATGATTTTAAGGGTAAGTGAAAAATACAATTAGATTTGCATAAATTACATTTACTTATAATAAATGGTTATATATTTAATTGACACATGAAGTGTTGATGTGGAAACAGATCATGATTGTGCATAAGATTGGAAATAACTTTTTGTAGTATTTGAGATTTTATTTTGATGGCTATACAGAAGTTTGCTCCCTTGAAATGCCTCAGAAATCAAATTAAAACCTTTTGGTATTAAACATTTCTAGCGAACAGTATTGCATTTATGGCTGGCAACAAAGAGTGGATCTAGGACCTACATTATTGATCATAAAGAGTAGCCAGAGACACCGGAAGTACTGCAGCACCGGCAGATGTTAGGATTGCAACTTCGGAAAAAAAGGGATTATTATTATTAATAATAATAATAATAATAATAATAATACAAGTGCTGGCTCTGAAACCATTATCCACAAATGGAGAAAAGTTGAACTTGAATTTACAAACAGGATCAATGTGCAAGAATAGGGTCTTGTTAACAAGAGGGACCATGAAAGTAGTGCTACAAACATAGAACTTATGAAACACAGAATAAGACATTTTTGATTAATGCAGCCACTTCTGAGTGACTTCACCTACAGGCCATAAAGTCTCACTACTGGGACTGGGTTTTTATTGACCACTAAACTAGAGGAAGATGTGTAGCGCTAGGCATTACTTGTAGGGATTGTAGGCCCAGTAAGTAAGAAGACATGATATTTAATAACTGGTAGAGTTTAATAGTTTAAACCACAAAAAAGTGTAGCCTGTGCTAGAACCCATGTAAACAGTACTTTACTATACAGAACCCTGTCTAACCCCAGACACCACCCACCCACCCATTTTCTTTATCGAGAATAATCTACTCAAGAGAATATCATCATATGAAGCTTGTTAAGATGTATCAGCACAGTTGAATAATGCTGTTGATGAAGCTGATGTTGTTTGCGTCCATCAAAGGCCAGGTCAGGCCTGACAAGCAGTTTCTCCGGTGTTGTGCAAAAGCTGTGGATTTCCCTTCAGAAGACGCGCAAACAATGTCATATGTTGTCTCGTAGTGAGGGTAATTTATCGAAGAAGCCATTCCTCTCATGAAAGTGTCTGCTGTGTTTTGTAGCTGAACGCTTTCATTAGGAGAATTGATCGCGTCTCGCTTGCACTTTCCCAAGACGTCCAGTTTGCCCTGGATGGTGAGGAATAGCAATTTATAGTGATTCCCTGTATGCCATGATCTTCATCTATTCCATCTGTCAAAACACAGATCAAACAAACTCATCAGTGACCGTAGTCTGGCATCCACATGGTAAGACTACACACCTGAATGAATACCTGAAAGGAGAGCTCTTATCAAGAGTCTGTATGCTAATTAATGAGTGTGGGAGTTAACTGTAGACCACAGTGAGGAATAGTAACCATGTCAGTTTGTCACTCCTACAACATTGTTGCTATTCATGGAGTATTATAACATGTTCTTGACATGCTCAACTAACACTGCACTGCTATTATCTACTGTAGCCTGTGTGATTTAGCGGCTGCTCTCTGATAAATGGAGGTAGTCAAAGTGCATGAATCCAGTTCTTGAGTAAAAGTAGAGATCGTCTTGGTGAAATAGTACTCCAGTAAAAGTATAAGTGCTCTTTAATTACACTCAGCTGAACAAATAAATCATCACCTGTGACTAAAACATACCTTATAGTGTGTAATACCTCCACAAGTACATATAACAGCTGCAATTAGATTTGGCATGGACTGGACAAGTTTTTGGATGTAGGCACTATCAGTGTTTAGACACTCTTGCATCAAAGAATTCGCAGTTGGGCGGATGCCTTCCCTGGCACGATTCTGAGAAGAAGTTCCTGTAGACTGGGATTTTGCCACTGCTGATTAACTTGCATATTCCTACAAATTTAGCTACTTCCTTCACACTGTGGCCTTTGGCAGGCCTTAATGCAATCACACCCATTATTATCATTTTCAAAACATGGAGCAAGGCTTTCACTGCACTGTACCACCTCTCAAGTATTTATAGCCCCATCATCTTTGTGCCACGCCATTTGCAGGAGCCTGAAGTTACTACCATCTTGGACACCTTAAAAATGACCAGGAACAATAAATGATGATACATTTAAACTGAAATGGGTTTACTGATATTTACTTAGCTACACATACAGAAGTAGTGTCAGTATGGCATCAGGGCACCATGTTTGCTAAAGCTACATGTCAGACGTCTCTGGAGAGTTTCCTAACGGTGTCCGAGATAATCTATCCCATGCAGTTTGAATATTCTCACGCAGTTCCTGCAGTTTAACTGGCCCAGAGATTCCTTAGCCACAGGGGAAAGTCCATCTCTACCTGGGAGGCCATGTAGCTGTGGTGCAGCATTGCACATGTGGCCTGACCAGGGAGCCTTATGGCCCAGAAAGACTCCATCACTGTAGGTGAAGGTCCCTTTCGGTCAGGAAGGCCTCATACCTGCTATGAAGCTTCACTCAAGTCGTTGATCCAAGAAGCCACAGCCCGAGAGGCAACATCTTTTAGAATATGGCACAAGGTATCAGGTACAGGACCCAATAGCAGTGGTTTTCCAAGCCAGGAAATTTTAAATTGTGCTTTTTCCTATGTCTGTAATTATAGGCTTTATTAGACTGGCTTTCATACATGAATAATGAAGTCATTATCATTAGCCCAAAGGTCCACTCCCTCCCTCTTAAGATCATAGCGCTTAACACAGTGGACTCCACAAGCAGTAGGACTCATCTCCAATGCCAGCCATGTCTACAACATGTCTGGGTACCAAGATCCTCATCTTCTCCATCTGTCAAAATCAGACAATCTGACCAAAATCAGGCCTCCACACAGACCAAAAGGATGAACACTCCTACACTTATTCAGTGTCTGTACCCTCATTTAATAAGAGTGTTATAGGGAATATTTCCCATGTCACACCAGGAATTACCCGTCACTCCTGCAAGATCGTCCTCTATATGTCATTTCTATACATAGTATGTTAACCTTTCAGTGGAAATCCATCTCTGTAGATAAAAGTTGTGATTGTAAAGATCCATTTGAAAAGTTCAAAGAACCCTACTAATGCCAGGGTTCTATACCAGTCAACATGCTATTCCTAGAACACTGTATCCAACCCGAGCCAAGCCCCTTAAGAACCTTTACTTTGAAATATCTGGAGATTTCAGAAACGGAGTTTACTTGGCTTGGCTCACATCAGGCTAGTGTGACAAGACAACCGGCTTTCATGCAATAAATGGCATAAGTCATTATCGTTAGCTGAACTTAACAAGGGTGGCTGAGACCCACGACGTGTGATTAAAGCCCGAAGGTCCTTCCCCTCCTTCTAAAGATCACAGAGCTGAACAGAGTGGACTCCACGAGCAATTAGGCCCATCCCCAATGCCTGCAACATCCCCTTCAACTCCTCTGTCCCTCTCCATCCATCTATTAAATTCTCTCGCCCTTGCGCCCGTCCTCTCCCAATTAAACATGGTGAAGCTTTGGAGCGGTTCGCAGGAGAGGAGGCAAGGGTTCGTGCAGTCCGGCTTCGCTGCCTCACTGACTGGCACTACTGACAGCTGTGTTCGGATAATGAGGAACACTCTGTGTGCATGGCTCCGGCGCCAGGAGGGCCAGCTCCCCGCAGAGCGTTTGCCCACCAGACCGTGTCATCATCGTTATCAATCACGTCCGAGCCCTCTCTGGGCACGCGTCTTCCGTCATCCTGCCACTCAGATTACAGCACCTATTGTTCCCATTTACCTGCGTCCTTCCCCTCTGTGAACCCTCTACTAAAGGCACAGCTAAAGGGGGCACTGATTAAATCCATTGTGGCAAATCTAATATCTCAAGTCACCGGCTCTGTTGTGGCGGCTTTGCAGCATAGCACTTACAAGTAAGATGGTCATTATAGTCTTTTATAGTGATTGTTTCTTGGCATGTCCAATTCAACGGACAGCAAGCTCAGGGGCATCACAGCTAGGGGCAAAAGTTGAACAGACAAACCAGGGCCCTTAGATGGAAAGAGGCCTCAAAGGACATGAAATGGTTTGCTTTGGCCTACAGAGCTATAACAAGGAAATAGGTAAAGGTTGATTTTTATTATAATTCAAGTTACTGGAGACCTTTGCCAGCCTTTTCCTGGCTGTAGTCCACACTTTCAGAAAGGACATGCAAACATGAAAAGAAAATTGGGGCATTAATTGGGGGGCGGAGTTAGGTGCTTTGCTCAGAGATGCGGCCTCGGCTAGTCACAATCAAGTAGTATGCTGGCCAGAGATGTTCACAGGTCTATTTATGTGAGTACAAGTGACAAGCCTGACAGGTTTTTGGCAGGGGCTTGCTGTTGTACAGTGTAACGCCTACAGCTTACGAGTCTAAATTAAAAACTTAAGTCACATTGACTCAAATACCTACCATCCCAAATGACCCATCAAAATCCACACCCCAAGCATAATAATTACAGGGCATGGATGCATACTTTCAACCAACTGTTTCTTTTTCTTTTCACTTAACCCCACTTAGGCATTTTGGAGGCTTTCCAACACTAGCTAGCTAGCCTTCATGGTTATCACTATGCTTCTACTGGGGGTGGCAGCATTTGCATAACTGGCCAAAGGCCACACACTGACAATGCAGTGGGGCACTAATGTGCACTCCAGTATTCACCTGGAACATGTCATTTGATTTTTATATAGGATCACTTTATAATGACCGAGTGTTTCTCTCTTTCAGCCTCTCAGCAGGCTATTCACATACACTGACATATATAAAGTCATGGGACAGCATTGCGTAAATTGATTATGAAGTTACCTCAGGGGACAGCTTGGGAACGTCCACACATGTATAAGATGTGAGGTGTTATCTTGTGACTGAGGTTCAGCACTGGCCAGCATGCTCATGGCAAGGCGTCAGGAATTAAACGTGTCATGATGGTGCTTACCAGATGGATGGGACATTTCATTTTTGAAGTGCAGGCATTTAACATTCCTTATTCCAGTGTCAGGAATACGTCCTGTGTTCACCTACAGTGGGCAGTGCAGTTGCCAGCCACAAGTGCTTTGTGATTGTTACTGGCAGCATTTAGCTAGAATTGTCTGTACAAAAAGTCCTGGACTCTGGCAGAACCAGAATCACAGCCACATTCAATGCAGTAGGCCCCACAACCATATCCTGCAAGTCAGTGCAGCATCCTTTAGCTTCCTTGGGAGCAGAAGAACCATCAGAGTGTGGGTCTGTTTACAACGGCACTGAACACAGCACCTCACCTGGGCTTGTGAGGTTGTTAACAGGACCCGACAGAAATAGCAACATGTGGCGTGATCTGTTGAGTAATGGTACCAATTGTTTTCAGCTGATGGTAGGGTTTGTGTTTCGCACAGAACCAATAAAGCCATGGACCCCAGTTGTCAACACTACACTGTGCAATTATTGCACTTCTACTGGTGTGGTGTGTGTTCTCATGGCATGGTTTGGGTCAACAGGTCCACCTACACATGTCATTGACTGGTGATTGCCATGTTTGACTCTCTGATGACCGTTCTTCATTAACTTCATGTATCTCCAAAATGATGGGATAATCCAGCAGGACAATGCAATGTGCCACTGGGCTCAAGTTACCCAGAACTGGTTCAAGGGGCATTCTGGCGAATTCTGATGAATGGTGTGGCCTGCATGTTCATGCAACATACCCAGATCATGGCATTTTACTCTCACACCTTTGAACTTTGATCTTTCACATTGCCTCACAACTTGTGGCATTCTCAAGCCATCCCCTGAGGTAGCGCCACCAGGAATTGTTCTGGTCCTCCTAACGGTCAGTCTGTTAGTCAGTCCTGACATCTGAACCATCTAGTTCCCAAATCACCACTCCTACCACCATGCTGCTGGGCACCTCAGTTCTTCCTTATTTCTGATCACTGGCTCCATATTGTTGCTACCATTTTTTTCAACCATTTTCAGGAGAAGGAAAGGGGCCACATAGGGACCCTCAAGATGCAACATTTACATATGGACTTGGTAAACATCTTGCATGTTCCAAGCCTATGGAATTCTTGTTGCTTGTCATTTAGTAGCAGCATGATGCTCCCCAAATACTACAATAAAGACGTCGAACCTATTTACGAGCCCGAGAGAGACAGAAGCTCCTGCAAGATCAATTAAGCATTGAAAGGGGAGAGAGGCTCTCACTCTTTATAAGAGCCTCAATAGATTCCATGTCAGCTCGGCCCATTCCATTGAAGCTTTAATGAGAATTCGTGTGAGAATGTGAATTATTTACTTAAGGAGACAGTAGCTCACCTCATCACAACACAATTAGCGGCACGAAAACTATTGAATGCCATTAGCCGCTAGCAGAAAGCAGAAAAAATAATACAAATAATAGGAGAGCAACAATGATGAATGCTGGCTTGGTTTAAACAGATGTGCCATGTAGAACAGCTTTATTGGCCAAGCTAGAATGTATGAACTTCTGTGGGCATTATTCCCACGAGGCTAGTCTGCCATTAAGATTCAGATACTCCACTAGAATCCTACTGTTTGAATTTGAGGCCTAAGTCTGGATTATAGCACTCCCTTTTGTTCTTACAACTAGATCCTATAAAGGTCAGCTCTTCTAGGTTGATCCAGCTGTCAGCATTGTACATTTAAAAGGGCAAGGCTTTTCAGAAGAGCCGGGGCCCACTATCTCATTCCCTCATCTCCGCACTCCATTTCATTCACAGTGGGCTCATGTCTTGCTCATGTACTCTGTTCTGCACTCCCAGCTCGCCTAGTGACAGCTGGCTCTCTTCCTAGAACACTCAACCATTAATGTAGCTGTGCAATGATGGGCTTCACCATTACACCACATATTCCTTCTCTTTATTTGTGAGCTTATTAGGCACATGCACCTTATAGGGACACTCACTGGCCACTTTATCAGCTATAGACTTGGCATGGGGGTATTTATGTGGTGTCTATTAGGGCCCAACTTGAGGAGTGCTGGGAGGTTCCCAGATCTTCCATAACAGTAAAATGATGGCCTTATAAATAAAATAAAAATACTTTGCAGGTGGAGATGGTGAGGGTTTGGTTGGGATTTGTGGTTATGGGTAATTTCCATGAATTAAATATGAATTTTCTAGATACATTAGACTCACCCTGAATAAACTGTGTACCCAGTCTGGTAATACAATCATGACAAATAATGCTATGGTTCAAATCACTATGGTTTAAAAGTAGAGAAGGACATAAAAGGGAATCTTATTCATAATTTGGTATAACGTCTTTTGGAAGTAGTTTTTTCATTAGTAGCATGATTATGTTGTTTATTAGGCGGAGCGGATATTACAGATATTAAAATGATGCATTAATGAATTGATATATTAACACTATCCTATAAGACTCATGTGTCACTGCTGCACTGGACATTGTCCAACACCCAGATTATATGTGGTCGGGGATAGTGTTATGGTGGCATTTTACTAGTGATCTCAAACTGCTGAGAAATTATTCATAATTTTTACTTTAAGTCATCAATGGCCACCCTATTCCATTTACACTGACAACAACAGCCAGTGTATAATTGGAATTTTACAAACTGAGTCATAATTTGGTCTTCTACCAGGACCCACATGCCTAAATCAAATATATACTACCTAAATAATATATTTTATTGAAATGCCTGTGAAAAGGTGAGCTATTACACATAACTACAGTGTCTTTATCAGCTTGTAAGTGTAAAATTAAAGTCAAAAGTCTTTTGCTTAATTATACATGTGACATTGCTACAGTAAACACCCCCACCCCTGGAGCTCCAGCAATAACTTGAACTCGGTGTGGTTCTGTTACATTAATATACTCTCTCAACTGTATCCAAGGCATGTCAGGGCGGCACAAAAACAAGCAGTAAAGTGAGTTTAATTTTACCATTTAGCTTTTACTCCCACTCAACGTAAAGATCCATTACACAGGTATAGTTTTATAGGTGAAACGCCATCTGCACAATTTATCATTCATCATCTGTGCACAATATGTCATTTTAGCGCTTCACCAGTGGTCCTTTCTGAGGACATTGCCACTGTTGGCTGGCTATTTTGGGTTGTCATTAATGTCAACTCCGCATCAAAAGGCCCTTTATGACAGACAACTCCAACTGCCTGTTTATGTAGGATTCTCTGAGGCATCTGAAGCTCACGTACGTATCATGAAGTCCTATGAACACTGCCCTAAGGAGATTATGAGTTTGATCACCGTTGATGCCGCACCCATCTGTGGCTGGGAGTCTAAGAGATCTGGATGGGTAGGATGACACCCTCACCGACACACATATATCTCAATAGTAGCCAGTGCAGGTATCTGTTAACTTCCATCTGAATTAGCAGTTAGCAGTCTCTGTCAAGCTGAGCAGTTGAAAAGATATGAGAGTAGGTTTCACATGAAACATGTTCTAGCCTACAGGTGCTAGACAGACCTAGCTAGCAGTTGGGCTAGCTATGTGATGCACTGTCAAATTACAAGCTACTGTCTCATTTAAGCATTTTAGACAACAAATAAGAAGGATAATAAAGTTGTCAGGGTTCCCTCTGGTGGCCTCAGGGCCTTAACCAGCCTCCTATATCATTTATTAAGTAGAGCAATACTACAAGTGAACACCAGCTCGACACTACCAGGGTAGATGGGTGGGGTACAGGGGGCTAATAAATTATGCAGCAAACAGATGGACTAAAACCAGTAAGAGTAACCCAAGTGCATCTATATAGTTGGTGGATCTGATAATATGGCTAATGTACAAAATGCATTGCATATGTTATCTGTCAGTGCTGAGGCATTCCTGAAAGCTTGCCATTCACAAATTCAAGGATGAAAAGCTTGGGTTTCATCACAGATTGGCTGCCGGCTCCCAGAGGACACCATGAAATGTGTTTTGTAGACAGACTCTCTCTCTCTGTGAGCAGGCTCCGAGCTACACATGCATTCCAGCATTGTCATTCAAGTGTGGCTGCAGCATCAAGGACATGGGCATTGTCAAGGGAATGAATTGCCTGCCAGCTCTTTGGCATCAATGCTGCACAATCATACACTCTCTCAGTGCTATCTCCTGCTATAACTGCCCCTTCATCTAGACCCACAGCTACTGGCTTGTCATGCAAGCAACACTGTTAATTTGGTGGCCATCTAAGGCGTGTTCACCACTGCATCTACATATATTGATTCTAAACTGCACTATCCTTGGCAGCCCTGCTTCTCATAATAAGCCGTAATGGAATTGTGGTCTAGTGGTGTGGGAATACCTTTTGTGACTGTAAGCTGCCTATTTGAAATTTGCTTAAAAATGAGGTTACTTTTGATAATAATGGGCAAATGTGGCATTGCATGTAAGTTTCTCAAGGATGTGGATTCTTTGGAGAAAGGAGGTATGACATAGCTTCCAGAGGGGCCCAACTCATGTGTGAGATTCAAGTTAAAACAGTGCCATCCAGTGGCACTATGTATAGAAGTTTAGGCCACTACAGAGCAACCGCAAGCCGAGCTCACATAAGCTCTGATTGTAACCTGAGTGCAAGAAGACTGCCCTATGTCTTGCTGTTATGAACACATAAGGTAGTATTTGCATGCCTTCCAATCGTGTAAACATCTCCACATCTCCTCCATTAGACGGCAGCTCACAAGAACAGGACAAATGTCAATGCTGAATAAGTCAACACAAAACAAGAACTACGCCGACAAACAGTTTCATCAACCCCATGACAGGTACGTCTATTTACCTATGGCAGAATGCAAGCTGGAAACAGACTGTAATGATCCCGGGGTAGCTTGTTTGTGATGGAAGCAAACACCTATTGTAAATACAGCTGATCCCTTCTCCAATATTTGTGGAGTCGAAATAAATTTGTTTACATCAGTCACAGCTCTTTGCGCACCTCTAACATATGATAATTAGGTCGCTGCTTAATGGATCGCTACCATCTAAGCAGTGCTAATTACCGTTACCTGTTATTCTTTCTGAGTGGAGGATTTATCTGAGTAATTAACGAACGAGTGTCTGATAAAGTGTGAAATGAATACTGCTGGCATATTATAGAAAAGCATGGTCCCAAACAATCTGATAGAACTTTTTCTTTTGGCAAAATGTTATCCAGCACATGAATAGAAAACGTCTGTAGTCATTTCCTGGTGCTGTCTGGCAGAATATATGAAGAACTACGGGTTGGGTACCACCAGTGAAGGATCATGCTGGACTCCAGTATGATATGCTTCATGATGTGTCTAATTTGCTTTACTTATTCATTCAATGCAACCAAGACTGCTTACTTTGTTTTTAATTCACGTGGCTAGTGAATTTCTGTTATCCATCCTCTAATAGACATTTTTGGGCAATGCATGTCTCTAAACCTACACTGTAAAACATGGTGGTAAATTCCAGTGAAATATTCAAAATAAAACTGACTCTAATTATTTATTATAAATAACAAAAAAAATTAAAATTGCCCCTACACGACATTATAGACACCTCGGAAAACAAAATGTGAGTGTATTGTATTCTGTACACTGAGGGTAAAGGGCTGTGATTAAAACACAGTAGTTTCCTGTATTTTACATGAGAATTGTAAAGTAATGCCACTCAATAGTCAATTTACTATTACTGATGCTCTGATTCTTCTTTTTTAACAACCCCAAATTGTTTTACGCAGCAGCTGTCCTTTTCACATACACAGAATTTCACATTCTGTGAAAATGTCGTGATCAATGGACCAATAGAAATGCTGCATAATTACTTACATTAAAGGTGACTCATGTAACTAACTTGCATTAAATGTTAAGAACATTTAATAAGATTGATATGATTTAAAAAAAAAAACATTTTTAAATGTTTCCAGGCTGACAACTATGCTTCATTTTACCCAAAATACAGTGTTTAAAGTGTGCAAAGTTTCAATTTGTTTAGAACATGCCCAAATAATAACAAAGAAATAAAAAATGTTATTCAAACATTATACATTTTAACACAGCCAAATAGTTTTTGCATTGGGAATAACATCCCTACAAACCCCAACAACACCACCCTATACAGTGGATATCTGCATGTGTCCGTTGGCTGAAATAAAAGAAAAGGCCATTTGCATTCTCCTCCAGGTGTGGTAAGCTGTCCAGTGATGCTGATTTGTAGCAGCTGGAAAAGATGCAGTGGTGGTCTTTATGTGTCTTGGAGGAAGCACGTGCTGGCGTCACCTTGCCAGATGGTAGCGTCATGCAATGTCTAAACTCGAGGAGTATAAAATGCAGCTGGTACACCCGTACCAGCTCAACACTAACATGTCAGTGTCAGTTCTGCGTTAAGAATTGTGCAACACTCAAATAATGTCTGGTTAACAGAGGTTCTGTGGTCAGACATCATCACGTAAAGAGTGCCTGACAAATGATACTAAGTGAAACAGATGGGCTAGGTAGATATAAAGAGTTTAAAGGTGGACAGTGTGTGGAATTAGATGTTTCTAATAAATCGGATGGTGAGAGATGCTCTGTCTTAAATCTTTCACTCAACCAAATACCAAATTCACTAACTTATCTTTCAACATCTGTAACCAGCTCTAAGATTCAGGGATTGAAAGTACTTGTTATGGTTTTCCGGTCTGACTGACAGTCATTGTCACAGTAACAATTTACTGGGTACCGTCTTTTCCAGAGTAGGTATTGCTGATTTCAACAAGTCAAAGAACCACTTTCTGCACATATAACAACAGTAGGGTTCTGTAATAAAAGAGCCTGGGTGCTAAACTAGCCTGCCTGCAGTCCAAAGTAGTCATCCACTGAAAACATTTGGTGCATTATAAAAGGAAACATATGACAAAGTCAAATAAAAAAATGTTGAGCGGCTAAAGTCTCATATCAGGCAAGAGAGGAAAGCATTGTACTTTCTGAACTACATCAATTAATCTCCTTACTTCCCTACGCTGGGGAGTGTTGTTAGATGAGGAGACGATGTCCAACTTTTTGGAAAACACGTCACTGGCATCAAATGAGTATATATTTTTCACTAATAACTAATAAAACTAATAAAATGTCTCAGGTTCAATATTAAAATGATGTCTTTTGAATTGAATATACAGTTGAAATGATTTGCACATTTTTGCATTCAGTGTTTTTCACAGCGTTCTGACTTTCTTTGGTTAAACAGGGTAAAACCTCAGTGTATAAAATGTATCTACATCAAACTTGGGCAGACTAGTAAAAACAAACAGAAGGAAAAAGTGCTTGAGTGATTTTGTGTGCAGAACAAACAGCATTTGATAAATGTTCTGTTTTGTGTGGCACCCTTTTGCTCAATCATTTTCATGCCTAAATGAAGCAATTTGTTTCTCTGTGTGCAATCTGGTCGAGCTGATTACCCAAGATGGTGATGTTGGCCTACGCTAAAAATAGAAACCACATGAAGATCCTCAAACCATCCACCAGAAAGACTTTGTTTTCTTCTGAATGTCTAGAAATGACAAAAAAGTGAGACTTTGGCCAAAGAAAATGAAACAACAGTTCTAATTACCATAATGAATCTTCTCGCAGAGACTCTAAGCATCTGGCATTTATCTGTTTCCAAATGGAACTACTGTTGTCTCCATCACTCTGGTAGCCATTTATCATCGTGGAACAATATGCCACATTCTGTGATGGAACATGATGAACAGGCAAGAATTAGTGACAGATGATGACGATGATGATGATGATGGGGATGGTGATGTTGATGATGACAATAATACAATTGTAATCTGTCTAGAGGGAATGGTAGCTGCTTGAAAAGTATCATAACAACTATTTTTCATTTTGTTACCCAAGAATTCCTTTTGTTACCTCAATTCACCAACATATTTACAAACTGGTATTTTTTTTTCTCTCCCTGTTCTTTTCTTAAAGTGGTGAACATTGGATTTTAAAAATCGACATCAGATCAAAACCTGATTGTATCAGAGGCTTAACCTACCTTAAGTGTGTGAAAGTTCTCAGAAATAGGATCAGAATCTGATCTTCGGGATGTCAAGTATGTGATGTACCACACCACAAGGAATTTAGGTTTACAGCGGTAGTTTGCTGTTCATCTACTGTTACCAATTAGAGACAGAAGCTGACTGATAGTATAAAACATAACACACAATTAATACAGATTATTCCAATATGAGCACGTTCATGTATGTACAGTCTCTACTTCAATGACTCCCCTTATATTATAATACATACACACACTGTACAATCTGACTAGTACACAGTATACAACAATGTACACAATACATACAGATAAACGTTACATTCAGGATACCTACAATATACACTCTACACAGTATTACACAATGTACACAGATGACTCCTACTTATATCTGACAATACATACAGATCTACAAGATACACTCTACACAGTATACACAATGTACACAGTACATGAGTCCCTTATATATACAATACATACAGATACTACAATATACACTCTACACAGTATACACAATGTACACAATGACTCTACTTATATACAATACATACAGATACTACAATATACACTCTACACAGTATACACAATGTACACAATGAGTCCACTTATATACAATACATACAGACACTACAATATACTACACACTGACTACACTAGATACACAGTATACACAATGGACTACACATATGACACTTGCCACTTACACAGTATTACAAATACATACTCCACTTATATACAATACATACAGACACTGTACAATATACACTCTACACAGTATACACAATGTACACAATGACTCCACTTATTTACAATACATAAGACACTGTACAATATACACTCTACACAGTATACACAATGTACACAATGACTCCACTTATATACAATACATACAGACACTGTACAATATACACTCTACACAGTATACACAATGTACACAATGACTCCACTTATATACAATACATACAGACACTGTACAATATACACTCTACACAGTATACACAATGTACAAAATGACTCCACTTAAATACAATACATAAGACACTGTACAATACACACTCTACACAGTATACACAATGTACACAGTGACTCCACTTATATACAATACATCCAGACACTGTACAATATACACTCTACACGGTATACTCAAAATATATTGGTTATTGGTCCAATCAAGTGGGCATCATGTTCTCCTAGTTCAAACCCCTTTGGATTTTTTCTTTAGGGTCATGTCAAGGCAAGGCACATGTTTACTCCGTGAAGATAATGATAATGAGGTATGATAACATGAAGCCCAGCCTTTGCCGTAGTTCTGAAACTTTGACGTGTCACATCTACCTTCCCATTTAAAAACTGAAGCTCAATCCAAGATGGTGGCATTCAGGAAAGCTGCCATGTTGGCGACAGGGCCAAACAGGTTTCCCGCTTCCCCCACAGCTTGTGTCAAAATTAAATTACTGTGTGCTCTTTTTACATGGGTGATCCCTTACTTTTGAGACACATGACAGATGCAAATAGTCTATAGCCTAAGTCTAATGTTATAACATCAAACATTGTGACATCTAACCAGGCATGACAACTCATGACAGCATATGAGCTCTGGCATGACACGTTTATGGCATCGTGATGTCAAGATTTTGAGTTCAGTTAAAGTGGTCTCTCTGTCCACTAGATGATATATACCAAGTAAGGAACATACCAATAGTGCTCATAAAGAAAAATAGCAGTAGAACTGCCGAGGTTAAGACGAGGTTAGCCTTTAAAGGCATCACTAAATATTTGATTTGGAGTAAGCTGGACAACCTTCAAAGCTCACAGCAGCCTCATTGAAATTCAGCTTGACTTTATGCACAGATGCAGGAGAACAAAAAAGGCTTCGGTCAGCAAGATCAGGAAAAAACAGGGGAAGAATTGTTTATTTTAAGAAACAAACATTGGAAAAAATGATGAACCCTGGTGCATGAGTCCTAAATGTGGGCCAGAACACTGCGCGAGGGTCTTTGAAAGGAAAGAAAATACCGTGATTATATAGATGCCAAAAACACACTTTTTTCATAATGATATGGTTTGCTTTGGAGTTCTCACTGAGGTTCATGAAGCCTTCTGCATCATTAACCCCACATGAAATCCCTTACAATGCATAAAACGGCCCAGCTGCTACAAAACAAGGCAATGACTGTGGGGCTGAGTTAAGTGAAATGCTCGGCTACATTTAGCTAGTTGGCGTTTGGGGCGGGGTGGGATTTTAAAGCTGCGGGTTTCACAGTTGTTCTGAAAGCACTTAACACACTGCTGTAGTGCGGATCTGTGCCAGCTGCGGCCCAGAGCAGTGACTGAGGCTTTCTCTCAGACGCCTGGGAGTTTATACGTGCCTTCAGTCAGCATTTTATTCCACAGCCCTGAGGCCTCGTCTGCTGCCTGCTTAGATCCATGTGCGAAGAGCAACAAACTCAAGTTACCTCAATCTGCAATAAATGGATTTCAAATTCCTGAGAACAATAATTGAGAATTTTTATTTCAACAGTAAGCTGTAATATTACCTAGATGGGCACTGGTATTACATAACACATGCATATACAATGAGGCATGAAAAAAAATAAAGTACTTGAGTATGTGTACACAGGTGATTATTTTTTTAGTATTATATGAATTTATATTTGTATTTTGTATCAATGCAGTTCATTTAAGCAGTAGCTTCATTTTTCCCTTCATGACTAGGGAGCACAGTATAATTAACATGTTATAAATGTATTATTAGTGGACTTTGACGGCATCTAAGTCATAATGTACTGTACTGTGCAAAGGTCCAGTCCTCAGTTTCCCAATTTACACTCTAAATCTTCATAATATTGACTTAAGCCTAATCAGCTAAATATAATTATAATATAATAAAGTATTTAGCATATATTGACAGTTTTTTTCCAAAGAAATCTGCAGCAATATTTTCCTCAAGTTTACTAATCGGTAGCCCTTTCTGCTTTACACAGTCACAGCCTTGGGCAAGACTCCTAACACTACATTGGCCTACCTGTAATATGATCAACCTTGTAAGTCGCTCTGGATAAGAGCGTCAGCTAAATGCTGTAAATGTAAATGTAATCATGTGAAGTGCAAACAAACATTTTTGGTGAAAATGGGGCCAAATTGCTAGTGCTAATCAACCAACTATCACTAACGTTACTATCATAGCTAGGTTACCTGGAAAGCTAATGAGGCTCTTGGGCATATTCAACATTAATGTCTCAGCGACGTGTCAATAGTTGTATGATAGTGAATAGTGAATGATAGTAGGTGAGTGCCACCCACAAGTAGATCTACCCCACTAATTTTCCAAGAGTTTTGTGGAAATAAATCATGGCACTCATGTCTCAAATGAAAGAGGAGAAGAGTTTAAGAAGCTAGCATCAGCACTGACATGGTATTTGAATAAGCTGCCAGCCAAGGTGGAATTTCCACACTGGCTCCAAGCATTCCCAAAACATATGTTGACTCTGGGGTGGACAGTCCACTGTTCTGTTAAACACCAGCAGCTTCTTTTATTTCTTGTTCTTATTAACAGCTTCATAATAGCTACACATCCGTTCAGATGCATAGCGCTGAGTTATATACAAAAAAAGCTTTGGATTTTTTCAGATCTGATTATTAATGTTCTCTTCTCTCTCTCTAAAAACTGAAGCTTTAAAAACCATTTATCTAAAGGTGACTGTTCTTGCTCAGTTGTTAGGAGGCTCATTTTCTCTGAATGCATTAATGAGTTTCTGTATCTTTAATCGTTCAGTCATCTCATCGTGAATATCTCCACTTTTACTGAATGGCTGTTTTGACTGAAAGTTAATTAATGAGAGGTGACTTTCTCAGTCATGTATGTTTTGTAAAATTTGTTATAAAGCATCACAAGTCATCTTATGCGTACTGACAAACTCTCCCAATTAAGTATTGAACAGCCAAATAATCATCACTTATCTTCTAAACCTCTGTATCCTTCTAGGTCTCACTGCTTAATGGGCAGAAGGCAGGAAACACCCTGGACATGCTGGCAGTCCATTGCTGCAGTCAAATACAGTTTAAGCATATATGTCTGTAAGTCTCTAAATATCAAATTAACTGGTGTTGATTTTTTCCTATATGAGCAGTTTATAAGATGAAACGAACTGTGGAATTCGTTCCCAAAACATTAGGGGGCAACAAATCGCCGGTAAATGCAAATACACAGAGCCCCCCCTCACTCCCTATCAGTCTAGAAGAAACATAGTGAATTTAGCATCAGACGTCATCCCTTTATTTGCCAAGAGCATCTCCAGCAGTGGAAAACAGCACCAATGTTCACATTTAACTATCACTGCTGCCAAACATGCATTCCTGACACTAACGGGTGGTGCATGTGATTGTAATGGTTGCTTGCCAAGAGCTTCAGTTATCGTTGTGCTTACTCTCATCTTCATCGACTGCCTGCTTGCAGATGCAACTGGTAGCAGAACCTTCAGCAGGATTGACAAGAGGCTAGAATACACCATCAGAGCAGGGCTACTCTCTCTTGTTGGACTGATCCGACTTAACAGTACTATGACTAACTATTGGCTTTGAGGTACAAAGTTGTATTTCAGATAGGACACATTGATTTATCAATCCACTGCCTTTATAAAAATGTAACTTGGACCAAATACTGATGCACAATGGCTATTACAGCAAGGCCTCCGAACTGGGCCATAGCATGATGAAAGCGTTCAGAATGTCAGAATGTGAGGAATCCCTATTAAATTCTAGTAGAAATTTAATGGCAGTTATACTAGTTAAAACACAGACAATGAAGTTTTACTAAATCCCTCCATCTTTTACTGGAAGCTTGAGACAGACATATTAGTTCACCCACGTCACTCCACTGCTGCTCTCCCTTCATTGGCTTCCTGTTGTTGCCCGCATCAGATTTAAAACTCTGATGCTGGCCTACAAAGCCAAGATTGGACCAGCACCTCCCTACCTTATGGCAATGGTGAAGAGTCAAGCTGTACCTCGAGCCCTTCGTGCTTCAAGTACAGCTCGTCTCAAACCACCATCCCTGAGGACTCATGGAAGACAAGCGTCCAGACTCTTCTCTGTCCTGGCTCCCAGATGGTGGAATGAACTCCCACTGGGTGTCAGAACAGCAGAGTCTCTCGCAGTCGCAGACTGAAGACCCATCTCTTCGTAAAGCACTTAAGTGCGTGAGCTCTAGTAGTGGTGTAAATTGTGTGTATTGTGTTGGACTTTAATAACCTTTGTATTGCACTTATAATGACCTTTGTCAATGTGTATTGTGTTGCACTTTTAATGACCTTTTCTCCTCTATAGGAATGAGCACTGGGCTGGGGTTGCCAGGTAATGGTTTACTTACTTTATGTCTGTGTATTAATCTCAAGGTACCAGCACTGGCCCTTGTTCGGGCAGTGTCTGAGCTCGTGGTGAGTTTTAGGCTCTAATTTCCTACTAGCTGGAATATTATCCAACGGAACACTAAGCACGGTTTTAAGTCGCTCTGGATAAGAGCGTCTGCTAAATGCCTTAAATGTAAATGTAAATGTATTAGCATATGTGCTACCAGTTTCACACTGACTCTTTCAGTAGTAAGCTCTGGGATAGAGTTGCCACTGCTGTATTCCATTTCCATAAAATCACATTGAACACATTCACAGTTGCTGATGCATCAGGACCTCCAGAAGGCATAGAGTTTGACATCTGTCCAATATACATCTGTCATGCTTATTGGAAATTAAAACGTGATTGGTTGATTGCACTGTCAGTATGTAATTATGCTAAAAGTTAATCTTGCAAGGTCTTTTCTTCTTGCTATATCCATCTAGATATCACTGAGACAAACAATTCTAAAATGATCTATTTTCCACTGTCTGTTTCAGGAACTTAACCCTTTTGTTTTCAATTTAAAACTTCAAACATAACATGCATATATTGTATTACATCCCAACCCTGAGTGTCCATAGTGGACTATAATCCCATGCTTCTCTTTTAAGATACAGTTTTCCTTAAGTATTTCCGAATAGGCATTATTCAGTAATCTGGAATACTGTTGCCTCAATCTGCTTCTTCTGTTGGAAATAATCCTATGTCTTGCTTCCACCATTCTGAACAACGGGTTCACCTTCATTCGCTGATTGCAGACGTTACTAGATGTTGCCGATTTCTTACATCAGATTATATGAAGAGCATGCACTATTTATACATGCAATAGCACATGCATTTTGTTTGCCTGTGTTAAACATTTATGATCTTGATATTGACAAAACGAATCGGCAGATGAACTCTGTGAACATTCCGATTAGGTTTGTGCTCACATTTGCAAACAGCAGAAGCATGTTTCTGAAAAACTGACAGCTTAACTGCTGATCTCCTCCCTCGACTCCTATAGAGGTTATAACAGTGAACCATGACTGCTGCAGTCGCTTTCCCATTATCCCCCCAGTGCTACCATTAACTGTCAGATATAGCACACGCAACTCTAAGGTAACCGTAACCATTTGTGTCATCCATTTCAAATCAGAGATGATGGTTTAATCAGGGCTGCATTTGGCCTGCTGCTCAGCCTCTGTCTCTTTGGTGTGATCTTCACGCCACAGTGATTTTCCATTTTAACACAATAAGCTTGAAGAGGAGGCGGGGGATGGGGAGTGTAATAAGACATTAAGTCTCCCTCTGTCTCTTGAATTCCAGCTTTAGTGCTAACCGAGGACTTGCTTTCATGTAGAGAAAGCGGTTGCCGATACACTGAGCTGTGTGCTTGGTCAGCCCAACCTGATTTTGATGAGCGCTGCTGGAAAACGCTTTATTGATTTGATGAATTGGAGTTTTTGTATGCTGTCCAGGGACCAGGCTGGATTATTCAAAAAGATTTCAAGGTCAAGCGGTATCCATGGAGCACGGGCTACGGGACAGCAGGCTTTGGCATCACTTCGGCAGAAGACTGCCAAAATGCACAATAAGCCTTAAATACCGCAACCAAATGGCAAATGCACAAATAGACGGATAAATGCTCTCAGTGGTAAACAAGCGGAAACCAGCAGTCCCAATGTTTCACATGTTTCTAAAGTCATATTTACAGAATCGTGATATGGCAACTGACGAACTGCTCTCCTGATTCTCTGTAATAATGCAATAAGGGCCGGAAGGAGGACTGTTTTTAGATTCGGGGATATGTGCAGACCAGCCCATCCACATTCCCTCTTAAACTCATTTTCTTGCCCCTATTTATTATTAATATGCTACACTAAGATACCTTACGCGTTCAGTGTGACATAATCATGACAGTCAGTCACGCAAGCTAATGCTATCTTTGCAGTTCTTGCCGTTACTGTCCATCTTCACATTATTCATGTATGAAAACTGCTACATCAGTAATACAAAAATAAGTAATGAGGTCTGTAGAACACTGCCAGTTGTGTCAACCATTATCAGATTTGCACAGACATATGCTCATCTCTCAGGACTTTCGGTTCCACCTGAAATAGTGCTGCAATTACACTACAGTCTGAATGCTGCTTCATTTCAGGTGAAACAGGAAATGACAATTAGAAACTAACCCCCACCTTCATCTAACATCTTATATCAGTCAGGGAATTTGAACTATACCATGTGAGGTCTAACCCCTAAATTACTACATCAACAGAACCCCGTTTCCAAAAAAGTTGGGATGCCGTGCAAACGGTCAATGAAAGCAGAATGTAATTATGTGCAAATCAGTTAATTCCATAAATTTCATTGAAGTCGGATGATTTATCTTCGCTGAAACTGAGACTTTTAATGTTTTTTTAAAATATATGCCCATAGTATCTACATAAAGATCATGGATTTTGTCTGCAGGTCTCAGCCCTTACCAACAAGTCTTGGTAGAACATTAATGACTGTTTAATAGCAGAGCAAGTACAGTGATCTTAACACTACAATGCTTTAAACTACTTATTAAAATGTTTTATTAATGATCATTATTATCATTAGTTAGAGATGTGATGAGATATTGCTCACATGCTTTTCATGGTCCAAGTAATTCTTTCTATCAATTTAGACTCATAGTCCATTAAAGCTTACTTAGAATCTCCAGGTTTAATGTTTTTGTGCAAGTGATCTTCTGTTTGTCCCTTCTCTGTTCTCAGTAATGACTTCCAGACTGCTACATAAGTGGTGCAGTGTGTTGAGTTGTCTTCACTGTGCAAGGTATCTGAGGTGTGTTTGGAAGTTGCTTGTGTAAGTGTTAATATCTGTCTGTAGAGGAACATTATGTCAGTGACCTCTTGGGAGCAGCTTTTTGGGAGTACACAGCAGTCGTTGAGGAGAATGGAAGCGTGGCAGGAAAGTGTGGACAGATTAAATACTGATGAAGTAGATATGGTATAGAGCGTGGGAGGTTTTTTACTACATAGGTGGTCAATTAATTACTGTCCTCAGGGCTCCCCTGAGATGGTCCACTTTTTTGCTCCAATACCACTTACAACACTTATGGATGAAGGGAAAATGTGGACCATCTGGAGTGCCATGAGGACTGAGTTGAGGACCACATGTTATTTCAATGGAGGACCTTAGTCAGTGTAGAAGTGACACGGACGTGATAGTTGTATAGCAGTGTACGGCGCGCTGGTAAACCATTGTCGTTAGGGTTTTTTATAGGTCAGTGTCATTAAATTGTGCGACTAAATTAAAAAATGTATCCACCCACCACAAACTGCCCGTGGTCTGAAGTTGACCACAGATGGCGATGAAGAACGGAACTTCTGCAGTAGCAGACAAGCTATAATATAAACTTTCATGACCTAGTGATTGTTGGTGTAGTGTACCTAATGAATTAAGACAAAATGCTCTTTGTAATTCCATTTGGCACCACCCACTCATCTGAAACCATGCATAGACGTAGAGAAAGGAAACCCGGGTCCCAGCCCCACATGCCAGAGCAGGCCAGAGGCAACAGTGGCAAGGAAAAACTCCCTTAGAGCAAAGAAGAAACCAGGCTCAAGGGAGGAGCCCATCCTCCTAAGGCTGATCCCAGTTGATAAGATAAACAGAGCAGAATAGTTTTTTCTTAATTTATATACATGTCTATATATTCTCGCTCTCCTCTAGTCCTCTGTGTGCTTTGTTATTTAGTACTTAGTATTTACATAGTAATTATTAGTACTTACAGGGGTTGGACAATGAAACTAAAACACCTATCATTTTAGTGTGGGAGGTCTCATGGCTAAATTGGACCAGCCTGGTGGCCAATCTTCAGTAATTGCACATTGCACCAGTAAGAGCAGAGTGTGAAGGTTCAGTTAGCCGGTAAGAGCACAGTTCTGCTCAAAATACTGCAATGCACACAACATTATGGGGGACATACCAGAGTTCAAAAGAGGACAAATTGTTGGTGCACGTCTTGCTGGCACATCTGTGACCAAGACAGCAAGTCTTTGTGATGTATCAAGAGCCACGGTATCCAGGGTAATGTCAGCATACCACCAAGAAGGATGAACCTCCACCAGCATCACGTAGTGACCTGGCCACTATCCTGCAAGAAGAATGGCTTAAACTCCCTCTGACCACTGTGCAGGACGCAGTATATGTCATTCCCAAGACCAACTGACGCTGTATTGGCCGCAAAAGGAGGCCCTACACCATACTAATAAATGATTGTGGTCTAAAACCAGGTGTTTCAGTTTCATTGTCCAACCCCTGTAAAGTCCAGGAGCTAGTGCAAAGTAAAACATTCTTTGTACAGTTGCTCTGTGCATATGACAATTAATGTTTGAATCTTGAATCTACAACATTGAATCTAGAATATATTGACACTGTTCAAAGAAAAACAAATAACACCAAAGTAGCAACTTTACAGGATAAAAAAATTTTGAGCACTTTCTGTTTATCCATTCCTTTACACAATCTAAACAGCAGCTTAAGATTTTTACACATGCATCAGTATCAGCTTAGCACTGTCTAGGCCTGAATGGGTCTTATTTTTTTAAACCAGGAAATGATACCAATCAGTTCACACCAAACCTGTGCTACAACACACACACACACAAAAACAAACACACACACACACGCCTTCACACAAAATAGTTTTTCTATGTTTGGTTCCTATTTGAATTTCGTTTCACCCATACAGGTGTCTGAATGTAACTGCCACATCATTTAAGGTGGTTACGAGTGGTTACGGGAAACGAGAATAAGAAGCTAACATCAGTTTAATCTAATTCCTATCCACCGTATCCAACCGGTAAACTGGGGCTGTGACACTTGAGGCCAGGGCTGCTGCTATAACGCCTCAGTTACTATAGATCCACACTTACCTCACACGCCTTCAGCCCACATGGAATTCTCCTGACTCTCCTAATGACCCAGTCTTGCACTGGTAGAGCTCTAGCAGCAGCACTAGGGCCACTATCAGAAATCAGCATTATTGTAGAGGTAGGATTTGTCTGTTTTCTGAATTCTAAAAGTTATGCTTGATAATCCCTAGCCCACCTACAGAAGTCTTGTTATTTCTGCTTTGCCGAGCCTTGTTGTTATTCCTGTTTGCTGTCTCTGGTAGTTCTGTCGGAAAACATCTTTAATTTGTTTAACTGAACATACTCTTAGGCAACCATCAGCCTATTAAACTGGCTCTCGATGACGACAGAAGCTATAAAGGCGCTGGTAACAAACACTAATTAGTCTTTATTTTGCAATGGGCTTCACATAATCTAATAAGAACATGAAAATGAGTTTGGTCAGTATCTTATTGAAAAGCTTTCAGAAGAGTAATAGAACATATATCAAAAGATTTTCTCAAATAGCCTGTGGAACCGAATCTAGGACTGTTTTCAATAAGACAGGCGAGTAAGAGCAATTAGCTATAACTATACCTTCGGGGGAGAGGATATAATGCAGAAATGAAAAGTACACAAAGGAAATAAGTAGAATGGCCTACAGTATATTTGATGAAGATGCTAACACTGAAATTAAACTTCATCCATGGATGTCATTCTAGACTGACAATGGGAGTGTTTGCTTACAGGAATGCATACAAAAATGGGTTCCTGTAGGGAAACAACAGGTGGACCACTGCTGGTTTTCGTAATAATACGTTGTTTATAATCTCCATGTGATGCATCTGTAATGTGTAGTTAATGTCAGCTATGTTTACTAAGTACAGGGAAAGTGATGTAAATCATTTTCTGTGACTGTACGGTATAGATGCAGCAGAGCTACAAAAACACTGGAAAGGAATCATCAGACCGATCCACTATATAGCTTCAAAGAATTGTTTGCATATATACACAGTATATACAGTACCAGTCAGAAGTTCAGACATGGCTACTCATGGAATCAATCAATATTTATTTGTATAGTGCTTTTTACAACTAATGTCTCAAAGCAGCTTCACAGAAAAACAATATATATTAAGAAAAAAAAAACACAGAGTCCATGTACAAACCTAGGAAAGGAAATCCGGGTCAGTGGAAAGTTTTTTAAACGTAATGCTTTATAATAAATGTGAAGTCGTCATATTATTAAATTGCACTCATGGAATTACGCAGTCCACCGTAAAGACCTTCCAAATGGAACTTTACAGCTTTTTTAACTTGCAGTGGAGGCTAATATAAAACTTTTTAAGCACTTTTGGACATATTCTATTGGTCTGTCCATTATTTATATTTACTACATTGAACAGGTTACTAGAGCTTTAAACTATATATATATAATAAAAAGAATAACGTGATATATCAGGGGTATGTGGTATATCACAACTTTTTTTTTTTAATTGGAACTGTTAAGTGTAAGCCTGTGGAGTCTTCAACCAAAACATCCATTTAGTTGGGTGTGTCTAAACTTTTTACTGGTACTGTGTATATCAGCTCACTAGACAAAAACCTGGTGACTAAAAGAACCTAATAGCACGTAATACCTTCATGAGCACAAATAACAGCTGTGGTTCGGTTCGGTACTGATTGGACAAGTTTTTAGGCCAAGTCAATTGTGCAGTTGGGCCAATGTTTTTTTCTTGAAAGCCTTTTCATGTGCACAACGAAGCGTGGCATTGTCTTGCCAACATACATACATTCCAATATATGCCTCTTTGTCAGTGGTGCCTATACTGGACGATTCTTTTCATTCTTGGCACAGAGGATTCAGTGTCAGTTTTGGTAAAAACCAAGCTGAAACACTGACACAGTATATCTCTGTGTGGTGCAGTGCTGAATGAGGTCACAAGGATGACACATATTTAATGCACTGAGAATTCTCCAGATTCCATATGTCTATGTACAGTATTTTATCAGTAGATTGAAATCTTGTGTTATTTTTTTATTTAACTTTTTGACAATCCTTTCATTCTTTTCACCAAGTTTGGTAAGAGATCCATAATCTTTGCATGTCAAGACCAAACTTTTTCTGGATGCTGAAAAATACTTTTACCACTGATTATTGTAGAATGTTTCAAAACAAGTTCAAAATTTTATAAACTCTTCAGTCCTATTTTGCGTCTCATTTTTGTTGATATTTCCAAAATACAAGCCAAGCTGGTCAGCCAAAACATTAAAGGATGTTCTTTTGTACTTTGTCATTTAATTCAAAATGAAAAAGAGAATAAACAAACCACAGATTCCTGACTTGTACTGCTTTTTATAATAAGTCTTAACATTTCAGGAAATGGGGTTTGTAGAACTCTATAACTTCTACTTACGTATATAAACCTTAAAGAATAAGAGATAATAGAGTCAATAATGACGTCATATGAGGCAAAGGACTTGGTAGGTTCTACAAAACTTTCTTCTCCTTGGCAGCTTTTAGGTGAGCTTCCCAAGGTCTTTACTGCTGTCTTAATGCAAAACAAAAGCTGCATTTGGCAGAGACATCAAACGGGAAGCTGTGAATTTGGAGAGTACAACTCAATGTTTGTGAGACTGCTTCTTCAGTCTTTCATTTCCTTTGAACAGGGGGTGGAATGGAGGGGGCCACCCTCCACAGTCAGGCGCATAGACTTCCTTTGGATTTTCTTCCAAACCTGAAAGTTGGACAAGACCCAGTTTTACAGCACTTTGGGTTTTATGGATTAGTGCCACATTGCTTTCTTAGCTCTGGCATACTTATCTCCACATCACACAGTGAAGCTTTAGCTTAGACACAAATGGCTCGTAACTCATACTTCACCTGCTCTTTGTTATCCAGTCCTGTGGCACACCTGCTTTATGGCTTAAGCCTTTGGGCTGATTTAGGTGGCAATTCAAATAACAAAACGCAACATACAATTTGAATCAGTAATATTCATCTGCGTCAGTAAGCTGGCTTGACAAATCCTACTTTGTTGTATTATACTGTGCCAGTTTAAGGAGTTACGGTTAAGCAAATACCACATATATTTTATAGAATATACAGACAGTGTGCTTGTGGCTTTGAGACTGACCACATGTATGGTTTCTGTACACCTTAACAATCACATGGGATTCTATAGCAATGACCAAACTTAGAAACCCCCTGAGATTTCATATCAATACCGTTTTTCAGTGTAAATGTTATTTTAATTACAAATATTCCTCTTTATTATCTTCAATATTAATTTATTTTTAATATTCATGTACAATGAGCTCTCACTGCATGGTGACAAATTACAACAACTTTCACCTCATCCAGTAAAAACTCCACCAGCCAATATTCATACATGGATAAATAGTATATTGTCACGCCTCCGGCTGTCCCTGACCCCGCCGATCTCTTGGACTCCATTTCCCAGAGTGCACTGCCTTATAACGTCACACTCGCATGTCCCCAGTCAGCCAATCATCCACGGTGTAGTTCGCCAGAGTTTTGATTTGATTCGCCTGACACCGTTTACACACTGTTGCAGGGTTTTGCAAAACCCCTATATGCAACTCTTTTGCCTTTTGCTCGTATCTCTGGTTCGGACCTCCATTGTCTTTGACTTACTCTCTTTTGATCTTCCCCTTTTGATCTGTTTGTCTGATTGTTTTGACTTCCTGGTTTTCGACCTCCGCCTGTCTCACCATCTTCGACTCTGCATTACCCCGTCTGTTATGATTGCCTTCATTTTGCTGTTGTGTTTGACTATCAACTTGTTAAATAAACCTCCTTTGGCTTTTAGCTCTGCACGTGTCAAACCCAGTTCATTGTCCCTGACATATATAAAGAAAGATAATATACAGTTGCATGCTAAAGTTTGAACACCACTGGTCAAAAGTAAATTAGGACAGCAAAAGGTTTCTTGGCCAATTTGAATGCAGAATTTCAATTTTCTTACATATTAAATTTAACATATTAGAAAGAAATGAAAGATGTACTGTCATAGAGCCACAACTTTTATTTTATTGTATCACATTAAAATGTTCACAAATGTGTTGCCTAAACCTTTGCATTTGATTATCCAATCCACAATTAATTGGTACGCTTGGTGAATATGATGGCTAATGTCTATATGGACTAATGTTAAGACTATAAGGATTATTATAACGCTAGATATGTGTAAGATTCCTATACTGTATATAAAATTAAGCTGATGCACAACAAAGGGTGCTTTTTCATAGCCTCTTCTTTTACAAACCATGCCAATAATACAAAAGGACAATGCAAACTGAACAATGAGAACTTTCTACCATCATTTCATATAGAGAAAAGTGTCTCCTTTAATTGGAGCTGATAGCATTTCCTTCACATTTCACAGTTGCATGTCCCTCATTAGAGCAGAGCAGCAACAGGAGGCCAAGCAGGTCAGCTTTCAACACCGTAATGGGAAGCATTCTGTAATGGTGGCAATGTTAAAGCATATAATCCTTCAAATCTTAAATATATGACAATCAACTGTTTAACCAGAGAAAAAAAACAAATGCTGAGATTTCCCTGCTTAGCCCAAAAACCCATTCTTAAATAGCAACTGTCGACTGGACAAGCCTCACAGAATGACAGCATACTGTGAAGGACTGTTGTAAAACACTCCAGGAACCGATCCAGGTCTACAAAAACAGGTCAAGCTTGTTTATCTTCCTTCCCAATAGCATTGCAATCAGACACTTCCTTCCAGCTGAGTGTAATTCTGAAAGTCTGAGTCGTGTTCAAAACCAGTGCAAATTACTTGAATTCACACACTTAAGGGCGCCTCATAAAAATATGCGTTTCATTCGCTCATGTAGTTCCCTGGGAAGTAGCCTGTTCAAATGTATTCGTTCCCAACTATAGGCAGTGAAAATGCTCTATTGGAAGGCAACTTCAAACTCCACAAACTTAGCAGAGAGCTTCAGGAAAGTTTACCCATCAGTCATTGCATGTCTCTTAAAGATTTCTATTTAGTGATGACACTGCAGGATGTACCAAATGAAGATACGTCTGGAAATAAATGAGAGACCACTCCAGTTTCTTCATAAATCAGCATCTCCACATATACAGCAGGTTCTTAGTGAGGAACAGAAGGTTTGGTTCTAGCTTTACTGGCAGATACAGTGAGCGTCTGGCTCAGAACAACTTCAAACAGAAAACACACAGGTCAACACAGCTACAGACTGGCAGAGGGCCAAACCCTCTCTCTACTGACCGTGATGAGCACCACCTCATTTGAATGTCACTTAACCAGCATAAGATGACCTTGAGTGACCTACAGAAAGACTGGCGAGTGGTGACTGGGATGAAATGCACAGTGAGCATGGTTAAAAAAACAGGCTTCTGGAAGCGTCATGAGTGATTTTCTAAATAAACATCTAAATACAATATTGTATCTGGAATTTAGGAGACATGTTTCCAGTAGTGTATAGTATGTATAGTGTACTGAGCTGTATTTATTAACTGCAGTTGTCTCATATGACACACTGTTGTCAAAGTGCAGATAGTAATTACAGCGCTGCTTAGGGACCCTGCTGTATGGAATGCATTACAGTTCTACGTTACTAGACTCTTGTGCTATTAGATTTATCATGCTGCTCATGTAGGAACCCGATTTAGTTTAAAGTGACTAATTGTCTTAATTAGAAGTGGTTGGATCAGCTAGTTACAGGCTAAAAGATAACGGGCTAACTGGATTCTCCATCCATATCATAGGCTTTGAATTAAAGTACGTACTATATGATTCACTGTAAAATGATTATATAAAAGACTGGATGATATGTCGTGCTGTGGAAGTAGCAAAATTTTGGCTTGTACACTCAAGCAGCATATTATTAGTTCTTTATAGAATTTGTACACATGTGGCTTCGTGTTTTTTTGTTTCATATTTTAGGCAATATTTGGGTGCAAAGGCTGATATGTTAATTCTTACATACTAGAGTTCATCAAGTAGGGCGTAGGGAACCATTTAAGATTCAGCACCAGTTTGGCAAGAGAGACATACAGCACAATTAGCTTGGTGCTAGCAGAAGATCTAAAGGCACTACAGTGCATAGAGGCACTAACAGAAACAAACATTATCATGGTAATGTGGTGGGTTCCCAAGGACTACTGCTTGAGATAAAGGCTCGGTGCAGGCCACTGCAGTTCCTTTAGGTTATACATTGTCTAAATGGAGTTGGCATTGTGTACACAGACACAGTGCTGCCACAAAGTTTGATATAATTGTGTAAAATGTCTGCTGCAGCATTCACATCACCTTCACTAGAATTAAGGGGCCTGAAAAACATCTCCAGACCATTATCCCTCCTACACTAAACTACTGTCTGCACTACGCATCCCGGTAGGTAGTGTTCTCCTGGCATCCACCAAACCCAGATTCACCCATCAGACTTCCAGATAGAAAGGGCTTTAAACTACTCCGCTCCTGCACCCTCAGCACCCCATCCCCAATCCTCCCAAAGGCCCTTCCTTTTTGTTCTGAGGCTTGTGTGAAGCAGCTCTGCAATGGAAGCCAATTTGATGAAGCTCCTAATGTGCGGTTCTTGTGCTGATGTTGCTTCCAGATGTAGTGGGTGATTCAACAATGTGCTATGTGCTTTGGTAGTGCTCTATATGGTTGCATGGTCTATTGTTCTGTGGCTGAGCTGTTGCTGCACCTAGGCGTTTTATGATGACAGTTTTTGTTTTGACTCTTTCAGATTTCACAAACTGATTGGTGGCATCGTATAAGAGTGCTAGGCACAAAGTCACAAAGCTCTTTGGGATGACCAGTTGTCCTGGCCGTGTGCTTAATTTTATCCACCTATTTTATCCACCTACAATGGGCCTGGCTGAAACACCGTTAACTCAATGATTAGGAGGAGTGTTCACCTCTCTTTGGCCATTTAGTGTGCATTCATAATTATATGACAAAAAGTAAAAACGCTCCTGAATGACAGGAAGACAGCAATATACCATACAATGATGGGTGACTGTCCTCTTTCTTGGCCTTGTCTTGTTCTATTTCAGTGGTGCAGGTTGCTATGCAATAATAACATACTCTAAAATAAAAAAAATCACTGTTAATAACAATCATATCAATTATATTTTCACATTTTATGTTGTCAGCCATTTTGTAAACAGCAGTACATCGTTTGGATGTATTACAGTGATAATGGGGTTTGGAGCACTATACTTTTCGTTGTGCCTAACACCACCCTCCCCCATGATAAAGCCCCTGTAACCCATGGGCCGCTGATGTGTTTGCCTATATCTTTACATGTTTTACTGCTTAAAGCATCAAAACATTAGAGTTATACATAACAACACTGGGGCACTAGAAAAAATGTGCATAGAGTAATCAACTGCACTTAGAAATACAGCACCGTAACGTACTAATGCAGCATGACTGCTGTAACAAACAGTGTATCACTAGTGAAACTATGAGCAGTATGTTACTGTAATATAAGATTTTACTGTTTTAAAACTTTGTTATCAACGTTATCATCACCCAACAGTGACTATGTAAGGATAGGTTGTGGGTGGCTGGAGGATAGAGAGGTCAGTTTGGTCCAAAGCTTAATAATGGCCGCAGCGACATTTTGATTTGACATAACAGTCTCAGAGCCCATATATTTCATTCTGTACAGCAGAGTTCAGAGCAGTTACGAAAGTCATAGGAAATACAAAGTAATTCCAAACCCATTTCTTTTTTTCCATCAAGGCTTCTTCTACCCCTTTCCTTGAGGAATGTCATTGCTTTCATGGCGGAGCACCCTGGCTCTGACAGAAAGGCAGAAACCCATCTCGGCTAAAAGAGTTGTCATCCAGTGAGCGATCGGTCCAGTCGACTGACTGACAACTCGCCGTGACAACAGCCTGTTTAGATCAAGCAGCTCCTGCAGCCGACCCTGATTTTCAATCAATTCCTCCTGCACGCTCCTCCACCAATGCCTGCGTCTCCGCCAGCTTCAAAGCAGACCGGCATGGAACAAGAAACATCCAAGGAGCAACAGCGGCTTCCTCCATGACACTCTGCATTTACATAGTCTATTCTGGGATGAAAGCACCTTTGACTAGGTTGATGAAAAAGCTTTTTATGTAGCGTGTTGCTTTAACTGGAATTGCAACAACGTCACCGAACGAGGCACTCTCCGTGTAGCATTGTCTTAGGAGAGTAAAATTAATGTTCCATTCCCACCACTTTACTCATTCTGTGGGTGCGTGCTATTATAACATTCTCAACTTTAAATTGGTTTTTCTGGAAGTTCCTTGCACAGGACTCTTAATGGACTCTGCGTTTGATCCTTAGGGGGCATAGCACTACATAACCTGACCATTTCCTACATCGAAGGATGTGAAGCCACTCTGGTCTTTAATATTCTTTAATATTTCAGTACAAGACATTAAAGAAGAATTGTTCTACCTCTACAAACACAAAGCGAAGAACAGACTGCAAAAGACTTTTAAGTGGGGCCCAAAGGAGGCATTCGGGTGACATGGAAAATGTGTTTTAAAGGGCAAAAATTTACATTATAATGAACAAAATCTTGAAAAATAACAGCTTATTGGTACTGCATAGATCAAAGGTCAAAACCCACCGTCTCTAATGGGTATCAGTCAAAATGTTTTGATAATGACATTTCTACCTGAATGTTACTTTCCTTTATATCACAGTTCAAAGGTAGGGTGCAGGAAGTGGATAATAGGCTGTATGTACATTTTCATCTCTGTATGATGTGCATTTATGATGATGGTTCAGGCTCCTGCCAATGGTGTTGGACGAGTTCTATCAGGCTATAATCTGGCCAAATCTGGTGCAAATTCTTTGGTACAAAACTGGCTAAACATTTATATTGCCTACATCCTGAAACCTGTCCAGTCAAGGCCAAATGAAATTCCAGCTGTAATTCGTGCTTACATGCTAATAGGTACATTTCAGTCACAGATGGCTCACTTTTTTGTCTGGTGAGCTTTTTGTTGTTGCGGTGGGTACAAATCTTCTCATTATCATTCACTGCTATTATCGACACCTTGCTTGAGACTTCACATGGGAAATCTAGCATATAAAGTTAAATGTAAATACATTAGTGTTAGCTGAATAGCCCCATGGCCATTGTTGGATGCTGTGTGAATGTGTGGCTAATTAACTTTCCAGGTGACTTAGCTATCATGAATGCTAGTTATGGCAGACTAGCACTCCCAAATTGGCTCACACTTGTGATACACATGTAATAAAGTTCAGTGAGAAATTTTTCTGGCCTTTAAGTCTTCACATATCTGATTCCTATCACAACCATTTTGAACAAAGCCAAAAAACTTTGAATTATTTTGTTTAACATTTTAATGATTTTATTAGACAATAAAAATCAAAGGAATTCCCCTTTGGAATGCAATGCAGACAGCTAGTAAGTACGCCTAAATTTTGGAATAAGCGTGCTTATTGGCTCACAAAAGCATAAAAGACTAACTTCCTATGTATTGAAATCTGGTATTCAGTGACATAAAACTGAAATGGTAGCAATGACGCAATTTCATATTCATAAAAACTGCATTCTGAAACTCAGCCCTACTCACTTAGAACACTCACAATCCACTTCATCAGAAACACCTACGTTCCACTTCCGCTTGTTGACTACTTTAAAAGGTTCACCTATCTAACAGGTCCACTGTGTACATAGGTGGGTGTACAATTACAGACTGTAGCTCATGTGTTGCCAAGCATGATTTATCAGCCACCCATTCATCATTGCCCAGTTTCTCTAGAAGTAAAAAAAGTCTAAAAGGAGGTCCAGTCATCTGGATCTGACTGACCGGTTTATACAGGATGAAGCATCTGTGTAATTTCCCCTGGAGATGTTTAAGGATAACATAGCCTGGATGTTCATATCAGTGTTACAGACAAAATCAAACTGCTCCAAACAAAGAAGCAACAAAACTACCTCAGAGCTAATATCCGATACAACAGCGCTAGGCTGGTAAAGTAGGCTAAATCAGCTTAATAAGTGCCGCCCAACAGGCCAGAAGTCACCCTGTCTTGTGAGAGGTGCCTCCAGATATTTTATTCTCCTCCTAATTAAGCAAGTGTAGATCACAGTCGTCCTGAATATGAAGGAACTCTGCCAAGAGCTCCATCTTAGAAGTTAGCTTGCTCTCCCAGTTGTGTGTTACTGGGTTTTGCTATGACATTACAGTAACATCAATTTGAACAGAGCTATTATTACCAAGGCAGCCACATATTCAGTGACTTCTAAAATAATATCATTTTTATTCAGCATGCTTCTGCAATGTCCATCGGTTTTATACGTTTCGAGCCAGTCTGCATGCTTTCCCTGTGTCTATGTGGAGTTCCCCTGGTGCTACACTTCCTCCCACAGTCCAGTTCACCTGATATGTGGTCAGGTAAACTTGAGATGCTAAATTAGGTGTGAGTGGATGTGTACGTCTGCCCTATGATCGTATGTTCCTTGTCCAGGGTGTTTCCTCCCTTCTGCCTAGTGAATGCTGGAATAGGCTCCAACACCCCCACCCAGACCCAGAAGGATAAAGCAGATGAGTGAGTAATTCCAGAGTGAATATTTTTTTTTATAATTGGCTTATATTGGAGTTCAGTAACAGCAGTTCTGTTCAAATCAACATCTCAGTAATGTAATATTAAGACCAAGCAATAGAAAACAACTGTTATTCCTAACAGCTCAAATAGAGCTTCATTTGTTCCTATTTATTAATGCTCAAATTAATGAAAAGGCAACTGAAATCCACACCTGTTTGAAACCATATTTAGCCACATAACATGCTGTTAATGTTTGAAAGTGTGTCTTCTGATGCATAATGCTGATGAAACCTCCACGCAATCATGATCAGTTGTGATCCAGGCTATTTGAGGTAATTTGGGGAAATGACACAGATCCTTTATCTCATATGAACTGGCCTGTCAAACTACACACCAATTACAACCCTGTTTCCAATAAAGCTGTCATACTGTGCAAAATGAAAGTGGAATGCAATTACTATTTTTATACCATAGCATTATATACTATACAAGTTAAATATAGTACAAAAACACTATATCAAATATTGAAACTGAGAATGTAATTGTCTTTTTTTATGGCCATTTTGAATTTGATGCCAACAACATATAACAGACCGCTGTGCAATAGAACACAGCGGTACATAGAACACACATCTTCAAAAATTCAACAAAAATATATTTTTAGCCTAACACACCTCCGTCAATTGGTAGAGATGGCACAATCAGGTTAAGGTAAGTCCAGAACCTATTAAAATAAAATGACCCAGATACCCAGCACTACCAAGATGTTAAACAGGAAGTTACAGGGTTAAATTGGCATTGTACTAGATAATGTGAAGGTTCTTTAAACCTTTAAAATGTATCCTCTTCTTTAGGTGTGTATGACTCAGTCACCCTGTGACTGAGTCAAATAGAGTGTGCTGAAATGGCACTCTATTTGACTGAATAGAAACGTATGGCATAGTTAAATTAGGTTCATGTGCAATAGAACACCTTTATTCAGCTTTATAAACTGTGATTTTTCCATAGAAGGAATATGACTTTGGTTGGGCTGAAAAATATCCACACTGCATTCTACACAACACTTTACACAATATGATTTGGCCCTAAAATAAAATAAGCAGTTTTGCCTGCTATGTTGCACTCATGAATATTTTAATGAGCTCTGCTCTGATTGGTTTAGAAGGAACGCATCAGATGCAACACAGGCAGGAAAAAAATAACATCAATCTCAACAACTTCACAAAGTACATTAAAGTTGCATCTCACTGTGTAACTTTATATGTAGGATTTCAATCAGACTTCAGCTGGCAAAAGTATCTAAAATCACACAGCATGGCTGAATCTTACAGGCCGCTGTTGGGATTGTGACAGTAGTTAAAATGGAACTGCAGATCTCTTTCAGCCCTTTCGCTGCCCAAAGTCTTTATATTGGCAAAGGTTCGAGAAACTGTCTGGGCTCAAATGTACAGAGCAAACTAACATCTTTCATTTAAAGATCGCTCAGGATCTTCTTAAAGATGTAGTCGCTAGCTTGTTTTGCAAACCTTTAGTTCCACCTTAAGTGGTGCTGTGACTTTTAAGATGGAGCAGAACATTCGATTAAGAAGCAAATAGGCAGCCAGTTCTTGCCTTGTTTAAGATTCAGATCGTTCAGATTTCCTTCAAAGGGTATGAAAAGTGCTGACATTCTCTCACAGCCTGTAAAGAACATTTATATGCATCATTTAAGGTGGAATGAAACATTCAGTTGGGAAGCTGGTGAACAGGAATCCAGTTTCAGCCTAGTTTGAAGATGAACATCATGGAAATCTCCATAAAAGGTAATGCACTCTGGAATTATTACCTAACAGACTTTCCAGCGAGTGATCAAGACTGCACATCCGGAGCAGCCTTTCAAGGACATCCATACCAGGGTCTGGAGGACCCACAAGCATCATAACAGTACACAGAACACAGCCTCTTGTCAATACAGGAGTGTGACCCAGAACAGCCATTTTTAAGGCACTTTCCTCCAGGTTCCACTTCTGAAAAACTGAACTCCGAATCTGAATGGGCTCATAAGTCCCAATACACATTATGTTATACTTTTGTACCATACTGTTTGTGTACTTGCAGCGTAACTAACATGCATATGCACTTACATACCAACTCTACACTCCAAAAAATGAACATGTTGGAAGAAGGTTCTTTGCTGATCTTCTAAAGAGTTACAGTAAAGGATCTAGAAAGATACTTAATCCTTCAACATCCTTACCAAAAAAAATTTGTTTCCTTGGGGCAATAATAATACAGCACATACAGGGGTTGGACAATGAAACTGAAACACCTGGTTTTAGACCACAATCATTTATTAGTATGGTGTAGGGCCTCCTTTTGCGAGTTACAGTAAAGGATCTAGAAGCTTAAATCCTTCAGTTTACCAAAAAAATCCTTGGGGCAATGACATATACAAGTCCTGAACAGTGGTTTTAGAGGGAGTTTATTAGTGTAGGGCCTCTTTTGCGCAGGACATAGTGGCCAGGTCAGAGGGATGTTACGTGATGCTGGTGGAGGTTCGTCCTTCTTGGTGGTATGCTGACATTACCCTGGATACCGTGGCTCTTGATACATCACAAAGACTTGCTGTCTTGGTCACAGATGCGCCAGCAAGACGTGCACCAACAATTGGTCCTCTTTTGAACTCTGGTATGTCACCCATAATGCTGTGTGCATTGCAGTATTTTGAGCAGAACTGTGCTCTTACCTGCTAACTGAACCTTCACACTCTGCTCTTACTGGTGCAATGTGCAATTAATGAAGATTGGCCACCAGGCTGGTCCAATTTAGCCATGAGACCTCCCACACTAAAATGACAGGTGTTTCAGTTTCATTGTCCAACCCCTGTATATTAGCTCAGCATAGAAACATTTCGTAATAAACTATAATAGGTCCAAAAATAAGCTTATCTTCAAAAATTCCACAAAAATAATCTACATTTGTGGAGAGATTTACTTGTTTCTTGCTATCTCTGTGGATGAAAACAGTAAAGGCATATCTGTTGAAACACTTTGAGACCTCTAGTGGATTTTTTTAGCCTAACACACCTCCACCAAATGGTAGAGATGGCACAATCAGGTTAAGGTAAGTCCAGAACCTACTTTATTAAAATAAATCGACCCAGATACCCAGCACTACCAAGATGTTAAACAGGAAGTTACAGGGTTAAATTGGCATTGTACTACATAATGGGAAGGTTCTTTAAACCTTTAAAATGTATCCTCTTCTTTAGGTGTGTATGACTCAGTCACCCATTTGTGCTGAAATTGCACTCTATTTGACTGAATAGAAATGTATGGCATAGTTAAATTGGGTTCAACTATCTGTTTTTCTCATCTCCTGAATAATGTTGTGATTTTAGACATCATAAATGAACAAAACACAGTGTAATACAGAGCATTGAGATGTCTAACAAATAACAGGAAGACTGCTCTTTCACACAGCAAGGACAGGAATAAAAGCAATATCAAACTCACAGCAATTACGATGTCAGAAACTAATGTCTGCCTGCCTCTCTGGAAGAGCATCTCGGTTTTATCATAAAAATGTTTGTGACTGGCTGTTTGTAATGTCAGAGCTGTTAGGTGCTTGATCAGCCTCAGTTCGCGTCGGTGAGTGAAGTCAGCGAATAAAGTAAACAAATAGGTTTGGAGACTCATTAGGGTGATTTCCGCAGTAGCGGAGCTGGATGAAGTAGCTCGGTTAATGATGTGTGGTTCATGGGCTAATTAATCAGATAAGGAGCAGATTCAACAAACCCTAAGATAACAAACGGAGAATAGGAGCCGCTGGCTAAGGAGCTGCAGTGCCTCTTTACCGCGCTGTGTGATGTTCTGCTGCATTTGGAGAAGCGAGCACATTCAGTGTGCTTGTATATCACAGATAGATAAATCAATGAGCCACACTCTGCTGGGGATCATTCTTCTAGGCAGGGGTTCAAATTTGGTCTTATAAATGGGGGGAGCCAACACTAGGAGGCTATAGCTTACATGCAGTAACTTAGGATGAACAGAGCACACCTGCAATTACATTTATCTGATTGATACAGTACCAGTCAAAAGTTTAGACACACCCATTTAAAAAGATGTTTTTGGTTATCTTACAGACAGGCGTACATTTATCATATAAGGGCTCTTCTAATCATATAGGGGCACCTTGTAGTTCTACAATTACATACTATAGTTCATCTGTTTCTCTGAATACTTTTTTAGCACCCATTCACCCTGTTTCTCAATGGTCAGGACCACCACAAGACCACGACAGAGCAGGTATTATGTTGGTGGTGGATCGTTGTCTACCCTGTGGTCACACTGATGTGGTAGTGGTGTGTTAGCATGTGTTGAGCTGGTGTGAGTGGATCAGACAAAGCAGTGCTGCTTGAGTTCTTAAACACCTCAGTGTCACTGGTGGACTTAGAATAGTCCAGCAACCAAAACTATCCCACCAACAGCATCCTGTGGGCAGCGCGTCCTGTGGCTACTGATAAGAGAACTAGACGATGACCAACAAAAACAGCAGCAAAAGCAGCAAAAGTTAATGAGCTATCATCTCTGAGGTTACTTCTACTAGGATAGTCAATTAGGTAGAAGTTTCTTATAAAGTGGACAGTGAGTGGACACAGTGTTTAACATTTCCAACCCATTAACACAACACTACCACATCAGTGTCCCCGCAGTGGTAAGAACAATGAGCCAACCAAATGATATCTGCCCTGTGGTGGTCCTGATCAACAAGACGTAAGCAAAATCTGTAATTGTAGAACTACAAAGTGCACCAATATAGTACTGTGTATATATTCTAGCAGGCATGCAAGGTATGAAGGGCAGGCAGTGTGAGGAACATCCACAAGGGTCATTTACATTTATGGCATTTAGCTGACGCTCATATCCAGAGCGACTTACAAGGTTAATGATTACAGGTGGCCAGCGTAGTGTTAGGAGTCTTGCCCAAGGACTCTTATTGGTGTAGCACAGCATAGTCACCCAGACTGGGATTCGAACCCTAGTCTCCCACATGTAGAGGTGGTACCCTGAGTAGTGGTGTTACCCACTGAGCTACACCAACCACATCTGCTCCATGCAGGCTCTCCTCTGGTGTCCCTCAAGCCTCTGTGCTGGGTCCCTTTTTCTTTTCACGCCGTGCCCATTCTCCTGGTTATGTAATTAACTGTCATGGCTTCCCTGACCACAGCTATGCTGACAACACTGTTATGCTGACGACTAATGCTACTCTCCCACCATCTGATACTTAGGTTTACTCTAACATCTCAGCATGTCTGACTGACATCTCTTTGTGGATGACAGTTAACTGCCCGAACCAAGTTCAAGCCGCTGCTTATCCCAGAACTACAGGTCTCACCATGATCTTGCAATCGCTTTAAAGAACTCCTTGGTCATTCCGAGTGCGGATGCAAGAAGCCTTGGTTTGATTCTGGGTAACCAGTTACTGTTTTCAAGTAGATTTCTCCTGTACAACATCTGATGCATTCGAACCTTTCCCTCTTAGGGTTGCTAGCCCACTTTCTTTTCATTTCAAGACTTGACTACCGCAGCTGCCTCCTGCCTGGTCTTCTACAGGTCATCAGGCCCTTACAACAGATCCAGAATGCATCAGCACAGATGTTTTCAAGTCCCATTGCTGCGTTCCCTTTACTGGCTTACTGTAGCTCCCTGTATCAGATTTTAAACTCTCAAGCTTGCCTACAATTGCAGAGAATGGACCAGCATGCCTGGCAATAGTCAAGAGTTGCTTGAAGCTTCAAGTATAGCTTGGCTTGACCCTACATACTTCACGATGCATGAAGCACAAGCATCAAGACTCTTCTGTGTCACCCAAATGGTGGTATGAACCTCCACTGGAACGACAGAACGACTAATCTAGTAAACAAACCTGTCCAGGGTGTTTGCTGCCTTCCACCCATTGAATGCTGGCATGGGCTCCAGCACCGTTTCTGACCCAGTAGGATTAAATGAAAATACAAGATGAGTGAGTGAGTGAGTAATCTAATCTAGTATCTTCTGAAATGTATTGTATTGCATTTATGCAGTGCCCAATTCTGTTTTCCAGGTAAGAGCACTGGCTAAGTACGGCTAGATAGAGCACTTCTGCCGTATGTGACTCTGTGTTTTTCTTTCTAGCCATCAGCACTGGCTATTGTTCCAGCAGTGTCTCTCAGCTCAAGGAGACATTGGACACTTTTAACTTGCTAGGATTGGACACTTTCTATCTGTCACTACTGAAAACTAGAACATCAGTTCTAGCAAAAGTAAAACCATGATCTATTTTAATGTTAGTAAAGTTTAGAATTGATGGCTGTATAGTAATAGATGTCTGACAGCTCTTTCCCAAACCACATTAAAATGGGATATGTGATGTCAAAAAATAGGTAGGACATGTTCCCCCAGTCTCCCCCTAAATGTGCGCCAGTGCTTCCAGATTTAGGGTTGTTTTTAATGGTTGATGAAACTTCTAGAGGTTTGTGGGGAAATATCTGGAAATATTCTCCTTTCCAGATATGGATTGATTAATATTCAGAACCTGGCCGGAGGGTGTTTTATCAATTAAGAACACAGCAGTCAAAGGATCATCCTCATAATATGAGGATGTTAATCCACATAATGCAGATAAGTAGAATTAGGGGATTATAACCTGAAACCTTTATAATTGGCTCCTTTGGGCGAATGACGGACGAACAAGAGGAAAATAAAAAAGCATCCAGAGAGGAGGGGACACGCTTCAGCAGGTTTGAGTGATGAATATGACAGGGATGGTTTCATTTTGTTGCATGACTCAAGCTAATGAACAAGAGCAAATTTCGCTTTCCCTACCATCAATCTGCTAACTTCTCTCTGGCTTGTCATACTTTATCTGACAAGGGGGCCTCAGGATCATAAATCATGAATTACAGCTCGTGTGGAATCGCCTCCTACCTGAACCTGTGTGCGTCTTCGAAGATAGTGCTGTTGGGGCCAGGTCTTTTCCTGAACCTCTTCGTCCTGGTGTCATTGACATCTAGTCTCTGCAGTCGCCGGAGCCAGATCAAGAGGAACGTAGCTGCCTTCATCTTGGGAAGCACCTTGTGTAACTTGGTCTGTCTGGCCTTTTGGCCCCTCACCATCCACTGGAAGATCCATGGCAAGTGGCTGCTGGGAGAAGACTTATGTGAGACGATGGTCAAGACCAAGCAACTCACCGGCTCAGCCTCTTTCCACTACGTGTCCTTCATCTCCTTCTCTGTCTACCTGACAGTTGTCTGTGGTCGGGGCCGACTAGTGGATAGTGGGGCCTTCCTGGGTCTGCAGCTGCTCCTGCCCTTTGTGCCTGTGCTGATCAAAGAGATTTGCCAGTGGGTCGTAGAGGGCCGTGTCGAGCATCTAGACCGTGACGAGCTCACCTGCTTCTCCTACATAAATGACAGGGCCATGATGATCCTCCTGCTCCTGAAGTTGGTAGTCTTCATCCCCCTCAACCTTTATTTCTACGCCCACATTTTGTTCACCGTCTTCAGGAGTGCAAAGGAGATGCAGAGAAGTCAGGCGGCTAACAAGAAGCTGGCCATGATCTTCAGTGTGATATCGCTAATAACTCTTACAGCTCATATTCCGGGTGAGTGTGGAAATGTTGGGCATTGGTTGCATGTGGTTGGTTACTAACTTGCTGTCATCTTCACTTGAATAAGTCACATGCAGGGACGTTTTTCTCCTGAAGAGTGACTCATTAGATCAAACTAGAAGCTTTTATCCAAAGCCTTACAGTTTGTGGGCGAAGATTCCTGCGTGTCATCCATGTAGATACACCAGGGCGAGAGACTTCTAACACCTGATTAAGACTCATACAGGAGAAAGCAGGAATGTGATGCTTCATGTCTCAGTCTTTGTGACCCAGTGGTTGTTTGCTATACAATATAATCTCCTTTCTATAAGATATCCATATTTCATTACAGAAACCTCTTTACAGGAGAGGGCATAAACACTGACTCTCAATTTCAGTTACAGGAAAGAAATTTGATTCCAGGTCAGTTTGAAACATTTCTGCTTATTGTTCTACTCGGAATCATGATATCTATTTGCATAGCTATGCTGATGACCAGTGGTGGACAGTAATTAGGTAAATGTAATTGGTTATTGTACTGTAAGTAGTGTGTTGGTTTATGTTTACTGAAGTATCTCCATTCTGGGGGGCATTACTTTACTTTAGCTCCACTGCATTTCAAACTCCAACATCTTACTTTCCACTCCACTACATTATGGCCAAATCTGTCCTTCCTTTTGACTCGTGTGCATAAAAATGTAACATGCCAAAACGAAAGAAGTGTAAAGCAAGTCCACCCATTAGGGCACAGGGGTCACTTTGTATTGAGCTTGTTTTGACCTGTGGACAAAGCTAGCGGAAGTGGTGTTTTGTACTTATCATAATTGCTTGACAAATCAGTTTCGTCACATTAATGACCTTCCATTAAAAGATTGGTGGACCAAGAGTCTTTTCAGCTAAAGTGAGTTGATTAAATAGTGATAATAGGACATTAGCCTCATAACAAATCATAGTACTTTTGTTTCCATATTTTAGTAAATTTCCAGGCAAATATTTATATACCTTTACTCTGGTGGAGGTCTAAGGGGAGGAACTTCTACTTTTACTGGAGGATTATTATCTCTGGGTATATCTAGTGTAACCCAATTGTAACCTTGTGTATTTCGTCCACCACTGCTGATGACATGCACTCATAAATTTCCTGTCTTTCGGATAATCAAGACTCTGCGGACAGGCTTACCAGGTGTGCGTAGGTCAGATATTTCTCAGGGGAGGGTCACTAAAGAAACAAAAGGTGTGGTAGCTGCAGGGCAGTTCTTAAACAGTGTGCAGGGGATACTCCTCTCTGAAACAGTTGCAATGCTTTGTCACAATGAACAATTGTGCTGTTATGGTTTTAAAGAGAGGAATAAGAGAAAGCAAGGTGCACATCATAAGGTGCAACATAAATGTGATGGAGCTGTGATTGAGTGTGGAGAGGATATATGCCCATACTCAGATAAAGATCACTTGCATAATTAAGGTGACTCACTAAATGCCATGCCTCCATGGTATACTAACCTCTTATTGCACAATTTGTGCTGGCATTATTATGTATCGTGGGTTAAGAGTTCCACCGGTGCATCTGCATCTTCTCTTTTAGCTTTGGTGGCCATGTGGGAAGATGTATGGTCAGTTTGTTGCTCTCAGTGGAGATAATATGGATGTCTGACAAAAATATACAGTATATAACATAAATACAGTATATAATATATTATAGTATACAGCATAGTAAAATATACCTCACTATATTTGACTTTAAATAGTAAATAAAAATGAATGAATATTAAATATTAGCATAACAAACAGGCACTCAAGTATTAGAATTCTTAGAGTCAGCCCTAAATGTCCTGATGTTATGTCTCCTCTGCATCTTCAGATACATTCATGCATCTGAATTCCTTAGTGTTTCCTAATAAACTCAAGTTTTCCCTCACCCACTTGTATACAACATTGACAGTGACCCTAATTTTTCTTGTTGGGGCCACAAATGTTCCTAAACAAAGTGAGTCCTGCCTCCATTGGCAGAACAAGAAGTACCGTGACTGGCAGAGATACAAACAAACAAATGAATGAATAAATAAACTGGCCCAAAACCAGCTCTTTGTAGATGCAGTCCCCCGTTGTAAGCCAAGCACAAAATGTGCAGAACAAAACATGGGACACCTTAGAAAGCAAAGATAAAAGGCTTTTCTTTCCCTTTTGTTATTTGTAAGGTGGAGTTCTTTCCATTACGGAGGAGCACATGGTTTGTCATGAGACTGCAAAAGAGTTCCTGATGGACCTGCCTCTTCTCACCAGCCCCATAGTGTTGCTGTGCACCAATACGGAACTGCGAACCCACCTCCTGACCCTCCTGAAGCACAAAACTGACATCTACAGGTCCAGTCGCTTAACAAGTGGCACCTACAGTCTGAAGACTCTGGAGAATGAGCAGGGAGAGACCTCCGGAGCCCAAACTCCTGCACCAAAGACCAAGCCCTCCCACCTCAAGTCTGTCCAGGTCTCTGTCGTCAAAAGCGAAGGAACCCCTCCAAGTGCTCACAAGTGTTTGACCAGAGAACTGCCACGTATTTATGTGCTTCAGCCATCGGTTGCCATGGAGATGAGACATGTTAATGGTCATCTGCCAGGAGAGCTCCATTTATTTCCCACCGAAGTGAGCTCAAAGCACAAAGCGCCAAATGCGTGACTGGATGCTGCTTTATTACTGCGTTACTATTCATGTAGAATTAGGATGACTTTTGTCCTCACGTCGTGCAGACTGGTAATCCTGTACATGCTGGTTAGGTCCAGATTACAGGCGGGTTTATTGTTTGTTATTAGGCGTTTATTCTGGCAGTTTTTTCTGTTTATATTTGAGTCTACAGTATCTGCGTTTTCTTAATTCAGTTAGTTTAGTGTTTTCTGTTCCTACAACTGAAGGGGCTCATACTTAGCAAATATCTCCAAAAGTTTGCAGACACATTGTCAACCAATATTTCTTCTCAAGGCTGTCAGTAGAGCTCATTCCCCTTCACTGCAGTAACAGCCTCTACTCCTCTGGGAAGCCCTTACACTAGACATTGGTGTGAGGATTTGATTGCATTCGGACAGGGCGTTAGTGAAGTCAGGTAACTCATGTCAGAAGTACTGCATAGATCCCACCAGAGAATGCAGTTCCACTGCTCCAGTCCCCAGTACTAAGGGGCCTTATGATGTTTCCTGGGGTTGGGCATGGTGACCCAGGATAATCAGTGCCAGTCCTGAAGAGTTCAGTCCTGGAGACTCCTTTTAAGTCCTCTGCTCACACACATCTAGTTTAACTTATTTCCAGATTGCCCCTTTTATTTGGCAATGCTTTTCTATGAAGATTATACCGTATGTACCAGGTGTGTTTGCTAGGCACACGTGTCAACAATGGTTACCCCTAAACCAGCTGTACTCACTAATTAGAAGGAGGTGTCTGAATACTTTTGGACATATGGTGTATGTATAATATATATGTGCATGATTTAGGTGAATGACTTTGTCTGTTATGGTAATGCATAAGTAATTATTGTCTTGTTGGAATAACATTTTTTTCTCTGATCACCATCATGGGAAAATGTTGTGGTGAAACAAATATTATTAATAATATATATCTTTGTTGTTGTTGTTGTTGTTATATGTGTTAATAATATATTAGTGTACTTTATTTGTATGATATATTTTCAAAAGCAACATCAAAAGAACAACAGCCTGGCAGAGCTGCACTCCTGGCAAACCTACCAGCAGTTGCAGTGTAAGTTTTGTAAGTGTTATTCTGGGACAGCGTGAGCAGCATGGCCTGAAAAGTAGTTCTTGTCTGACACCTAGTGGCTGTCTTGTGTTACAACCTGGGCAGGTTTATAATTTGCATACAGGAGCGTGAAAATCTGCTCTGTTTGGAACTGTGTGTAATAAGTAATTCCCTCATTCAGTGCTCAGTCATTCTAATGAAGGCTTGGACTGATATTCTTTTGCAGATTGTGAGGTTAATTGTGTGCTTTAGTCCAAATGAACACTGTTGATATGTCATTTTAAATATTTCTACATTTGTTAGAAATGAGAGAGAGAAAGAGGGAGAGAGAATACATGAGAGAGAGAGGGGGGAGGAAGAATAAGTGTGTGTGTGTGTGTGTGTGTGTGTGTGTGTGTGTGTGAGAGAGAAAGAGAGAGAGAAAGAGAGAAAGAGAGAGAGAAAGAGAGAGAGAGAGAGAGAGAGAGAGAGAGAGAGAGAGAGATTAAGTTTTGTCCACAATGATGAAGTATAGAATTTCTGTATAGTAATAGATTCTTGAAAACTTGATCATTTGTAGTGTCATTATTTACCGTAAGAATACTCAGAGGAATAAAACTGAAAGAATAAAGGAAATATGAAACCAGACTAGCTTAGTCAGTTAAATGAGACTCTAAAAGTACATATTTAAATTCAAATTCAAATAGTGTCAATAATAGTTCATTGGGTAGTAAAAAGTTAATATTTTTTCCAATAATAGAAAAACTTAATATGGCTTTATTTACCTCAACTGATTAAAAGCAAAGCACATTTTTAGCAAAAAATTTAAAAGGGGAACATTTTACATCACTTTTGTTTCCAAACACTTCTGCTCTCTTCCAGTTCAGTTAGTTCAAGTTCACTAGGTCACTGACTATTTAAAGAAGCAAGTTAAAATGTTGAACAAAACCCAGCTGTACAGTACAAACACCATATTAGGCTCATCTAGAGGTTATTCCACCAGCTGGTTTAAAGCCACAGTTAAAAACTTTTAACTTATTTAAACTTTCGACTCCAAATTCTTTAGGTCTGAGTGACCCTGTACAGGAGTTATGCGTATTGTATGGAAATAAATGATTGCAGTGGTGTGGTTAAAATAAGGCTCGCTTGTGGGCTGAAAGTCTTTGTGCTTCAGTAATGACAGTTCTTTATGTGACACGCAGATTTTCTGATTTTAGGCTACATCAGTCACCTTACCTCAGAACAACTGGATCTTAATGCTCACCATGTGATCATGTTTCAGTAACATGGAGCAACAGTATTTGAACATGGAAAGTTTTTTTGTAATTAAATTATACTGAAGCTGAATAAATACATAAAACAGTGATAGAATTGAGATAAATAAATAAATAAATAAAATAATTGTCAAAATAAAAATAACAAATATTTTAAAAATATTATAATACGAATAATATGAATAATATGAGTAAAAAACAAATAATACATGAATAAAATAAAATATCTTAGATATTATATGTTTTATTAAACAAACATATATATTAAACTGTTACGGCAGTGTGGTTTAAATGATGTGTGGTTGAAAGTTTGCTTTAAGTTTGTTGTAACTTTGGTATAAAATCCAGTGAAATGAAACAGAATATTCATATCTTGGCTATGATCATTCACGGTCTGTTACCTAAAGCTAAGTGTGTGTGCTGCGGCTATGTACTGTATTGACTGCTTTGTAATTAGATAGTCTATTTTGTTTCTAGTTTGTGGCTGTTTTGCTGCAGCAGTAATAACAGTCATGTACTGCTCAAAATAGTTACCAACAATAACAGAGAGCCTGGTGTAAAACTAGTCTCACAGTCCCACATCAGCAAAATCTCAAAGACCGTATTATTACTGGAGGAACATACTCGACTTCAGATTAACACTCTAGCCCTATGGAAGATGCTGGAAGTGAGTCCCTGCTGTTAAAGCTAGATTAGACTACTAGATTAGAATACTGGAACATGCTACTGACTGGTTGTCCAGCTTCCTCTCTCAACAGGTCACAACCAGCTCAGAATGTCTGGCCACAGTGCTTACCAGGAGCAAAAGGGCCGAGTACATTACTCCAGCCTTACACCAGCTCAGTTCACACCAGCTTCCTGTCAAGTTCCACATTGTCCTGAAAGTGTTGCTTATATTTAAAGCTCTTAAAGGCTTAAATCTGCCCTGATCTGTTCAAGCTTAAGAGCCAATCCAGACCACATCACTCAGCTAAAATGGGTTTATGGTAAACATCTAGAATGATTTACAGTTCAGCAGGTGAAAGGTCACCTTCTTCCATAGCTTCTAATCCACTGTTCTGTTCCAGAGAAAGTTTTCACTAGCATGTACTTACAGTAATGTTACAAAAGTCTTTGCCCCCTCCTGATTACCGCCATTTCTGTAAGACTAATTGGTTTAGAGCCTCCTACAAAAGCTAATACAACACTTTTTGAGGAATCATCTCTCAATCATCTTATCATCTCTATAGGCCCTTTATGAACGAAAGAGTCCTGGTTCCTCAACTGTTATGTTCAAGGTTTGTAGAACCTTGGCGCTACTCAGGAAACCAAGAAACCAAAGAACCTCAAAGCGTATGTCGACAAAAGGGCACTGCAAGCGTATATAGTGTTATTACAGATGTTTGTTTATATCCAATGAGCGAGCACAGATCAACTATCACTGATAAGAAGACTTTCCTCAGCAGACCACTGGGTGTCGCCATTGTTGTCATCTTTTTCCTCAACAACTGACGCCCACTGATGCGATCACGGTTGGTCCTGATGAACCAACTCTTCTTTGTTCCAGGTAGGAGCAAACTTTTTCGGTTCCAAAGTTAGGTATTACAGTGTCAATGCATTGAATGGTTCAAATATAGGTTCACTTACCTGGACAGAAGTAGTTCCACGTTAGGGTAAAGGTCTAAAAGAGTTCTAGTCGGGACTAGGCCACTCCTTTTACTTCTGAACTGAACCTGAAGTCTAGTTTGAACATACACCTATCAGCCATAACATTAACACCACCTCAATGTATCGACACTCTTTATCAGCTCCACTTACCGCATAGGTGCACCTTGTGGTTACAGACTGCAGTCCATCTGATTCTCCGCATACTGTGTGAGCCACCGTCAGCTTTTTGTTTGCAATGGTCAGGACCCCCACAGGACCACCAAAGACCAAGTGTTATGTGGGTGGTGGAAATTTTTTTAGCAGACAGTCACAGACACAGCAGTGCTGCTGGAGTGTTTAAACACCTCAGTGTCACTGCTGGACTGAGAATGGTCCAGCAACCGAAACCATCCAGCCAGCAGCATCCTGTGACCACTGATGAAGGACTGGAGGATGACAACCACACACTCTGCAGCAGCAGATGAGCTGTCTTCTCTGACTTTACATCTACAGGGTGGAACAGTAAGGTAGGTGTGTCCAATACAGTGGACAGTGTCTGATCCAACACACACTAACACACCACCACCGCATCACTGTCAATGCAGTCTTGAGAATGACCCACCTCTCATGTAACACCTGCTCTGTGGTGGTCCTGTGGGGGTCCTGACCTTTGAAGAACAGGGTAAAAGGGGTAACAAAGTATATAGAAAAACTGATGAACTATAGTCTGTACTTGTAGAACTACAAGGTGCTCTTTTATAGGGTATGTGGAGCTGATAAAATGGACAGTGAGTGTAAATATAAGAAGGTGGTTTTAACATTATGGTTGATGGGTGTAGTAGAGCCATATATCTGCTTGTTTTATAATGCAGTCTGTTTGCTTATTTTTTCTGATATTTTAATAACCTGCAGTAGCTGTTCAGTGTTTCCATAAACAATTAAGGCAAGCTAAATCACTTCCCTCACCCCTGCTGGACTCTTTGGAGGCACGTAACTAAAACCCAGGCAGGTTAAGGTGCAATGAGGGAAAGTCAGTGTAGCGTTGTAGCCCATTTCTGAGCACTAAAGCTGCCTTACATTGTGCCAAAAATTCTACCTCAAAATAACAGCTACAGAATTATTTTAATGGTACTCTGGCTTATAACAGCGAGAGTATACGTTCTGTCATTGATACTCAGGCCCCAGAACACCTGATACACAGCTATGTAACTGTGGAGGAGCGCACATGAGACCTCTCACTGCGTAATGCTTTATGGAACCATGTCACACACCAACAAATATAATGGGAAAACAAGGAAAATCCGGCAGCGGAGTGTTCTTCCCTCCAGCGTTATTTATGAAAGATTGCCATGTAAGCCGTGACCTCTGTGTCATCCCTGTCTCATGGAGTTTTGTAGTTCTTCTGGATGCCAAAGCCTAACCTCAGTCCCGCTTCAGGCTGCATGAAAAGAAATACGTTTATCTTAAAAACGAAAACTTTGGTAGTTTTACATCATGTATACTTCCATGTATAATCCTTTAATACTGTAAGCATGGTTCTTGCTCCTCTGATGTGATCTTTGCCGGCACGCCTAATTTTAATTCGGTGTGGGATTTGTACACCTTTCCAATTTGCAAACTCTACACGACAAAATAGACAAACTAGTTTTGGTCAACAAAACCACTGAGGACTTGTTAACCATGTCTGCCCACTGATTTGACCTGGCTTTCTGAACTGACCACAGACTTGCCACATGCTTTCATGCAGGCAGTAACTGATACAGCCGATGTCATCTGGCACAATGTGTGTGCACACAAAATGGAAGGATTCTGATTCTTTCGGCTAATCAACAGTTGGCCTCTCAAAGCATAATATGTTCAGTCACCAGACAAAAAATTAGTCACCTGTTACTGATACTGTGATTTGATTTGGCATGGACTGGACATACTTCTAGATGTAGGTGACATTGATGTTCAGCCACTCTTTCATGAACGAATTGCAGTTGGGCAAGATTTGGTGGATGCCTTCCCTTGCACAATCCTGAAGAGAGTTTCCTGTAGACTGGGATTACCACTACTGGTAGACCTGTATGACTTGACACTTCAATACACCTTCAAATTCAGTCACTTCCTTCACACTATGGCCTTTGGCATGCCCAAATGCAATCACTCCTTAGATCGTCATTAACATCTGCTTTGCAACCCATGGAGCGAGACAGTCACTGCACTGTACCACCTCTTCTCAATCTATGAATCTTGCCAGACACCCCTCAGGTATTTATCGCCTGATTATCCTTAAGCAGTACCATCTGCAGAACCCTAATGTTACCACCAGCTTAAGGTGACAAATCAATGTGTTTGACTGTGGGATCGTGGGCATAGCCAGTTACTGAGCCACACATACCAACAATCAGACGTCTTCTGATTGCAATAGACTTTCTCATTTGTATAAAATTAGTCAAGGAGGAGAGAGAGCAGAGACATCAGGGCTCCAATGTGTCAGTTATGTGGGTATAACATCTCTCATCACAGTATGGCATTCACTGCTTGATGAAAACGATGAAAACAATTAATAATCAAATGAAACAGGGAAATCATTTGGCATTACGTCACCATTAGCATGACAAACATACTGCCTAACGTTTCAGCACCCCACACTTAAGACACCATCCCACATCCCTGCACCACAGTTAATACCAGTTCCAGGACACATTAAGCTATGCAACGTTTTGTTAGTAAATGAAGCACTTCTATCATCTCAGCTCAGTCGGACAGGCAACAGTGTTCTACATAGTAGCTTAGCTTGTTGCTTAATTAGCCTGGCAAATTCCCAGAGATAATATGTGCACAGCAGGTGAACTTGAAGTGCTCAAAGTACCCAGCTGCGCCAATTTAGCTTAAGAAGCATGAGAGGCTGCTTTGCAGAGACAGCAGTTGCCATCCGAACACAGACCCGAGACCTGTAATAATTGCCTATACGCTTTTATTATTATTAATGAATATGAGAAGTGTGGGTTACGCTGGCCCCAGAGCAATTTATGTGAGTGTGTTATGTTTCTGTCAACACATATTCTTCTCAAACAGTGCAGCTGTAGCAGCATGTCAGTTTCAGCAGGAGTTTGTCGACCTAGCAATTAATTTACTACGATGCTGTGACGCTGGGAAATTTAGAAGTGGGCCATTCGTCACATTGCCAGGCGGAGGCTAGAGGGACATTTTTGCATTGTCCCTTTATCATACTTATCCAACCAGACAGTTCCTTTGGTATTATTGTCTTTTCACCCTTTCTGAAAGTCAGAACTAGTTTGCTTAGCTTAGATTAGCTTAGTATAGCATAATCAGTAGAAGTCTGTAGAAACAGCTAGCTCAATCCGGAGTAGAACATCAGAACAGAAAACCTTCTAACAAGCCAAAAGCTGAAAGATGTGTTTCTCTATCGCCTGAAATATGAAGTGAATTATAGATTTTTGTTTCAGTTTCAGTTTGCAACCTTGCTAATATCTGTTTGCAACCCTTTTTGTTTATTCATACCATCAGTGCTTTATTCAGCAAGCCAGCCTTTCGTTACAGCGTGCAATTCTTCCTGTTGAGCAGTGCATTGGCTCGCAACCCTTTGCAATGTTTTGCAACAGGCTCTGAGACATGTTTGGTCCCATATGGTGGACATCTGTGATGTCAGAAAAGGCAAGTTATATTTAGTCAGGCCCAGAATAATTGGGGCCCTTGACGAAACCGAGCAACAAAAGCAGTGCAATAAAAGAAACAGCATGGAACATGACCTGCACAAGATGTCAGATCTTTCTTTGGCAACACTGGCCTTAGATAGTCTTATCTTGTACTGCAAGGTGCAATAATTGATTTATTTATTTTATGGTAAGTGCAAATTGGACATACATACACAGGACATGCGTGGAGGCAGTTAAGAACATTGTTTTGGCAATGGCAGCAACCCATGTGTATTATATTTCTGAGATGTCATGTTTGGTTATCTGAAGGCTAGAAAGCTTGTCTGTATGTACACTGACCTCCTGTCAGTCATGTTCTTAGACTGTTCCTTACACCATGTAGCTCTGCTTCCATCTCCTTCTGTTCAGCTTGGATAACATGGTGTAACTTAACTGTGAAAAAAACCACCAGATTCTATTGGCAAAAAACACGCTGTGCAGTCAAATAACTAAATGTGAAAAAATGTGAATCAGCCTTTTAGAGGACAAATCGATTCCATGTAAGCAGAATAAGTGACATTCCTCCTTGACAGGTATGTAACCATAATACTGTAGCGTCGGCGTAGAATAAGAAGCACTGCTACAGGGGAGAACACTGGGCACTGGCACTGACCCAACAAGCCCACAGCCCAGCACAGAACAGCTCAAACAACCCTCTTGAAATACAGATAGAGCAAGCTGCACGTGCCATCTCAGCACCGGCAGCAGTAACACACTCCTCCAAAAGTGCCCCAGAATCAGCTCTTCCTATGCCTCTTCGGACTCTGGATATGCCTGCCAAAACATTATATCCAGCTCTGCCCCCAGCTCACCCATGCATGCAGGAAGCCACTGCCTAGCACTCTATCTAGCCAGCCAAAGCTTTGCTGTTCTGCCATTTGATCCTCACAACCAGGCATCTAGGCATACTTGCTGTTTCACCCCTTGTCCAATCAGGCTCTAGCACTGTGCTTTAGGGCTCTGCCTTTCTCTTCACCCATCCTTGCCACGCTGCTTCTTCCTCCACTGTCCGCTGTAGTAAGCTAGGAGAGGCCGTGGTACTTCTGACACCAGTGTGGCATCTGCATAGACTAAGATGCAGGAAACATTGCGTTTTAAGTGAATGCTCTTTTACTGAACACAGCAGCAGGGGACCGCACTACTACCGCACAGCCCAGCACAGAATAGCACAAGCAACCCTCAAATGCAACTTTCAGCATTGAATTAGCATCTATGAGCATTAAGTGAAAATGAATCCCTCCTCTTACTGAGAGCAAGACTTTAGCAATGCACAGCTATGTGTATAAAGACCTAAACTGTTTGAATGGTTCATTGTACATAATGAATCAGGTAGATACATCTTTATCACTCCGATGCTTTAGATAAACCACATCACAGAGATCTAGGCAATACTGATCAACTGCATCAAATGAAGCTAATTTCTTAAATGCTGATGTAGAGGTGATATTTGTCTCAATACAGCTCATTACAAAGAAAAACAGGACACGGTTCACTATTGCAAACTGCATATCGTTATAGACTGACTGGCAGCATGCTTTGTACTGATGGCTGGGAATGGAAGGTGGATCCAAGATAATCATTCAACCTATTTAGCTGCTAGAAGTTCCCGTATTTTACATTTTCAATCGTGCACTTAAGCCAATATCTGCAGATCTAAGATCATGTGTTGGAACATAAAACAGATCTATTGCCACCCTCAGCACATTCCCTACATGTTCCCTTTCATTTTGAGTCATGTTACAATCCAATGAGATATCCACATGCTTCCGTGTTAAACCGGAGAAGCTGAACTCACTGATAGCGTCTCATGTTTGATGTGTATGGTATCTCCCTGTGAAATTCCAGGCGTAATCTCTACTGCATCTCCAGAGTCCTCTGTATTATCTGCCCCATATATCACAGCAGATATAGGTTGACAGTCAGTGGCCGTATTGTAGTTGTCAGCACTTGACAGCCAATCCATCTTAAAGTATTAACAACAGTTCCAGGATCTGTGGCACCCAATCAGCCCTAAAACAATACAGCACCATACATCACAAAGGATGTAACTTACCTAGAACCTGAACCTTGCTGCATAAGTTGAACAAAAACATGGTACATGTAACAAAGGTGAATGTGCAGCTCTATATTTAGGCTTCTTTAACACACACAATTCAGTGATTCGTGTTCTCCACAGTTTCTCTATTATTATACCATATAAACTGGGACTGCATCATTAGTAGAGGGTACTTCATAGGCCTATTTTAGTCAAACATTTTAGAGCACATGAGGCATCACAAAGAAACTGTTTTGTAAAACATCAAGCAATTCTCCACTTAGCCCAGATGTAGTTGATTAGCCAAGGCACATCCAAAGTCTAAATTTAACTTCTTTAGTTTACCCCATGAGGTTGTTCTTGCTTAAGAGCACTAGACGTCAGGAGACACCCAAATCATTCCTATAAATACATCCCAAAATCCTCTAAAAACCCACTCAAAAAACCCACTTTAAACTCACTTCAAGTCTTCATTTCACCAGACTACCCTTCACTTTGGTGCACATCATGCAGGTATATGGAAGCTACATTACCTGTTGTTTTAATATATGAACTCATCCTCAGTACAGCAAATCAAGATGTAAAGTTAATAAAGTGAAACAACAGGAATCATATACATAGTATGTCACATCTATATATTTGAATAATATGCCGGTGTAACCACTTGGAAGGCTTGGATGCAGTTTACGCCAGATGACTGACATTTTGGGGATGTATTTAGGCAAAAGATTTTAGCGACTATTGACTTTTAGTTTAATGTTAGTACTGTTAAACATGTAGCTCCAGTGTTGAACTAAAGAAACATATTTTGGACACCAAACATGTCTTGTGTGAACTGGGTGAAGCCAGTCTCATAAGGCATAGCAGGTCTCTCTTTGGTAAAACGTTGTGGAGCATCACAGAGATAACTCTAATAGACCAAACTACAAGGTCACGCTCACGTTAGATAAACAAGGGTATACCACAAATCTGAACTCTGTCTGAAGGTTTTGCTACATAAAGAACGTTTAACTGTAGCTCTGCTGCCCATGGCCAGCTGAATGCTACTTTCAATTGCCCTGCAGATGAAGTTTTGGGCAGTTTTGAAAAACAGACAGTACAACTTTTCCAGACTAGACAGAGTCATCAGTTCGGCATTCTGCACCAAGCTACACAGCAAGACCTTCTAGCACTGAGTAAATCAAAGTGCCAGAGCACACTCCAGCAAGAAAACCGAATGTTCACCTATAGAGCACTGATGAAAGCAAGCTTTGTGTGTTGACTGACGCAAGGAGATCCAAAAATAACACGTTCTTCCACTTACCGGGACCGTTTCTACACTTTAAGGTCTCGAATCTGTCCATTAGTCTGCTCTAAAGGTTGAAGAGACGTCTGGAGCCTTACCTCTGGGTCCTCTTAAAATATCCATTGAGACTGTCTTATGCGGTTCTTAAATAAAGATAAATTCACTCACTTTTCCAGGGACCTAGTGCTTTTTGCTGAACAGTTGGATCCGTGCCTGTGTTTTGGGCTCAATTAAAGCTAAATCATGTTAAATTACTGATACTCCTGACTGCACGGCGATGCATTTCAATAATCAGATCAAAGGAGCAAAATTCTTTTTGTTGTCAAATAATTAATATGATCTGCATGACAAAGGGAATGAGATCATTCGCGTTCTTGGGCCAGAGGATAAAAAAAGAAACAGAAGACGAGGATCAATACTCATCTCCAGGCATCAAACTCAAAGGCGCATTGCCTCTGAGTGATAAGTCACCATGCATTTCATTCAAAATATCAAAGATAGCAGCCAGCAGCAAAGGCTGCATCTTTTTCAAAGGCTTCTTTTGGCTTTCCTTTATGTCAGGTTATGTTCATATCAACCAAGATCCTCTTATCTCAGATGAGGAAGGCCGCCTTTTTTCTTTTCTTTTTTTTACTCGGCGACTGTGTTAAAAGGTTGATGGGGGAGTGAGGCTGGAGAGATGAAACATTTCGGAATATCTGGGAAGAGATTCAGCGGCAGCGTTTGGTATGGAGCCACCTCCCGCTCCTGCCTTTAGCTGACTTTAGACACCAGAGGGTGGTGTTGACTTATTTATGTTTGCAATTTGATTTCAATATCATCTTTAATTCATGCTTGCGAAAGAAAGACTGAGGATTAAAACAAGAAAGACAGATCAGGCATCGTGTTTTTGGATATTAAGGACATTGCCTCCCGAAAAATGTCCACAGATTAGATTTTTGCAGTTCGGCCTTAGGTAAACTGAGCCTAAGAGTTTGTGGCAAGCCTTTGCAGTAACATCCAGTGGAGGTTCTTCACAAAGCACCACATCAAACGGCGCAAGATGAACAAGGTGTTAATGCTGATAGCGCCTTTGGGGTAGAGCACCTGATACCGATGTGCTTGGACAGGTAGCGCTAGCGACCTCAGGCATGACTGCTTCTTCAAGGAATCATGCATGGTGAATCAGATGTAAGAGGCCTGAGCCTTAGCCATCGTGGTTTGTTTCAGCTCTTAACGTCTAGGCTCTTCTATAAGTGGAAGGTGGCAAACAGCGTCATTTATGAACCAATCTGCCAAACTGGTTTAAAGTGAGAGTTCAAAGCACATTTCATTTTTAACTGACTCTAATCTTATACCTTCATTATGTCATTTTAATATAATACATGATTGGACATTGCATTTTGTCACTACCAAAACAATCATAACACGACCAATTTACTACAAACAAATTTACCCATATGTAGTGACATTTACAGTGGTGACAATTTTAGCTTAATACGAAAGCCAGTCCATGACTTGCAAACACAGCTTTGAACAGCTGTACATACATACATTTATATATATTTATTTTTATTAAAACACACAGTAAAATTCACTTAATTGCAGAAAATATGTGTTTTGGTAATGACAGTTCTGACTTTGGGACACATTTACTTCACAACGGGGTGTAATTGCTTACCATGTGGCCATGAGGCAAAGGGATGCCATCTCACCTACCTGCAGGGGCATGGGTAAAATAACACTCCTCTAAATTAAACCCTTTGTGTTTCACTAATGACATGAAAAGGTAGAACAGCCTGAAAACACAAAGCTTTTAAAAAAACATGAAACTCTAGAAACTAAATCTTAATCTTTCATCTGAACTTTACTTTCCAAATTTTGCTATTTTCATGATTTCAGTAGTATTTACTGTATCACCATCTCATGTAATGCTTTGGGTTAAAAAATCATAAAATAATTACTGTAAATAACAATAAGTTATATAACATCTAAATATCTAAGTGACATTCACAGACTAAATACCTGGGAATACTTACTAGGGGCCTATTATTCTCAAAAGTCACTATTTCATTTTTTTGGTCTGTCTGAACATTTACAAGCTTCAAATTCCCCAAAACAGTATTTTCTAATAATGTACATCTGTATTCACCTTCTGTCTGGAATGCTCTGTTAGAGCTCCTGTGTCTTTAAGTTCCACCTAGACAATGGTAATCTGCTTAGCATCTAACTGGCATCCTGCCACCCCCTCGGTGTCTGATTCTGAAAGTCTGGTAGAACTAGTTAGTAAACCTGATCCACCTTCAAAAGACTGGAGCAGGAGTTTAAGAGTGTCAAGTTTTGGGCTCTAGTTTTAGCGCTCTGCGCATCGGTGCTGGTAGGCAGGCAAATAAGGATTGTGTTACAAGATGATGTCACCTTTTACCAAAGAAAATGGAATACTGGGATACTGAGATAACACACTACAGGGAGGGAGAAACAGAAAGGCATAATAGATCCATTAGTTTTATAAATAGTTGTTTGGCTTTGAAAGAAGTTTGAACTACTTGGCCTGTACAGCAACGCTACGGAGGAGGTTTCAGTGAAGTTCCATTCAACACTGATTGCTCATTTAGCAGTTCTTGTCATTGCTTAACCATTTAGTGCAAACACAACAAACAATGCAGGCTTTAGAGCACATGTGATATATGTGCATATCCTACTATACAGACCATTCAGGCCTTTACCAACTCCGGCAATGACCTTTGAATTAAAGATCCCTTTTGTTTTTATGCGCATTACATCAACGCCTGTGGAATTCTGCTTCTGGAAAGAGGTATGAGCAATTCAATTACCTCCGCAATAGGAACGAGGTAATAGAATACGCAGCATAAAATACACCCCATTTCTCTGTATCACCATGGAGAAAAAAGTGAACTTAATCTAATATTTAATTTGCAATTTTTAATTTCAAACATGTTAATTTTCTCCTTTTGCTTTCATTACGCCTTGAATAAAATCTTTCCTCGAATCAAGGAATAATTTCAGGTCTTCCGCAGTAAGTGTCTTCAGTTGCCTAGCAACACCAGCCCTAGTAAGGACTAACTTCGTGATGCTGTCTGGGTTTGTGAAGGTAATTCAGGGGGCAAGCTGATTTTAAAATAGGTTTCACGTGGGCGGGACCTGAACTTTACATCAGCGCAACTGCGGGGCACTGCTCCCAGGTTGGGTTTGGCTTAGTGCCAATGCCAATAGCAATATTGACCCCCAAAATAACTGTTTGCCCAAATGGTCATTACTGTGTTCAGTGGGTCCCACCGAGAGAGGAGGAGGAGTGGGGGTTCAGGCAGCAGGGGCACTGTAATGAATGTAATTGAGAGGATATTAATTCTTAATTACTCCTACATCAGAAACGTCACTGTGTGTACTTTGTGCTTTGGGCTACCTTCACTGTTGACAGTCATAAAGTTGGGGAGCTTTTTACTGGATCAGATTGTGAGCTCCCAGCCAATCAGTCGTGACAGAAATGACATCAGCCCCTGTAAAAAAAATCTTTCATTGGCTCTGGAGGTTATTTTGACCTCACGGTTACGAGTCACTAGCAGCCTACCAGTCACTTTAGATGTGGGCTGCCTGTTCTGGCTTTCAGTTGACATCCTCCTCTTGTTTCCGATAGCACTGGGCAAACTACAGAAAAAGAAGGATTGAAAGGTTTACAGCCACTGGAGAAAATGAAGAAAGCAACTTGGCATATATTATTCTGGCACCAAGCAATCGTTATTAAAGTGAAGAAAACCCCTTTAAAAAAAGCCACCAAAAAGAGCTATTAGTGCAATGCTATGAAAGAACCACCTTCAATTGATGCTTTAGAGAATGGATAAGTGTGATAGAGATGAAGTCATAGAGATGTAATATCAGTAAGTGAATAGAGATGTGTGAGTGTGAAATACCCTTTTAAAATTTCTAAACATATCAACACAATGTGAAGAAATAACAGTTTTGATCCAGTGTCAAAGAAGTATTATGTAGGTGAGATAAGCTGGCTATTGAAGTAGGAATGCTAACCAGCTAGCTCCACTCTGTCCTGTCTTTTAAGACCACTTCTTATATCAATAGGTGATAGAAAGTTACTGTGGTGAATCAGTTGAATCAGTGGAACATGGGAGGATGAAGAGGTAGCACTGCTCCAATGGCGTATTCTAGCCTCTTATCCATCATGTTGAAGATGCTGCTCCCAGTGAGAGCAATGGCTGCTGCCATTGAAAGCAACAGTAACGTAACAGTGAAAGAGCTCTTGTCAAGTGCACCGCAAGATATCGCATCTATCTGGTAACATGTTGCCGCCTATTGTTTAAAGTATAAATTCAACTGGTTCCATCATCATCGTCAAGTAAAAGATTTTACTAGAACCAGACGTCCAAGCCAAGAACCATGTGGGATCTGAACTGACAAAGAGCTTTAGGGATTGATGCCATAAAAGAACCACCTTTAAATCATGAAGGAATGGGGATGCTTCTTCAAAACCATTTTTTTAAAAGATATGTGTGAGTGGGAGGCACTCTTTAAAGTTGAATGAACCTCCACACATTGTGGTGTTTCCATACCTAATGTTTTCTCAGATCCACAGGTTATTTGCAAATTAATGGTTATTTGTTCAATTCTGTGTATATATATATATAATTTGTTTTCTATAACCATATGTGTCCATGACAGAAACCATGCGGAAACCATTTTTTCTGACACTCCTAAAATGATGGTGCCAGATAAGTCCTTTGACCACTAGAATAAACACTTTGGGTTCCCTTAAGGACATTTCACTGTATGGTGTTTAGAGAACATTAGTCTTTATAAATGAGCCAAAAAAGGACCTCCATATAACAAACCCATGAGTTACTAAATAACCTTTATATCATTATATCATACTATATTTATTAAGGTTCTTTAACACTTACAAATATTCTTTAAACTCTCTAAACTCTTTTTAAAAGTTGTTGTTTAGGGAACCTAAAGTGGTTCTTCTGTGGCATTGCTCAAAGAACCCTTTTACAGTGGGGAAAATAAGTATTTAGTCAGTCACCAATTGTGCAAGTTGTCCCACTTAAAAAGATGAGAGAGGCCTGTAATTGACATCATAGGTAGACCTCAACTATGAGAGACAAAATGTGGAAAAAAATTGAGAAAGTCATTTTGTCTGATTTTTAAAGAATTTATTTGCAAATAATGGTGGAAAATAAGTATTTGGTCAATAACAAACAAGCAAGATTTCTGGCTGTCACAGACCTGTAACTTCTTTTTTAAGAGGCTCCTCTTTCCCCCACTCATTACCTGTATTAATGGCACCTGTTTGAAGTCGTTAACAGTATAAAAGACACCTGCCTACAACCTCAAACACTCACACTCCAAACTCCACTATGGTGAAGACGAAAGAGCTGTCGGAGGACACCAGAAACCGAATTGTAGACCTGCACCAGGCTGGGAAGACTGAATCTGCAATAGGCAAGCAGCTTGATGTGAAGAAATCTACTGTGGGAGCAATAATCAGAAAATGGAAGACCTACAAGACCACTACTAATCTCCCTCGATCTGGGGCTCCACGCAAGATCTCAGCCCGTGGGGTCAAAATGATCACAAGAACGGTAAGGAAAAATACCAGAACCACAAGGGGGGATCTAGTGAATGACCTGCAGGAAGCTGGGACCAACGTTACAAAGGCTACCATCAGCAACACACTACGACGCCAGGGACTCAGATCTTGCAGTGCCAGACGTGTCCCCCTGCTTAAGCCAGTCCATATCCAGGCACGTCTGAAGTTTGCTAGAGAGCATTTGGATGTTCCAGAAGAGTAATTGGGAGAATGTCATATGGTCAGATGAAACCAAAGTAGAACTATTTGGTAAAAACACAACTCGTCGTGTTTTGGAAGAAAGTGAATGCGGAGTTGCATCCAAAGAACACCATACCAACTGTGAAGATGGGGGTGGCAACATCATGTCTTTGGGGCTGTTTCTCTGCAAAGGGACCCAGGACGACTGGTCCGTGTACATGGAAAGAATGAATGGGGCCATGTATTGTGAGATTTTTTTTGGGCGCAAACCTCCTTCCATCAGCAAGGGCAATGAAGATGAAAACGTGGCTGGGTCTTTCAGCATGACAATGATCCCAAGCACACTGCCAGGGCAACAAAGGAGTGGCTTCGTAAGAAACATTTCAAAGTCCTGGAGTGGCCTAGCCAGTCTCCCGATCTCAACCCCATCGAAAACCTTTGGAGGGAGTTGAAAGTCCGTGTTGCCCGCCGACAGCCCCAAAACATCACTGCTCTAGAGGAGATCTGCATGGAGGAATGGGCCAACATACCAGCAACAGTGTGTGCCAACCTTGTGAAGACTTACAGAAAACGTTTGACCTCTGTCATTGCCAACAAAGGATATACAACAAAGTATTGAGATGAACTTTTGTTATTGACCAAATACTTATTTTCCACCATTATTTGCAAATAAATTCTTTAAAAATCAGACAAAATGACTTTCTCAATTTTTTTCCACATTTTGTCTCTCATAGTTGAGGTCTACCTATGATGTCAATTACAGGCCTCTCTCATCTTTTTAAGTGGGACAACTTGCACAATTGGTGACTGACTAAATACTTATTTTCCCCACTGTATGTGCAAATGACATCAACATTCACAGTAACTATTATTAATATGGTTTGTATTGTGGTTATTCTTAGTATTACTTGAATGATTCTTATTAGTAACAGGAAAGTAACAATAATGCTAAAGATTTGCAGCTTGCTTGTGACATTTTGCCATCTGTGTTTCTATTACTGAGATCAGGACAAAAAAAGTGAAGCACATATACAAAGTACCATTGCTTTAAACTCGAGGATGCTCTGCATGAGAATGGTTTGCCTCCATTAATACAGAGCCTGTAATCCCATGGCCCTTGGCTGTTGTTCTTGCTGCCTTTTCCAGGTTTTTCCAGTCTCAGCCAGGCTATGCTCTCCTAAAACAATTCCACACCGCCTCCAGCAAATCACCTACCCTTTCATGCCGCTCTCCATCCCTGCATTCATTAAACTTTCATGGCTGATTTTTTACTTTGATAGCATATGCATATTGTATGGGAGGACGGTGGAGGCAGGTTGCGTCACGTGACTGACCGCCCGCATTCCTCCACTCCGTGCTGTAGCTTTGTATCTTGTCCCTTGTCTGTCTTTGACATAATGTGATACGCAGGCCGTTGTTTCTCTTTCCGCTTTCAGGCATAATAATTTCTGAGCTCGAAAGTGCTCCCTCGACAATCAAACTGCAATAATTCAAAGCCTCCTAAACTGTGTCTTGAGCCATTTATGTGTTGCACGCGCTCACATAAACAAAACATAATCAGTTACGGTGTTTACTTTTGCAGTGCAAGGGCATTCCGTCTCGCCGTATGGTGTTTCCTTTCGGCGTGCACTCTTCTACAAGGCTTAGTTTTAATAATACAGGGGCAAGCCGGGGGAAGGCTGGGAGAATTTAGGATGGCAAATGCTGCGAGACAAGCCTATTATTAAAAAATCCATCACTGTCTGGGTTATGGACCTTCACGTTCGACCAGGGGATGCCAAAGCAGGCCAACATTCGGCCAAGAAGCCTCATGCTATTGGAATATTTCATTCTGGTGGAGATCTGTTGGGCCACTGTGATCCCACCGGGAAAGGGTTTGATATGAAAGATCAGTGTGACAGGCCTGTGGGTTGGGAAGTCTGCCATGCCTGCGCACTGCCGCGTCAATCTCAGTCAGAGAGAAGCCTTTTTGCAGGGCTGCGACGCCACTCCCCAGTGCATTTGTGCCGCTCTCCTTTTTTGCCTCTTAAAATCACTTTGTCACATAGTAATGCATCATTTCACATGGTGAATTTTTAAAAACTGGGCCTGGAAATCCTTTCTGAGCATGCAATATCCATTAGGGGCAGGAAAAAATTATTCATGTGATTCCCGTGCATTATTTATCAGATGATGAAGGAAAAATATGTCCTCTTCACTTTATCACCATTGTTGCCACTCGGTGGCGTGTCTCTTGGAAGACGTGGCTGGCGAGAAATGACTTCAGATTAAACGCCGATAGGGCCCCAGAGTCGCTCGTGGCCATGAAAATAAGAATGATTTTATGATGATTGCGCGTCCTCCGGCCCAATATCCCCGCGCGGGTTTTCTCGTTTCATGCGTGTGAGATTACCTTCTTACCTTCATCCCAACAGTGATTTTCATAACTCTGCCGTTTTCATATCCCAGTAACGCTTGCGCCGAAAGAAAGTGCAAGCGGAGGCAAGTTGATATCCGCAGCGGTAGAGGTGTTTGAAGAAGGTGAGAATGGGGATGAACTGCAATCGGGAGACAGCCGAGCACCTCTCTCACCGCACGACTAGTTCAAACACTGAGAGAGCATCGCAAATAGAAAGATTCTCTGCGCTAATGCAGGCATAAACAACATGAACCCTCAACAATATGTCAGCTGCTGTATATCTGAATGAAGAGCGCTGCTGTAGGCCCACGTTCTGTGTGCAGCAAGAAACATTTCCAGGCAGCATGAGAGAACTGAAAGTTCATTTTGGGTGTCCTCGCTATTTTATGTGTCCTTTTGCCCTTGTGCCCGGCTATGGCAGCTTTTTAAAAAATCATGCTGATGTATGACACTGAAGGCGTAATGGGATAGAGCGGCATTTTGGTCATGCAACAGCAATGGACTTGATCTGATTAAGGTCACGCAAGGGGATCTATGGGGCTTCTAAGAAACCTTTTAGATACAAGCAATATGAAAAATGCCATAAACTAAAAATTAAAGGTAGCAGAAAGTGTTCTTTGGAGTAATGCCATAGAAGAACCACTTTGGGCCCTTAAAGAACCTTTCCATGGACGGTTTTTCAATCCAATTTCACTATAAAATGTCTGCTAGTTTTTGGAGGGCCCTGCGTTTCTGAATTATGCATTATTTTCTTTAAAAACGTTTATATATATTCAGTCACTCTCATTCCTCACTAGCAGCTCAACACAGTCCACATCCTACAGTGCCCCTGATCCTAGTTAGTAGATGGGGGGCGGAGAAAGCAGCCCTGTTCACGGAATAAAACAACAAATGACAAAGAGTAACTGCACCAGCTACAGAGAAGATAAGGAACGTCAGGCAATGTCAGTTATCTCAAGGAGATCACATTAAACTAATGTTTTATTTCTATGATTGACTACTTTGTACTTGCTGACATCACTCCCTTTCCTTATACACTGTGTAGCTCACTCGGCCACTGATGCACAATCTCTCTAACCTTACATGGTGTGTTTAAACATAAATGACAAATCCTACTCATTGTGCCTAACAAACCCAACTCTGTCTCTTGTGACTGACTGGTTGGGACTACTCATGTGGAGAGTGGAGTAGATTTATGGCAGGCAGTGAAATTTGGGCACACATTCTCACCAAAAAGCTACTCAAAAGACAATAACATCACCAACAAATAAGGAGAAAAAAGACAGACTCAACACACAACAAAACCAGGTATGTTGAGTGAAATTCATGGGACATTTCAGCAGGCCACAGTTTATCTGATCTGGACTGCTTGTAGTGGCTAAACATTTAGTGCCAACACTTTACATGAAGCGCATAACTAACATACAGTTGAATTTGTTGACATACATTAACTTTAGTTGAGCTAACTGTAATTGTAACTATTGTAAATATATTAATTCATGTTAGTTAATGTAAAGTGTTACCCAGTTAGTGAATAGCAAGTTTAGTGGGACCTGAAGGCTAGCCAATACTCACAGTCCACTGTTATGTAAATAGGCAAATAAAGACAAACAAACAGGTTTTGCTATGCAATAGCAGTTTATTACTGAGTTGAAAGGAATTTATAAACAATGTGAAATCTATGTTGATTATAACAGTTGATTAATGTTATGACCAGTTATTGTACTAAAGCAGTTTTGCCCCATGGCTTTGCAGACACCCAGAATGTTTGTAAACCTATCTATATGACCAGAGAATTATGGGGAAAATGGGAAGTCCTGTTAAAGCCAGTTAAGGCAGTATTGTTGATAAAATTGCAATCTTTAAATTTGAGGTTTGTATATAAAAAATGGCTGATGTTGCAGCCCTAATATTATTTAGGGGGTATCCTAGAAACATGCACCCAAGCCAAGAAGCTTTTTGGAACCTTTACTTTCACAAGCCCATATGTAATAATATCATAGTTTGGTACACAACCGGCAACGCAAAGTGCTTTCGTTATACCATGATTGTGCAGTAAAAAGTGCAGCCGGACCCCACAGGCGGTCACATGGATCCTGACAGCGGGGCTTGTCAGTATTGTATTAGTGCTGCTTGGCTCTCTCTCTGCCGTGACAAAGGGAGCAGATGGAGGCTGTGCAGGTGGGAGAAGCTAGAGCTTCTGTTCCTGGGGAAGCAGGGAGAAATTAAAGCCGCGAGTCTTTTCCTAACGTCCCTCTCCTCGGTGGGGACCGTGGCGTCTGCACTTGATGGTGATAAATGGATCTGTGCAGACGCTAATCAAGCGCACACTCAGTTGGAGCAAGGGGATGTGGTCGCTTTGATTTTGCCGCAACGAAAGGTTCAGACTACGAGAAGCTCATCTCAGTGCTCTCCTATAGAGGAGACAGGTCAAGCAGAGGTCATCTGTGTGGGTACTGAACAATGATGGTCTTAATTACTGGATGATATGGCTAAAGCAGCCAAGGTCTATACATAGATGTGCCTTTTTGTTGAATATCTACAATTTACAAGGCTGCAACTGACACATCTGCAACACTTCTTCCTTTTTGCATCTTCCTGGGACTCACCTTTGTTTGTTACTCTCTTGCTCTTGAAATTCTCTTTCTGCGCACTTTAGTTAATAATTGATTCGAGCTCCTCCTTTGATTTTTTTCTCTACTAGCTGCCGTCTCTCTTCACCCACCACTTAAAATCCAGCACTATGATGCTCACCATGCACCATGCTTTTGCCCTATATAACAATGACCTCCTCTCAAGCCAGATACGTGAAGGATAATCACAAAAGCGCCTGCCTTTTGACCTTATTGGGGCCGCATATATCCTGCTGGAATGAGTCAGGTTAAATGTATTAATAGACTTTTTCTTCCTTAAGCACATCTTCTAAGTGTAAAGCAACAGCTCTTCAGGCTAAGAGCACCATTTTCTTTTCTTGGGTTTTATAACTCACTGGACCATATGTCTTATTTAGTCGAAGTGTTCTCTCTTTCTCTCTCTCTCTCTCTTTCTCTCTCTCTCTCTCTCTCTCTCTCTCTCTGAAGCTAGTGGGGTTATTAAGCTGCCTGGAATAGTCCCAGTTCAGCAAAAGGAAGTTTGGCTTTAGTTATTTTTATGCTGAGTAGGGGGAATCTATCCCTTACTTTTATCTGTGCTTTACAATGAGAAACCATTGCCTGGCCTCCCTGGCTAATCACCTTACAGATCACTGCCATCCTCGCCAGGGGATTTATGAATTGAGTGTGTTTTTTTTATTATTATTTATATGTGGCTATAAGCGTGAACCGCTAGCATCAGAAGGAAATAAAGACCTCCATACCACACAGGGATACTCTCTGCCTCCTTCTTTTTAAATTGTATTACCAGCTATGTTCCTCAATTTATGGTGCAATGCAGTTCATGCTGTTTTCATTGTTTCAACAATGGAAAGTATTCAGGAATGGAACAGGAATTATTGTTCAGGAAGAGGGGGTACAGTGCAGTGAAGGTCTCATTTGATGAGTGCAAAATGGGTCTCAAAGTAGATGTTAATGATTAGGAAGGATTGTATTTGAGCGTGCCAAAGGCCATAGTGTGAAAGAAGTAGCTGAATTTGCAGGTGTATGGAAGCGTACAGACATACAGGTCTGCCAGCAGTGCCAAAAATCCCAGTCTATTCTCCTCAGAGTTGTGGCATCCACCAAATCTGGCCCAACTGCACAATTCTAAGTAAGAGTGGCTGAACATTGATGTTACCTGCATCCTGAAACTTGTCCAGTACATTCCACAGATTTTATCTGTTGTTTATCTAGGAAAACCATGTACAATGGCAATCCATTCATCGTGTTTAGAAAGTATGGTAATAGCAGCTAATAAACTGTCTAGACCGTTCTAATTGTTATTTATTTGACAATGCATGCAGTTGTTGAAAATTCCTTTAAGTGAGCTAATTTTAAAATACACTCCCCCTAGTCTATGTGGTCTCAAAGAGAAGCAATGACTGATACAGAGATTACTAATGACATCAGTTCATATTGTAAGTTAAATACACTCATCTTTATTAAAAAATAAATAAATAGCTGCACTGAAAAGGAATGAATTAACCTACAGGAGTGAATCTTGTTGGGTAGGTTTGACATTGTGAGACATGCAAATGATTCATGCTCAGCCACATCATGTGACCCAAGCAAGGACAGGTCTATCGCTTTACCTGAAAGACCCAACAGCCATTCCAGCAGACATTCTATGAGCAGTGATGGCCTCAATGAGCCATCCCGCCAGCACCATTGGCAGACAGCTGCACGACACAGGACTACACGCACGCAGACTGTGTCTGCCCTTAACACCACGTCAGTGTCACCAAAGACTGCAATGGTGTCATGCCAGACTGTCATGGAATGACTCTGAATGGCAGTGTGTCATCTTCTGTGACGAGTTTTGCTTTTGTCTTGGTGGAAATTACCAAAAAATAGGTGGGTGAAGGTATTGTGATTAGTGCGAGATGAACTCCACCTGTACCGCAAAATCTGCAGGAACTGCGTCAAAATATTCAAACTGCATAGGACACCATCAGGAACCTCTACAACTCCATGCAGAGACATACATATGTTGCATACGCACATCCCGATGCCATACTGAGAGGCACTTCTACTGTTATGCGTAGCTCAATAAATATTACCCACAGCAGCCTACACTTTTTATAATTTATTGTTCCTGGTAACCTTCATCTTCCTTCCGAATAGCTTTGCAATCTGACACTTTCTTCTGGGTGCAACTATTGTTTTGATGATAAGTCTATATGAAAATGTGACAGAATGGACCCTGGAAATTTTGCTGAATGTGTGGATGTTTTGAGTCTTTGATGAAAGGCCTGTTTAGTAATTGCAATAAAAGTTTCATTAACATATATGAGATGTTTTTATCACGGTCCTGTTCATTTAACTGTTATGAAATGGCTATACTTTACTTCTTTGCAGCAGTCAGTCAAAAGTACCACTGATGGCAACATGTAAAATTTAAGTGGCTGGAGACTCTGATGCAAGGAAAAGCCAACCTTCTAAGAAAAAAACGTCCAGCTTTTGACTGACAGATTTTGTACATTATTGTGAGTGCATGAAAATCATTTTACACATTTACTGATTAAAAACACTGAAATAAAATTAAAATAATATATACAAATACATAGGAAATATATATATATATATTTTAATTATGCAAATTCAGCCACCACCCAATAAAGTAGAGTTTCCCAAGTAAAACATGGCAAGTTCCACCCCTGATGTTAACTATCACGCCCTGATAAGCCTTATTTATATGCTGCAAAATCAGTAGGAGCTTTCTCCTCTCTCTGGACAATTTTTGTATGCAGCTGCAGAGCCTTATTACTTTCCTTTGAGTTTTTAGTTGTGCCGCAGCTAATATGCTTCTCTCTCTCGTACTCTATACACACCGTAACCTTCAGCACGCTAGGACGGCTTTCGCAACAGGCTTTGTGGAGGTGAATGTCAATCTGCTTTCTGCTGCTGCATTTATTGCCTTCTCCAGGCGAGACGTCTTTCAAAGAAAGGACATGGGCTGCGCAGTCAGTAGCTGGCTTGGTGGCAGGAGCAACGCTAAAGGGTATGCCAGGTATTATCGATGCAAGTCCCGTTCCTATCAATAACATAGTGCATTGAAACCGATGCCCTGCAGTGGCACATGCACCAATAAACATGCTCTGCTTGATACTGAGATTTGTTAAGGACAGTGAAGAACTGTGCATAGGAGTGGCACTTCAGCCAAACGGGAGGCCTGTATAATCCTAATGACCGCAAAGTAATTACCAACAATCAAGATAGCACCATGGCACTTAAGTTCAGCGGGGGAAAACAGAGAGAGTGCCTGAGTTGAGGCGGGCCATTTAGAGGCTGCCCTGGGCATGGCTGAGTCTTTTTGCGCCATGACTCCACCTGTGAAGCCCTGCTCGCTGACATTGGCGGCTTGCATTCTGGGAATCCATCTGGTGGCACCACTGACAGGAGGAAACCTGCTAATTAGCTCTCTCTGCAAAGGGGCTGGGCCGAGCGCAATCCCCAGCTGTCATTAAACACAGAGAGAGGGAGAGGATAGCAAAAGAGAATCGGAAACACTGGGGATCCGACGCTCTAATTCCTCTTTTCAGAGGAGGGGGAGACGTTGTGAATCCGTTTATGTGTGCTATGCAGGGTGGAAGAGGAGCATCTCCCCGAGAAACGCGCCTTGCGAAATAGCATTACATTTATATGTGTGGGGTAATGCTGTGCTCTGTTGTGGATGCCCATGCCCATTCGATACGGGGGAAATCCCTTGGCATGGCTGTTCTAAGCCTTGCAGCGAAAATGCATGCCATCACGAGGACAAAAGCATCAGGCTCACGTGAGGAGCCCAGGTGGAACATAAAGAAACTATAAGGCACCTGTTCAGGGCAACACAAGAAGAGCCATCCAACCCATGTAAACCCAACGCACAGCCGGTGGACGGCTGCCAAAACGCTCTGACTTCCCACTGACACTTTAGACAGGAAGCGTGCAAGCTGTCACTTCAGTCCAACAAGCTAAAACTGCTCAATCTCCCTCCCTCAAAACAGGCAACGGAACTGCTCACAAATAACCGACTCTGGGTTAAGCAATGGTGGCACAACCTCTCAAAGAGGGTGTAATTAGGCATGATGCATTCTTTAGGGAAGCACAAAGGGTGGAAAGCCCCACTTAGTCGATCAAAGCTCGCACACTGAGAATTGTCAGTCTTGCTCTCCCTTGGGCAAAGCTGTTTACACGCAGGGCCCACAAGGGCATTCTCATTCGCCGATTAAATTACATTTTCTATCCACCAAAGAGCATAGCAGCCTTTCGGATCCAAATGACTTCGGTCTCGGCTCTTTGCGCAGTACTGCCCAGCCACGGGCGCCTCTGCATTTTCCTCTCTGGGATTCACGGCAGGCGGTCGCAGGGCCCATCCCAGCCAATCAAATGCCATGGGGGCTGGCAAACGGCGAGATCCACCCTTGCGCGCCAGCCAAACTAAGCAATTAGCATTCTAGCGAATTCCCACCAGAATCCACAACAATAAACATGTAAATCAAAACAAAGCGACCACGCTTTCACTGCGTCTTTCTTGCATTTGTGCTGCATTAGTCGAGCACCTCTTTTCGAGCATCTCTTTTCTGCAGGGCTCAGCAAGGCAAACCCACTCGAGTATTTTATTATTATTTATTTATTTTTGGAGAGAAGCAATTAGGAAATGATCCTCATTTTTTAAATATTTGGAATGACAGTGGGTAAAGTCCTATTGTGCTAATGCTGTTTCTTAGCATGCTTTGCACTCTCAGGTCATGTTAGCAGAGAGGCTAAGTTTCTGTTACAGAAAACACAGAAACTTGCAAATGAGTTTAAAGCAATTAGCAAAGCAATGCTAAGGGTTTGGGGGCAGAAGCGAGGGCCTGGCAAAGGAGGGATAGAATAAAAAGGTTAAAGAGAGCAACAGAGAGATAGACAAAAAGAAACGAAGAGGAGGAGTGGGAAGATGCAGTTCGCTTCCTGTAATCTTTAACTTACTGCACTTTCATTTATAAAGCCGTAGGTTTTAATATGTGCTCTTCATTAGTCGCCTTAAACCCACACGCCCGTCTTCCTCTCATCCGGGGACGTTCGAGGCGCGTGCCCTTGGTTACCTAGCAACTCGCGCCTGCGTTGGCGTTCCAAAGAAAAAAAAAACAGATCAGCCGTGCACGCGCAGCGCGCGCCCGCGAACACCGTGAGCGCGAGCATGAAGCGCGAGGGAATGAACGCCGGAGAAGAAACACGGAGAGGAAAAATGACGAAAATGTGACCGGAGGGTGAAGCGAAGGATTTTTTTTCAAGGGGACATTTTAAAGAGAGAACTGTGTAGGATTACGGTCATTATAGAAACAAAAACACATTTTTGTTTGTTTTTTTCTGACGGGAAAAGAAAAAATCAGGAATGGAGGATTTGATAGTTCGTCAAAGCAGGTGAGTCGTTTTTTAGGAGGCTTCATGGCTCGAATGACAGTAATACTCACAGTAACTCGGCTTGGAATATGTAGACGTGCGTTTGTTTTGATGTAGCCTAAAGGAAATGGGAGCAGTGGAGTTGTCGGTATCTGAGGTAAAGCTGTGGTAATATAAGGTGAGTGTTGAAACACGCACCGGTTTCGGTCGGTTTTTTTGCGTGGCGTGTACACGTTCCCTCACAGCTGCACTGTGTTCTGGGTTCGGTAGCCGCTGTGTTCCCTGTGTTGGATGCGAATTTAACGACGGGTAACTGCGTTCCGTTCCTCAAAGTTGGCTGTGCGTGTTGGCTCCTTGTGTTGGCTGAAGCGCATCTTTCCGGAGAGATGTGGACTGAACCGTGCTTGCGGCAGCAGCAGCACCTGGCAGCACTTGTTACATGCAGTGCGTGTTGCCTTCATACATCGTTGTCTGTGTTTGCGCTACAGCGTTGTGGAGATCAGGGGTGACGTCCTTTTCATAAGTGACTAAAGCTCTGCTTCTCTTCGCTCGTGTAGCTTGTAAGAAGATGCCTTTCCTTCTGACGCTCAATTACGTGCCTGACGTGCATGTAATTCTGCGGACACTGGAAACAGCATGCAGAGTTTAAACAATGAGCAATCTAAGCCAACATCATGATCACTGTCATTATAATCAGCATCTTCGTCATAATGTTCATCTTCATCATCCTCCTCCATCTTTTTTGGAGGGGACCTAAGGACCTGTAGACCCCGCTTCAGAACAAGTATGTAAAAGCAAGTTTTAAGGCCGCCTCCAGGGGGCTTTGCGACCACTTCTTACACAGAATTAAGGAGACGTATCACATGTATATGATATGCATAGAGAGTGAATGCACAGCATGTGCACCACGTGAACTATAACGCCTTCACAGATAGTGATCCAGCGATCAGCACAGGAGGGAGGACATTTGCAGATGTTCCAATTATGTAATGAATTTCCACAAAGTCGGACACAGGTAGGTATCCTATATGAACAGGCGGCTCTTGAAAGTCACCCAGTTGTAATGAGTTCATAGGCACTAATGTTTTCCTCAAAGGCAGCCTCATTTGGCCTGCAATTTCCCCTTCGTTTCAAGGGACATGGCTGTCTCGCGGCCACATTGTCATCAGAGAAGATTGAGCAGAAAGGACGGAATTGCGAAGGGGGGTGCCTCTGAGTTGTCATGGTGATTTTGTGAATAAGCAATTGTTGCCCATGAAGCCAAAGCATTAACCGGATTCTTACTTGGATTGCATGTCTGTCCGAACCCTTAGTTCAACACTTGCTAACAGAATGACGCACTCACACTTCAGTACAGAGGGTGCGTTCATACAGTGTCATACAGTTTTAATAGCTCGGCTGAGCTGTGCTTGCCCATTGAGGTTAAATTGCTCTTTAAAGATACCATTCACACCTCTTCTTCTGGTCCTGTTAAAGCTAAATGCATTTATGTTGTGGTATTTAGCGTCTTGTGAAGGATTATGCACGGTCCTGCTTTTGGATTTCCTTCTCTGGCTTTATTCGTATTCTGGCCTCGCAGTGCAGGCTTCTTCAAGTCCCCCATTGATTTAAATCCGTTTTTTCGTTTCTCAGGAATACACCCCCAATTCCTGTTGCTTTCTCCTCATACCAGCCTCCTGTCCCGCAGTCTTGATGTGGAATAGATTTGGCTTTTGTCAAGGTTAAATAGTATTCTTACCTCCTAAAAAGTTACTTTCTCATCAGTCACACATTATGAAGTCCTGATATACCCTCTTAAAAAGGAAAAGGCTCCACAGTAACAGTTCAGTCTTTAGACGAGAACCGTTTTTGTTGTAGGTAGAACCATTACATTATGGTTCCCTAAAGATTCACGGAGGGTGGTTTTGCTTTCTGCTAGAAATTTACCTATTGCTGTATAGTTTGTGTTTACAGTGTGTCTTATACGAGGTTATAATGACACAGTACAGTACAACGTCAGTGTTGTTGAAACATTAAACTTATTATCTGAATCACGTAGACAACCTTTTATTACCTAACATAAATGTGATATAAGATGGGGCAAAACAAAAATGTAGGCATGCAGTAAAAGACTCAAAATCTAAACTCTTTTTGCCCTTTTGAACCAGGTTTAAACCTGTCGTTTTTTTTTGTTTTGGCTTTATTCCAGCACTTCAGAGTTTCCCATTTTGCTTAGCAGTGGTCAATATGCCAAAAGTATCCTAGCATGATCCTTAATAACATTTTCACAGTACACATTGTGTATCACAATATTCAGTGTTCATACACAGTCAAGAGTAATGGCTAATTTGAAAACAGCATCCAGAAACTCTGGGTGTAATGATTCTTCACATCTGTGCTGCAATAAATCCATTTATAATTGACTAGTTATGCTTTCTGTCTAATTAAATGTGCAGGTGTCCCTTTTAGTATAGAAGATACTGCCAGTATGCTCAAGCATATTATTTTTAATGAATAACAACAACATTTTTCACTATAAGTATAAATGTTATCATCATATTGTCCACTTGTGTTGTTATTGTGAATTCAGTAGTGATTGCCAATGATGTAAGAATCAAATTGGTATTATCTGGTACATGTTTAAAATAATATATCCATGTAATATATAAGGTTTACAATTTTTCAAGGAATTTGGCAGTTTTGGCAGTTCATGTCTCTCTAGTACTGTATCAGTATACACATAACTTACTGATAGTCCACAATATACACAAGTCTACATATACACATTACATACAGACATTGTACAATATACAGTCTACAGTATTCTCAATTTATAGTTTACACAATATATACAGACAGTCTACATATTATACACAATTTACAGCTAATAAACAAACAAACTATACCACACAAACAAAAATATAATGGTTTCTGACAGATATTTAAATTAGCTCATAACTAATGATGTCTACATATATGTATTTATATGTATTTATAGTGCTCCAGAAGAGAGAACATTTCGATGTGGCCTATATGATTACTGTCCTAAACTACCTGCATTCCTTCTGCATTTGTGATCCTATACACAAGAGCTATAGTTCTCCATAATGCTGATCCTACTTAAACGTAGCCCCAGTTTTTATGCTTGTGTACCAGTATCGGCAGATATGTTTGTAAAAATTATTGGTCATTGGTGCACAATGTATCCCTGGGATTCAGAGCTGTTACTGGTTGGGCTGGATTCCATTAAGGAAGCCAAAAGCTGTTAAGTGTTTGTGCAGTTTGATACAGAACCCCACAGACTCATCAAGAACCCTTTAAGAACCTTTCTTCTCAGAGTGTGTTAATCGCAAAGATGGGCCTGAGAGACTTCATTTTCGCGGCCCATTATCACCACTCTGTTATTGCAACAAATGTTCTTTCGCTAATGGCACAACATGCCCTCATGATCATCACAGTGAAGCTTACAGAATGGCGTACGGCTTGTTTGCGCTAACCCTGTAGGACAACCTAAGAACAAATGGGAAAGTCAAGCCAACAGCAACAGTAAACCCTCCTCCTTTTTGTGTGTTGCTTAGTGAAAATGATTTATTTATTATTTAATCAATGTATTGATCTGTTTTGAATCATGGGTTTGTTGCAGGCATTTATGGTGGTCTTTCACTGTTACATCAAATCAGCTGACTCTCTCCCTCCGTCACCTTTATTGACGTCTTTGACAGAAATGCACTGGACATATGCCATCTCGCACCTCAAGGCTGTTTGGAAGATGCTACAGTGTTTACCTCCATAGGTTTAACTGAAATATCTGACACGATGTGAAAAACTCTATAAATAACTTTAATACCAACCACAATATTTTCACAAAGATAATAAAGTGAATGTCACTGTAGGGGCTATAACAAAATATACCATGTTTAACGTATTTCTCATCGCAGTCCTTGGATTTGTTTGATGCAAATACAGAAGGATAGGTTTTAAGTGTGTGCTATGAATTTTTTTTTGTTTCAATTGTTTTTCACATACAGCATTAATTATTATCTGCAAATGAGGACTCTGAACACATACCTAGATGCTCTCATGCATACACATTCTCTGACTGATAGAGCAGGGAGCTGCATGCAAAATGCTGGATAAAAGCTGTTGCTTATTGTTTGTTTCTTAACACTGGACCCTATCAGACTCCTGAGACTTGCTGTCAATTGAAAAGGTCAACAGGGCTAAAGCTGGACTTAACTAGGATATACTCGCTTGTGTGCATGGCAAAAATGTTGTCCAGGAGCTTTAGATATTTGTCAAAGATTGCAAATGAAAAAACCCTTGGAAATGCTAGCCCAGACAGCAAACTCGTGTCCACAGTTTTATTGAGGGGCTAAAGATGAAAGGTAATGTGGTTAAGCCCAACATATTCACTTTGTCCTGTTTTCTGTGCCAGATATCACAGGAAAGAAACAGCAATGGAATCTAAATGTTCTGCGACAGCGTTTCCCCGACCTTGTCTCAAAAGATCTCTTATATTCACGTAAAAGTGGCCCTAAGCCCCTCCACTTCCCAAAAGGACAAGGCCGCCTTTATCCATGCTCCCGGTTCTCTGCTCCATTCACCGGCAGTAGAAAAAAAACAGTCTCAGTGTCTGCTATTTAGTCATATTATGCAAATGAAACTCTTCCACTTTTCATTTGTGCAGTGCACGTAAGAGGATTGCCTGTACCTTGATAGCTGACAGACCTATCACCACGCTGGAGACGTAGCGGAAGAGTGGCAAAAAGTATATGTCGAGAATTTAACCGCTTGCTAAGGAATCGAAAGGCTCTTTTTTGAGTAATCACTCATATGCACATGCAGATTCAATGCAAGGAGGGGATCATTAGTAGGAATTCGGTCCTTAAGTTGTCGCCACTTAAAATGTAAATGATCTCAAAGACCTCAGGATTTTTAATCGGCCCACACAATGGTCTTTCACAGCGGCTCCAAGAGCTGACACGGCAAAAACAGAGTCGAAGCTTTTAAGCCCAAGACAAATTAGAGCACATCAGGAGATGCAAAAGGAGGATGCCTATAAGCCTGTCATCTCTGGCAGTGGATATAGAATGATGAATGAGGCAACAAAACATCACCGCTCATCTGCTCTAAAAGAGGTCTTTGGGTTTACTGCAAGCCGCATCTCTTCAAATGTCAAAACCAGATTTATTTTGACGTGAAGACCATCAACATTTGTAGCTTAGCATTGCAAAGAGAATCACCTGAGATTGAAGTAATTTCGAGACATTTTAGATTTCCAAGTTGGAATTGTAATCATATAAGGTTTGGGGAAAAATGCAGTGAGTAGGGGACACCATTTCCAGTAACTCCGCTCTGAGGCTGTGTCTAAAATAACTGGAGTAAATATTGGTGACATGTTTGTCGTATTTCAAATGTCAAGATACTGGAGAATATAAATAACATATTATATAGTGCCATATTGTTTCGGTGCAGCACAGCATGCAGTTTTGCAGTGGCAGAGAATATTGCCCAGATATAGTTACATTATTATTCCACATAAGTCAGGCCATGGTAGTTGACTGGAATTTAAATAAAGGGAAGCCTGTGACATACAGGAGCATCGAGAAGCTGTCTTTCATTGTTTTATATGTGAAAGAGGCAAAGACTTTAAAGAGAGAGGCAGAAGGAGAGGCAGGCACAGAAAAAGACTTTATTTGCATGAAACTGTAATTTACACAGGTATAGTCCAACACTGATTTACAACAAGCATAGCCAAAAGGATTGTTTTTGACAAGGTCTGCATTCTGAATTAAAGTAAAAATGCCAGTTCAAAATAAAAAGCTATTAAAACATTACAATGTGAGTTGTGTCAACAAATTAGGAGTGTATTTATTTTCCAATACACAGTTTAACTTGGATCTTGATTTTTGAGCCATGGTTTGGTTATACAATTTTTTTAGTTTGGACAAATATTTATAAAATCATCAAAAATTTGGAACACAAAAGAAAGGACTAGATTGGTGGATTAAATAAGCCTGAGGATTTGAGAATTCACAAAGGCATATGAGCCAAAAGCCAAAAGTGTGGAATTCCTCAAGTGTCAAGTGTGGATGGTATTATCTTTTTCTGTAATTCTTGCTTCTAATTGAACAGTGAAATCGCACCAGCTTAACCATTTCAAGATGAACTTAGCCTCACATAAATGAATGTGATGAGACCTCAACAGGCTGCACTATTGACAGTAGGTTTGGGTTGAAGGGCAAAAGGAGGTGCAGTATCACAGTTCCAGAAGACGAGACAATGAGATTGTGTTTGTTTGTATCTATGATTCTGAATTGTTATACTTCTACAGCAAAAGTATATTTTTACAGAATGTGTTTTGTGTTTATCCCAAGTTTAATTTCTTCATTCATCTGACAGTGGAACAGTGCAAATGATTTTAATATCTGTATCCCAGGATGCTTCAAACCTCTAAAGCCTCCTCCCTCCGTACACATGCGTTTTCTGTTTTGTTAGCCGATTGATATTTAGCAGTAACACTGTATGCTAAGAAAACTGCTCCTTATCTAAGGCACAGACTGGAGAATAAGAGAGTGAGGATGCCATGGTCATTGTGCTCTGCAGTCCATGGGATAAATTAGCAAAGATAAGGCCTGGAGAGACTGCTCCCAGAGGCTATCATTGATCCTTAAGGGCATGCTTTTAAGGAGCTTAGTAAAAGCTGGTAGCTAGAAGACATGCAGTAGACCACTGCAAATGGGCTGCATTGAAGAGCCCTTCCATCAACCTATATATGGGTCACAATCATCAAGGGTCTAATCCTATTCATGGTATTCATCCTTTTGTTAATTCAAGAGGGTTCAAATGGGTCCCAGTGGAGCATACATTTCATTAACACGACAGAAGTATTGTTGAACAGAGAAAGAGATAATCGGAGAATGGTGGGGATTTTAAAGCTGAGATAAAATATTGTTCGAGGATATTTGCAGTAGTCTGTGGACCTCTTGCAAAGTGTGCGTGTCTTATGTGTGTTGCATATCAATACTGCAACAGTGCGGCTATTCTAAGTAAAGGTTTTCTGTGAATTCAGTTTGGGAATGCAGTACACACACAGCACAGGGGAGACAATTAGAAGCAGACTGGTTCCAGATACCGTGTGCCTCTTTGCCCCTTTCTTCCCTGACTGTCGGATCGGTACTCCAGAGTCCAGTTGTAGTTACAGGTTTGTGCCACTGTTGAAAAATTAACGGTCAGAAGCAGCAAAGGCTTATCAGACAAGGCCACAGAAAGGTGGATCAAGACATAACAGTCCATGCAAGGTGATGGGGGAACACAAAGAAGGGTGATGAACCATGTCTGGATGTGTCACAGTTATTGGTGAACCTCAAAATGCCAGGAGATTGCAGGTTTAAATAATTCAGTGGTTCAGCCAGATGAGACTGAATATGGGTAAATGGCTAATAGTGAATGGCATCTATGCAGCGGGAGTTGGCACAAGGCTTTGTTTACCACTATTCCTGCCTTTAATTTGGTGGTATTCACGTTAGCATTCTTGCTTAGGCTCTTCCAGGAAGACTGTGAATTAATGAAGTTTCCAGATCGAATCAGCATCACCGACTCTGTATTGGGGCTGCTGGGAAACAGAGACCAAGGACCTCCTGCTTATAGACTTCGGCCTCCCACTAATACATGGTGACAGTATGTTTAACTTTCCCTCGTTCAACTGGGACGTGGGAGGGAAAGAAGGCTGTTTGTGTTTGGCCAACAATGGGAAAACCTTTCAATCTTCCTTCAATAGGTTAACGAGATACCCAAAGGCATCATTAGGGTATGGCAACTGAAGATGGCGATGAGTCAGCAGAATGAAAGGAGGTGCATAGACTGCATAATCTGCTAGTGCTAGAGCTGAAATGAAGGAGATCCTAAAAATGAGTTAAGCAAAAACTTGTGTAAGAGATTAAACATCAATTTTGTATACATGTTATTCATTGTAGATGTTCTGGAAATGACTCTGCTGTGAGATACCCTGTGGCAGTGTATGGATTTGGACTGTCCTGTCAAGCTGGAGCATTGTTTGTTTTGCTTTTCATCTGGATAGCTAACGGGGTACCTTGGGCTTTTCGCAGACAGTTGTTTCGTCATTTCTCCTTCTCATTTCTCCTTCTCCTCTTCCAGTGCTCTAACTACCATAAATTTGTGAATAAATCAGATCTTTTTCATACTGTCTGCACATACATGGTCAAAAAAGCCAAATGTTAAAGATTCTGTATTATAACTAAGGTAACCATGTTGAACAGGACTTAATAAATGTAGGTTTAGATAAACAATTAAGCTGAGGTTGTCTCAGCAGGCTGCAGCACTGCGAAGGTGTCCTGTACAGCATACCTGTCCCAATGAGCTAAAGAAGGTGTTTTAGATGCTGTGGAGTTTTATCAAAATTAATTAAATATCCTGTCTCATCATCCTCACAAAAGGAAAAGTATGACACAAGACATGAGCGTACTTTGTCGTGGTCTGTTTTATGTTAACAAATGTTCATATAAATGTTCTCTTTAGAACTCTTTGTATAGAACTCACCTAATAAATGGTAATAAACTGAAAGTGTTTCTGGTCTAAGGATGATGTTTTGTGGCTGGTAGCATCTTTCCTCCACTAGTGTCTATTTATAGCTCAGGCAAGGTTGGCAATGCCTCACTTTTCCCTTTGTAGAGACTGCTATTACTTCATCAAGCTTAAACCCCATCTGTGCCCAGAATCTTCCTAAAAACGAAGCAGCCTTTACAATTAGAGTATCCCCTAGTGACAAAGTTATCTTGCCAGTGTAAAGTGCACATTCTCCAAAAGTACAGGTTCCAGGAAATTAATGAGATTTTAATCTGTCAAATTGGACGTAGCGGAAATGAAAGTGTGGGGATTTTTTTTCCGTTCGTTTTGCACTTCTTGATTTGATTTTTGAACAGTCCCTCAAGAATAAAATAAGGAGATGCCATTAAGGTGACCATGATAAGATTCTGACTGATACTGAAGGAGAGCCATCCATCTCAAAATGGCAACAAAATTGAAGTAGATTGTTCATCTACTTCGGAAATCTTGAGATTTGAAGAAGGATTCATCTTGCATTATTAATATAAAAGCTTTATTCCTATTGTCGTAATGGTTTACCAGGCTATCGTTAGTCAAATATGAGTATGCTGATTTAATTCATAGATTTAAAGGGAGATGAAAAATGAATGATGACATTGACAAAGGAAAATTTTGGCGGAAATGCACTAGTGGTGTGTAATGCAATGTCACTGATGGATCTAAATGAACATAGGGAATGTTCCTTGTGGCTGTTCGAGCTAAATAACATAGCTATGGAGCATGCGTGTTTACTTAAGGATTTACTACTATATAGTTAAACCTTTTGTCATTACTAACCATGGTTACAAAGCTCTGTTCAAAACTGGCCATTTTGTTTGAATCTTTAGGTGTTTTTTTACAAGTCACGGACCACACATTGTTTATTCTATTTCCAGTGAAAACAGCTATTACATTATTTAGTTATATTAGAATAGATTAGATATGAAATAATTCACTCACACAAGGGAGGGAAAAATCAGAAATGGGGAAAATAAATGAAAAACAGTACTTTCCAAAACTGGTGTTAAAAATGAAAAGATATAAAGAAAGAGAAAAAGGCTACCAACTGTGCAAGATTTGGGATGTAACCATAATTGTCACCACCGGATAAACAGTGTCTAATGCTTTCATTTCCTAGAGATTAGAGAAAATCAAGCTCCATTCTTGCTTCCGATCAGAGTGTTACTGAGAAAAGGCAATAGGCAAACTATAAGAAAATCATCAGGTCAAGCAAAGAAACAGACTGCCCACCCCAGTCCAGACCTTGGCATCACTCAGATTGAGGTTACTCAGATTGTAAGAAGGAGAAAATGGAAAGACTAACCTTTGTGGGTGTGGAAAAATATTCCTGCAGATATTTGAGGAAAATAATTAAAACAAGTTCCTAGTAGAAGCTGTAAGAAAGACAATAAAGACACTAGCATGTCTGTAAATTGCCAAAATATAAAAAAACGCCATGGAATACCATTAAATACTGCTGATTTTAATATTCTCACATTATGCACAATATGCCCAGTCATTTGTAGACACTTGTCTTTCTCCTGAATAGCATTTTCTTCTAAAATCAAGAGCATTAATGGGAAGTTCTGCTTTGCTGCACTGAAACCCTGTTCTCTTCTGGTAAGACCTTACACTAGATGTCAGAATGTTGGTATAAGGACTTGATTGCATTCAGCCACAAGAGCATTACTTTTGGATGTTGGATGAATGGTTCTGGATCACATAGCCACTCCAACTTAGTTATTGGATGGAGCAACAACTCCAGAGAAGTAATTCCACTGCTCCATAACATTTGCACAATGTTTGGCACTGGGCATGGTGACCTTCATCATGTGTGGTTGATGTGTGACTGCCCCAGAGTGCCCTGTTATATTGTCAGTGCTTCACTATCGGGACTATGCAAGCTCTGCGTGCTCAACTGAACGCCTGTGTCAGTAATGCTGTGCTTTAAAGATGTTGAATTCACTAATTAGAAGGGGAGTCAGCATACTTATGGATATGTAGTGTATTTAGTTGTTGAGGTGTCTGGGAAAAATATTTGCTGAATATGTTTATGGCTTTTTTCCTGATGCTGAACATTTAGAAATGGGGACTATATGGCTGTTTTGAATAGGAACTTAATACAGTCAAGTGTGGTCTTTAGCAAATACTGCCTATGATCGTGCCAGTACATCTTACAGTATTCATTACTGGTAGATCCAACCTTACCTTAGAATTGGGGTCACTGCAAAAATAGAAGCCTGGCGTCAGTCCCTAAGATGTGCACGATGATGAATTAGTAGTTCTGGGTCAGTGTCACAGTGGTCTGGGTGAAGGAGACAAGGAAATGGAGTCATTATAGGAAAGTCCCGCGACTCAGTCTGTCTGGCGTAGAAACCATGTGTTTCTGTGTGCGTGTGTGGATGTTTGTGTGTGCGTGTGTGTGTGTGTGTGTGTGTGTGTGTGTGCGCGCGCACTAGCTGTGTGCACATGTGTGCGTGAGAATGTGTACGTTTAGATTATGTTTCAGAAATCATCTGAGCAGCAGCTTGGATATGCTACAGCATATCCTCCTGTAATCCTCTTTTCAGAAAACCAGCAGAATCAATAGACTTTTAATCTTTACGTTTCTTAGAGAAATGTATAATTTGAAGCACCCGGCAACAAAAGGATCAGATATTGCATTGCACGAGGCATGGGAACGCTTTCAGCCAAGGATGTTTCATAAGCACACATCTCATTTAGAGTCTGTGGCCACATTGACTGAGCACATAACTTTAACGAGAGGATCTATATCCCACTAAACGACTGGAATATTAATCTGCACCCAACCAGACTATGGCACCTACAGGAGACCATTAAGCCATTTCTTTCTAATATTTCTCCTCCACTTCTGCCTCAACCTTAAATCACTTCTTCTCCTCCTCAGCTAACAGAGGGACTCCTTAAAGCCACCTGTGAAAATTTGAGGGTGCCTAAGTAGCTGTGTTTTCAAAGCCGTAATGGTAGAGGGCAGCTTGCTTCTGAAGAGTGAAATAGCAGGCTAGAGAGAGGATCGGGGAGGATAAGAGGGGGAGAAGGAAGAAGGAAGATCGAAAAAACGGAACATGCGAGAAAGGGGCCAGGCAGAAGACAGCTAAGCTAGGATTAGCCTCCTGACATGTGCAAGCAGGTGATAAAGTGGCACGGACGAGCATGGATGCCTGGAGTTTTCCCCCCAAGACTGCGTGCCTTATGTTAATGTCAGGGAAGAAATCAAACTAAATCAAACTTGGCTTTATCAACGTGTTAATGATCTCAACGTCTGAGCCCAGCACCATGTGACACCTCACAGAAACCCCCAGACATGCTCTAACACAGCTACACACCTATCTAAACATAAGCAAACACCCAGATCCAGAGAAAAGGTCAGGTTCCCAAAAATATGTACCGCAAGAATGATTTATTTGTCCAAGATATATGAACCCGGTGAGATAACAAGTCTGAGTAATTAGGAATAATTTGAGAGGGTTGTATAATGTTCATCCTGCAGTAGAAAGCATGAGTCATAATAAATGACTCGCCATTTTTTGACACCCTCATCTTCTATTCTCTTTGCTCTATGTCTGTCTCATCACAATTTTACTTGACACTCAGTAAAACCAACAGGAGGTCTTGATCTGGAAGAAACCTGACAGCCAGCAGATATGCTGTTATTTCCTCTCATTTCAAATATTTTAGACTCACTGCAAACTTGTGTTTACATTTTCTGGATGTGCTATTAAAATCCATACTGACTTGTTAATGACTGCTGCTGCAAAGGAAAAAGCCAGGCCTTTCATGTTTGTCATGAGGCATATTAAATTGGCTACTTATTAGGGTGGAAACAAACAAGCATATGAGGAGTTTCCTTGCATAATATTGTGTTCTCATTTGAATCAATTTTGGATGTAACAAGTTTTTTATTTGTCTTCATCTATTACTCATAATAGGACAGTGATATTGTTTGTACAGTTGGGACAAAAGTCTTTTAAGACTTGTTAGAATCCATTCCACTGTAACTACTACCAAGGTTTGTGTTATATATTAAATAACTAGCGTACTAGCGTTTCAGAATTACACAGAGTTTATCCCCTAGACTCCTAGCACTAACAATGACAAAGGCATTTGCAGCTGTTTCAAAATTTGAATAGTGGCCCAGTAATATTTGTTCATCATTATATGTGTAACCATTTTCTTTGCTTTAGTTTCTTTTAAATTATTTAAAAACAGTTCTTAATGTGGTCTTTGGGGGGTGTAAGGACAGATGCACAATATCACAATGTATTTGTTTTGTGATACTGTATTGATTTGCAAAAACCCAGTATAGATTTTAAATAATTGTTTACCTGTATTATGATACATATCATACACACAGTACCTGATTCCACTTCCACAGTTTCAGCTCATTGAGTTTGTTGTTTGATGGTTCTTAAACTAGTGTTAAATATGGTTATGTTCTTTTATTTCACATATCATTATTTATTAGGGTTGAACAGACAGGTACCAATATCTAGGGATATCTGCCATTGCAGAAAAATAACCTATATGTAAATATAACAGTAGAGCATTACAAATTTGATAAAATAACTAAAATATATTTTCTCACAATATCCCAGCATCACACAAATATTACACTCATCGTTTCAACACATATTGATGTGAAATATCAGTCGAATCTAAGCACTAAATATTTTCTGTATCTATACATATGAAACATCTGTATAGCTTCAGAATTATGTTTAGCCAAAATATTGTAATTCTTTATATTGTATAAAAGTGTGAGCAAATAACCACAAACATTTTTGTGAGTGAGGTTTTGGAGTCTCAGTATGGTCCAATTTGGTGAAATCAAATGTACAAATGAAAGCTATTAATATATCAAAGAACAAATCTATGTTTATGCACTGCCTGTTAACACTTTGTGGACCCCTGGCTGTTCATGATTTAAATAAATGGACATGCTTTCATTGTTGGTTTGTTAAAGCCTCACATACAATATAAGAAGCAGGTTTATTGGGATAATGATGTAACTTTGTAATTTTGTGATTTTCCAAAATTCTCTCCAAAACTCTCCATTAGGGCTGGATAAAATTGTAATCATATTAAAATCATTATCTCAATTCATTACTTGATTATTTTAACCTAAAGAACAGTGCTGATGCAGACTGTGGTAGGTCTGGAAGGATCAACACAACACTGTGATGGTGGCATGTCACCGCAGTTACTGGGCCATTTCCCATATTAGTATAGCTCAGAAAAAAAGGGCAGGTTTTAAACCAGACCTGTGAGTTGTGTACCAGTAGACTGATATGGGCAATTTTTATTGATGCCAGACGAGTTTAAAGAGTCGTAATGGTGCATTGTGGTAATTCATCTCGTGTCGCTTGAATATTCTCGCACAGTTCCTGCAGATTTTGTGGGAGGGGTGGAGTGACACCAGGCCTTCTGGACATGTGGCAATACTGTTTATCTTGGAGCTGATCACGGTGCCTTCACACACAGATTCGTTGGATGGATCCACTTGAAAACTAACCCATCAAGTTTCATTCCTGTCGGTAGTCTGGGTGCAGCTTTTTTTTCAATGATGATTGTACATGTACAAAAAGGATTTTAGCAGATGTGTAATGTGTAATCGTCTGGGTGATGAAGACTGCCACTTCAGATGACCTACTGAACAGATAAGCTAAAAGCAAAAGCTGAAAAGCTAAAACTCAATTAAATTATATATAGCCATCTTGTAGATGAGAGTTTTTTTAGCAAGCCTCATTAATAGCAATACTAAGGGTAGCATCCATTAATGTGTATGTATGCACAATAGTTTTTAATCACACATGCGCTGTGTAGCCAGTTTAACTAGGGTAACTATGAGTAAGCTAGAAAAAGCTAAGGTAACTGGGTTCACTAGCTAGATGATCTAAATATTGTCAAATGAATGTTAGCAAATGAAGTAGCACAGATAAAGTTGAGCTTTGTTTATTCATACACCAACGTTGTTCATTTATCTGTCTCTCCATTCACACAATGCCTTGTCTGTCTATCTGCATCACATAAAAGCTGGATAATGATTTTGGTTATTGGTTGGATAAGTGACAAAGCAGGCGGTAGTGTTTTACAGAAAGCTGTCAATAAAGCTGTTTTTTGGCTACACCCACACTCTTTTCAGATAAGTCTGATCAGTGGTTTTTAAAGCGTACTTTTCTGTTCAAGTTTAGTATCAGACCAACATCTTTAATATTTTACTCTGTGTTCTCAGGGATTTGAATTGGCACTGAATGTGCGGGTGGTCTTCCATTTAGTGCAAAGTAATTTGTGCCATCGCCATTCTTAGCTGGGGTTTGTTGTGAGAAGTTTTCTTTCACTTAAGGGAATGTAAATAAATTGAATTTATCGCATGACTCACTTTGTAACTATATGCATAATAATGCAATTACAGCTGAATAGAATAGCAGCTTGAAAGCAGAAGCTCCTGATTCATCAGGCTAAATAATTTCCACAAAACCAAGCTATAAGGCATCCATCTCCTTTGTTGCCGAAGTCTTTAGAAAACGAAGTGCAAAGGCACGCATCGTAAGTGTTAAGACGAAGGATGTAGAATATGTGGCTTGTCTCCTGGGGGAGTGCGCTGGGCTTTGTCTGTTTCTGTCCCATTTTCTTCCTGACCATGCTCTGGTACATAAAGAGAGAAAAGCCACAGCACGAGACAGGGACATGTGGGTGCGTGCCTATGAAAGCTGCCCCCCTCTCCCCCAGCGGCTTTAATCAAATCAGTGACCCGAGGTTCACCAGACATATTTCAAGACCATAAAGCAGTGTTGGAGGTGTTTTGCCCTCAGCATCTTTGAGAATCCAGCTGTCCAGAAGCAACTGATAGGCATTCATTTTATGGCTGAAACAGAGTCTAAACGGTTGGTGGGGTGAAGCAGTCGGAGGCTGGGAAACATATGGTGTAAGACTGCAGCTGGAGAGATCGCTTTGTTCCAGACTTAACTCAGCATATACTGTTTATGCAGGAGGGCCAGCACCAAGGACAGCGGCGCATTTCCCCCGAAATCCCAGCTAGAGGCTAGAAGTTAAAACATGCAATGCAGCAATAAAACAAAGCCCATCCTATCCTGGCAAGCCCACACAAACTCTGCTCCGGATTTATTGTCTTGGATGCCCACTAGTACCAAATCTCCTGACCGCATTTGCCAGGGATATTGATAGGAGAGGCTGGGAGAGACAGTGTACTGGACACTAATTCGCAGGTATGACTTACAGAAACACATTACTCCATCCAAAATATGCCCGAGCCCTCTAAATGAATCACACACCATACACTATGAATTATAAATTGCATGGTTGTGTAAAGCTTTCAATAATTGAAGGCATTTTTCATGTTTAGTTTAAGTGTTTGCATCTCTGAATTGTTCTACTAATGCAGCTCTTTGATGCATTAGCCTCAAGAGAGAAACAAACAGGGAATAAGAGAGAGACAGCGAGGGAGGGAAAAAAGAGAGCGAGCTGCTGTAATTAATGTGCCAGGATTACAACTGAGGGTTTTTTTGCTTTATTTTTTCTTTCACTTACAAACACAAGTTTATGCCAGTAAGCTTTGTGCAACAAGCTTCTGAGTGCATATTTATTTTTCCTCTTTCATTGAACATTCTACCAGACAAAACAGTCAAGTACACACATAAACACCGCAACACTGTTTAACACTGACAGTTAAGCTTATACAGCTGGGTGGTGTTTGGGCTTTTTCAGATGTTTAAGTATATATGCATTTAGATGGATAGTATTACATTGTAGGACCTCTTAGGTTTAAGATGTCTGATACACTGTTGTTCTAACAGCTTTATCAACGCTTTGGAAGTTCACCTTCATGGTTGAGATGTGGATGAGAAGTGGATACCATTCTCAGCTATCAACAAAGAAAACTTTTTCATCAAATCATGAAAACTTTCATAAAATTATACAATCCAACACTAATAACAGGCTATTTATTCTGTTATGTTTATGTTTTTACTTGTAAAGGTCTCTTCTCAACAACAAGTTTTAATGCAGTATACTTAATGCCCTTGCTCGGATCTGTTTGCTAGGAAAGACTGCTTTACGACCTTAAGATCTTTTTTATTCAGTGCACAGTCTATGCATTTTGTTCTTCCAGAGGTTCTTCTGATTCTGTTTGGCGTCTTGGTTGATGTTAGTCACAAATTTAACTTTGTTTTGCCAATCAAAAGCAGCCGGTCACATGCATACAGTGAACTAGTAGCTGTGGGTAGTAACAGTCTATGTGCTGTAAGAAGAAGCATTGGTTCCAGCCAGAAGGAGGAGCTTGGCTTTTCTGTTGAAAGTGTTAGCTAGCTACCTTCACTTGATTGCAAGCTAGCTTCTTCTGGCCTAACCTGACAACATGTCTGGGTTAACTAATCTGATTTACTACTCTCTTGTTTCCATGCGGTTAAACCCCTTTTATAAAATCAAATCGCTGCCCAACCACAAACCTCCCATACTCCCACTGAAGAATATAGCTGTTAGGGGTTGTGCGACAATTATGTGATGAAAGTCAAGGTCAAGGACTAATTACTGATGACAACATCACTGAAACCGCAGGAGAAGGGAATGCATTGCAATAAGTGCATTAAAAAATGTGATGTGCCCTTTGCAACAAACGTCCTTAAGTTGAATTGCTAAGCCCCATGTGATAAAGACCCCGGAATGTTGCAAATTTGTTGTGTAACTGTGTGAAAACAAGAGTAACCAACTTCAAACTTTACAGGATTGTGGAGTTTTATGCTCTCTCTCCAATCACACATGACCTTTTTATTGTGGTCTTCAGGAAAGCAGGGATAATGATGTTCAATATTTAAGTTTTGAAGTGCTGTAGTAATATGTGGAGAAACCAACATTTAGATACTGTCTTCTCTGAGGCGTCCATGTTGTTAGTGCCATGGTCATTTAAGTTGAAATCAAGTTTTAAGTGTCATCGCCAAGCCGTGTATTCAGTGGAGAGCTGATCTGAGCAACTTCTAATAAATGTGGCCTGTTTTTTCGGTATCAGGATATGATTGCGTTCTGACTGACACTTGAAAAAGATGAATAATCAGTTAGCCATGCTCACTCTTGCTGTCCTCTCTGTCAAATAACAAACTGATGGAAAATGTTACTATACTGCAGATGTTATTAATATGTTCTCAGGGCTTGTGTGTATAGTTGGTCAGGTGGCCTCCCCGTAGCACACATCAAAGCGACATTAAAGTCCACCGTGTACCACAATGACTACAATAAATGAAACAGGCTGATTCCACAGCGAGAGATCACACCTGAGTGGAGTGGACTCGCCTGAGTGGTCTCAAATTTAAGACATGTTTTCTGTTCTAGATACCAAAACCTTTGGACACATCTGTGTTCAAATTACGGGAAACAGTAAAAGCGAAACTCTCCAGAAATAGAACTGAACTACCTTGAAGACAGTAATGTCTGAGGTTTAAGACTTTGGAGACACTAATAATGTCTAGTGGACACTGAAAATGAACCATTACCATATTTATAACATTGTATTTCTGCTCTGGTTCTTCAACACAAGGCACAAGAGCTGCTTGTTGGACATAAAATAAAGATGTAATATCAAATGGAAGCATACAAAGTTGTTTCTATCCTGTGGTCTATTTATGTGTGTAAAGGCAAGAATGCATTAGCCGCTCTCTCACTGTCATTAATATTTGTTAGTTGGTACATTTTATTGTTTATGATTCCTCAAATGTTCCGTCATGTTGTTAAGATTTGATTGTTGCTTTTAAATCTCATTTAGGTGTCCCGTGAAGTAGCTCACTACACGAGCAGTCTATCCACTAGATAGTTTCCTACTTCAGTAATTTTATTTACTACTGTAAATTTTATTTACTACTGTAACTTCTACTTAAGTCATTATTGTTCTAAAGTAGCACTCGTTGTTCTCATTTGTGGATACTCTTCCCACCACTATGTCTGACTATGAGAGAAATCTAGCTTGGCCTAGGTGGGGACAGATTTGCAGAGAAAAGCATTTTTTTGTTGCACCTTGTTGTAATGTTTGCCAAAATCTGCAGCAGTCATTTTTTTTAATGCAGTTTCTATATTGTCTTAGCGTAGAACTGTAAATAGTGAGTCTGCTTTTAATTCTGAACCTCGTTACCTCTCGCTGCTTTTCACTATGTTCATTCTTTATTACACAAGGAAGCGTCTGAGCTGGAGTGTGTGCTAACGAAATGCTATTTGCTTTGTGTTTACCTATAATCTTTTGTATTTCTCAGGCTTAAGAGAATGTGACCTGAGGCGGAATTTGTTGTTAGTCTTTGGATCTGGCCTACTTTCAGTGTAACATACTTTGATGTTTTTTAATAAAGGGAAGGCACTACGATCCACACTGAGCCTACAGCCTCTCTGTGCGCTGCCGCCGTGTACACACTGGGAAGTGAAGGCCAACACTATTCTGTGTCACACACACACACACACACGCTCGCAGTAGAATTTCAATCTATGCTGATTCGTGCACTGAGAACTAGTGTTTGTCCTTGAAGTACCTTGGATGGAGTTTCATGTCACCGAGAGATGTACTCTAGGTAAAAGATCCTAGCGTCTAGCTTAAGTTCCATACCTTCTGTATTGAGACTTTTAAAGACCTATCATTTTTCCTTGCCATTTGCCTCTATGTAAGGCCTGGTGTCTCCAAGTTATTTCAGTGGCATCTATTTATGTATCCACTTTGATGTTTTTATCAGTTTTGTTTATTTCATTGGTTCTGTGTGGTGTAACTATTGCCCAGTTTTAATATTTGTTTAATGTAGAGTTGGAAGTTTGGATGATACTTCTCGAAATTAGCAGATCCTGAGAGCTGATCAGTGAAATACCACATATGAGGCATGTTTCACAAAAGGTTTTAGAAATTGCTGCGACTTTGGCTGAACTCCCTTGGTCACAGGGCCGTGACCAGTTCCTCTTTCAAATATGATTTGGAAATACAGACCTTTTGACTACAGTACTAAACGGCAGGTCTGGCATGTGCAGATAGAAAATGTGATGTTAGTTTGGCAGTTTTAAATACACCTTGTAGTTACATGTGTAACTTAGCCAAAGCTACTTGAAATGTTTTTGAGGGAAGCAAAGTTAACCCTTTTAACACCACTAACCTGAAATAACGCTTGAGAGAACATCAGTGAACCAAGTACAGTACAGTATCTAAAGACCGCAGAACTAGACCGATTCCACGTTCATGCAGTAAAGGGACAAGCTTTTCATTGTTTTCAAAGCTGCAGCAAAAATTGCCACTGCATTCACCAACGTTAATGAGGCAGTCATGTGCTGGGGGTTAGGGAACCAATCTTGTGATTGGAAGGTTGCCAGTTTGATCCCCTAAACCGATATGACTAAAATGCAGAACATACTTGGCTAATTAAAAAAGCACAGACACAAGTTTTGATAATAATCGTTACAATACTGAAAAAACAATTCATTACAGCACAAGATTCTGGCTAACTGGTGCCCTACTGAAACAGGTCATGGTGATTAAACCTAATGCCTGAAACTGGTGTTGTGTTGAAGTGTCTGAAGCCAAACACGTTGTTGTGAGGTGTTCTGGATAAGCTAACATTGGCTTCCTTAGCAGGCCAAACCTGACACACACCACAGAACACGTGTTGCTCCTGCTAACTAATGATGATACGCATTTAGAGAGTGTGTGAGAGCCGAGAGAGTAAGTAGAGAGTAAGTCAAGTGACTGGTGTTAGGGTGAAAGCTGAAACTGAGCATGCCTGTGGCGTGAGTAACACTTGCGGAGCTGCTAACATGCTTAGTTTTTCTGGGCCCTGATTTTTTCTCGCTTTTCATCAGCAGCACCTGTCGGTGAGCTTCCACGTCACCAAAACCCTCTGGAATATAAGTGGGGGTCATATGTTTATTTGGCCATTTAGACATGGAACAGAAATGTAACATGTCATTGTTTCATAATAACGACTGTTTTTTCTTTATATGGCAGTTTACCTCATGGCCATTATATCCCCTATATTTTCTACAGCTGAACTACAGCATAACTAATCATTTTTGGAGCAATTAAACATGGCATGATATGGAAATCTTTGTAGTCATAATTGACGCTGTACTGTAGTGAAACTGACTGAGGAGATGTTGAGTACTGTCCATTTTTATTTAGTAACAAGGAAGCATCAATAGCTAAACCCAAAATTAATAAGATGGTCAACAATACTTTTATTACAATAGTTTTAGGTGATATGAGTTTAAAGTATCTGACTACTATAAAAGTTGTGAGTTATTATTAGCTGAATTAGCATAATTTGGTCAGGTGAAGTTCAATATCCCTAACCTTGCATGCACACTACAACCAATTACATTGCTTAGGGCCGCCACCATGCAGCAGGTAATGAGTTGCTTGTAGCAGGCAGCATGTTTGACTGAATAGAGTTGTCAACCAAACCATGCTGTTAAAGGAACAGCCACCCGTATAAACAAACAGCTTATGCAGGCTTTATTTATTAACTAAATGTTCATAACACTTCATACTATGAAATAACCCTGACCTAGTGACCCTGGCTAACCACGCTGTATTCTCCACTTTCATATTTCATTTAAAATCATGTTAAAACTTACTTCAGCTCAGCTGGAACCCCAACAGTTCCTGAAACTTTATTCTAAGCTTTGTGTTTAATTAGGTCACAGGTTTACAAAGATGGACAGATCATAAAGAATGGGAAATTCAGAAACAGCAATATGGTTTAGTAAAGTTAATGGTTCTATTTTGAATCATGAGTTATTCAAAGGCTCTTTGCATGGTGAAATGGTTCTTCAGAGTGAAAGAGAAAGTGATGTATATGGTTTTATATAAAACCTTTAGACAATGATTTTATACAGCACCAAAATGGTACAAGTTTGACATTGTCAGCCTTTTTCTGTGCCATTTTTTCAACCGTACACAACATGTTCTCCATTAATCTGTAGAACTATTTCACCATGCACAGCACCATTTAATCATGGACTGAACAGAACCATGTATGTGTCTAAGCTAGAAAAAAAATGATAGGGAAATGGTATAAATGGTACAAATGGATGGGCTTCTAAGGCTAAGCTCAGTCCAGCAAAGGGATGAATCTTGTTTGCGATGCTGTATGAATGCTCAGTTTTGTTACTACTAAGTTCCCTTTTCTGAATTTGAAAGAGCCCTGTGCATGAAATTATCGGAATTTCTTCCTGCGGCAATCTCAGCTAACTTCTCCATTTGTTTTTCACGCTAGCTGGCACTTTTCAATAAAGCTGGATGTATACCTTCAGCTATGCTGTAATTGAAAAGCATTTAGACTCTTAAATCACTATTGTCCCGAATCATTTTGCAGTGAATATATGATGTTTTATTTTTAATTAGTATGCTAAGTCCATTTTTAGACTTGTGGCTTATGCGACTGATAAAGAAATAATTCCAGGTCAATTAAACGAAGGGAATGAAATGCTTTGGGTCATGATGGAGCATGCTGGGCAGCTTTCACTCATTACTAATAGCAAAGAGGATTATTTTCTGACTACCTTTCCGCCTCTCTGTTCTGTGGATGCCTCTCGTGGAATTTAATCACATATAGTTGCAGTGACTGTCAGTTCCATTGTCACTTCTTATTTTCAGTCCTGTTGAGAAATGTCCTTGGGTGCAGTAAATATAGAACAATGTTCCATCTGCAAACCTGTCTGTAGACAGAGGGGGAATCAAATTTGACATCTCACCTGCAGTGCAACAATGGTAATCTTTAATTAAAGGTGCGCTCTGTTGTTCTCATGTCCTCAGTGTGCATTATGCTTATCTGTAAATAGGACAGCTTTGCTCTGGAAATCTGTGTTTGGCTTGGCTCTGTGAAGTGGGCCGTGCTTCCTTTCTGTATGGCTTTGATGGTATTGAGCATGATGTTAAAAGGACATTGATAGATTGATTGGTTTAAAGAGTATCAGTGGAAGGAGATTACAGATTGTATGAAGCATGTGCAGATAACCACTTTTCTTTCCTACCGATACACACACCAGATCCTGTCCTATAGAAATCACTACAGAAAGCCCAACTTGTCACCTGTGACTAATATACCATGTAATACCTCCACAAGCATGACTAACAACTGTGAATGGATTTGGCATGGGCTGGACACGTGTTTGGATGTAGGCCACATCAAAGTTCAGCCCGTCTTACATCAAAGAATTGCGTGGTTGGGGCAGATTTGGTTTGGTTTGATTCTGAGGAGAATTTCCTGTAGACTGGGATTTTATCTATTGCTGGTAGACCCGTGTGACCGTACGCTTCAATACACCTGCAAACTCAACTTCCTTAGCATTATGGCCATTGGCACGCCCAAATGCTATGTCTTCTTTTTGCACAAGTATTTATAGGCCTATTATTCCGGTGCACCCCCGGTGCACACCCTTCTACCTTAAATGTGCAAGGTGGCTCATTTCTTATCCAGTGAGAATAGATTTATGTCTACAGTGATTTTTTCAGGACACGATTCCTGTGAGCCTTGCTCCTTGTTAGGTGATATACTAAAACATGTAATATAACTCGATATAAATGGACATAATAATGCATTTTCATTAATGGATATTTCATTTTTGTCATATCCCATACATTCATTTCACATTTCACAGTTTTTTCTGCTGGAAGAAGAAGGTTATGCTGCTTCCACCAAAACAATAACAATAATGGTCAAGTACAGCCTGCACAGCTTACCAAAGAATCAGAATCAGAATCTATTTATTTCACCAAGTATGTTACACATACAAGGAATTTGTCTTGGTGAGAGCAACACGTATGACAAGTAACAAAAACACAGAACACAGATTATTTACAGTATTAAACTAAAGGAACATTACACTAAACAATAAATAGGGTAGGGGATAAATTAAAAAGTAAAAAGTACTAAAGGTAATAAAGAGCTGAAGAAGCTGAGAGATGTGAAACAGATTTAGTTGAAAAATATTATATATAGAAAGTTACAGATGACCTGAATATTTACAGAAAGAGAACATCTGTACAGGTGTGCAAATAGTCATAGTATATGAGTATTCTATTATATAGTATATGAGAATGGACTCGATGATCGCTGTGTAGAACTGGATCATCAGGGTCTGTGGTTGAATTTCTTGAGCTGTCTCAAGAAGAACAAGAAGAAAGTGTTAGAGCTTAAAGAAAACAAAAACACCATACCTTTCAATAGCTTCTCTGCTGATGATGAGTAGAGGAAAATAGGTTGGTGTAATTAAGAGTAGAATAAACTTTGTCGTATGGAGCGGAAGTACCATTTCAGCACTGACTAACATTACACTGAAGTCTATTATTTTCCCAGTCATTTTCAGTGGAACAGTTTTCAGATCCCTCTTTATAAACTATCAGCATTTGAGAGAACGAGTGCTCTGTGGAAATCAGAAAGTGTTTGTTTCCTAAAGTTTCGGGTTGCGGAAAACATCTACAGTGGTGCTACAGACCATGACTGTAGGCTGTGTAGTTAATCTATGTGTGCATGGTTAGCTTTAGGCCAACTAGTTTCTTGTTAGCAAGCTGTTTCAACATGTAGTTAATCTATATTGGTTATACCTATTTTCACCTGTCCATCGTTTCATCACTCTGTAGATGTTAGCTGATGTTTTTGTACTCCGATAGCTGTTTCTATCCTTTACTCAGCTTGGGCTTTTACATGGTCACTTATTTGGTGTTCTCCAACAGTCCTAGACGTATGCAAATATGACAAAGATAATGTGATACACCGTACTGTGGTGAGTTAAACTATTTTAAGCATGGGTGTTAAAATGGTGAAATAATAATGCATGTTGTTTTACCCAGGATTTCATACCTCCGTTTTTTGTGAAATGGGCATGTTGTCATCAGCTCTGGCCCTGGTTATGGTCAGCCAGGAGTCATGCATCACCATCTCAAATGTAAAATAATTCCACACTGCTGAGACGTTGGATGCCTCAGTAAAAGTCCATCTACTGGTGCACATGCATGCGTATGGCGTAGAAGTTGCTGCCCGGTGCAGCTCTACACTGCTGTTCTCACTGCGTGGTGCTTAATGATGCAGTGTACTGCAAGATGGGAGTGGATGCAAAGCTGACTGACTTCTGTGGCGCCGGACACGCTGACCTTGGATGACCACAGCTGGCTGCTGTGTCTGAGTGCCTTATGGGTGTCTTATTCTACTTGTGATCATTGTGGAACAGTGCTTTTGTGCGAGTGCGTAAGTGAATAATGACCCGCAGCAGACAGTCGTAAGAGCCATAGCCAGGACTCCAGACTCAGCAGTCATAACACTGCCGCTCCCACAATTTGATGGCATTTATGTGTTTTTTTTTGTAGCAGTGTTACAACCTTAAAATAAGATCTGCTCTAACATCCTTTAACATCTTGTTCCCCTTTTACTAGCTCAAGCACTATTCAAGTGGAACTTGTATCCGTGAACCACAGGACAATGTTTATGATGGATGCAGACTGAACGAGTGCTCTGTAAACAAATTCAGGAGAGAGTGTTCTACCTGATTCTGCATTGTGGCCATACAAAAAACATTCAGTGCGTGCACCCAAGTATGAAATCCTTACATGTAGCGTAATTTCTCTTATTCTAACACACTCGCTGTCTTTTAGAGATGCCTCACAAGGGGAATGGTGGGCTAAAGCCATAGACTAGCAACAGCTACACATTCTGCTCTTCCAGAGTGCAATAAATATGTCATCAAATATTGTTTAAATTATTGGTAATTGATTATTTAAGCAGCTATCTCTCAATACGATATGATTTCAGTATTTTAAAGGGGGAATTTGTTCTGCCATTTTTCACATTGTCTGTAATATATTTCCATTTGTGGCTCAAAATGAACACTATGGCTGATATTTCTTCTGTATATGTTTATACACTGCCTGGCCTTAAAAGGTCACACGCTCTATTTCGTTGGACCGCCTTTAGCTTTGATCACAGCTCGCATTCGCTGTGGCATCATTTCCACAAGCTTCTGCAATGTCACAGCATTTATTTCTTGATGATGGGAGATTTGGACCACTGCGCAAAGTCTTCTCCAGCACATCATATAGATTCTCAATGGGGTTCAGGTCTGGACTCTGTGGTGGCCAATCCATGTGTGAAAATGAAGTCTTCTGCTCCCTGAGCCACTCTTTCACAATTTGAACCCAATGAATCCTGCCATTGTCATCTTGGAATATGCCTGTGCCACCAGGGAAGAAAACAATCCATTGATGGAATAACCAGGTGGTTCAGTATATTCAGGTAGTCAGCTGACCTCATTTTTTAGGCACATAACATTGCTGAACCTTGACCAACTGTAGGAACCCCAGGTCATAGCACTGCCCCCAGAGGCTTGAACGGTAGGCACTAGGCATGATGGGTGCAACACTTCAGCCACCGCTCTTCATACCCTGATGCGCCCATTACTCTGGAACAGGGTAAATCTGGACTTATCAGACCACATGACCTTTTTCCATTGCTCTAGAGTCCAATTTTTATGCTCCTTAGCAAATTGAAGCCGGTTTTGCCGGTTAGCCTCACTGACCAGTGGTTTTATTAAGGCTACACAGCTGTTTAGTCCCAGTCTCTAGTTCCCTTCGCATTGTGCGTGTGGAAATGCTCTTACTTTCACTATTAAACATGTCCCTGAGTTCTACTGCTGTTCTCCTATGATTTGATTTCACCTTTTAAGGGATCTTCATAGAAGTTTTCTCGGCTTTATATGCATATTTAGCGCCTGTATTTACAGACATCACATATATTGAATATACTATATATTGCAAATAAGAAAGAAAAACTATGAACCCTTATTGCTTATACCGAATTGTTTGGGTTGACTGCAGTGCATTTGAGGTGATTACAGTTATTATTGTCCAAATTAGGTTTCGCAATAATGCTATATTAAGCCACTACAAACTAAATGTTAATTGAGGGTTGCTTTGTAAGGTAAATAAATGCAAGCACAAACGAGCTGCAAATGCATTAATTTGCATAATGAGTTGAATAATGAGACTTGTCAGAACAAGCTCTAACTTGGTGCTCTCGGGTTAAGAGGGCAGCACTGAACCAGTATTTGTTTATTTGTTAGTTATTTAGCAAATTTGTAATGTTTTATCATGCTAACAGAATAAAAGTTTTTATTTATTTTATTTTCATTCTTAAGAAAACATCAGCCTTAATATAACTTTAGTTTCTTTAATGTTCGTCTTTTTAGTGTTCTAAATTGTCGGTTATTAAACATAACCCACATTTTTTTCCACTGGCTTTTTCTTATTCACATCCCAAAATAACAACGCCAACAAAAAAGGAGGTATGAACTAAACCATAGCTCAAAAATTCGAGGTCTAAATCAAACTGTGGATTTTGAGAAATGCTAAATCCCTACTGAATTGACGTTTCTGTGTAACTGATATTTCTGTAATTGCCAATTTCGATAGTGTCAGCTACATAGTGAACATAGTTACAAAGCAAGGTGGAAATTCTGGCACCTGTTGGCTTGAATGCATAGAATTAACAATAACCCAGTTCAGTTAGTAATCACAAATACATGGCATTTCATCTTCAGCTGAAATTTCATAAACATGACAGCCCCTCACTTAACCTGAGGTTAGAGTTGCTAAAAAAACATTGTATTCCTTATCAACAAGAAACATGCTATCTGTAAAAAGTTACTAGAAAGAGAGACTGATTATGTTGTTGGTTCTATTATTTCCAGTGAATGTACAATGGAAAGTTCCACCAGTGGCAATGGTCTGTTGACAGCTGTGGTAAGCAGAACGTTTTGTCAAGGGTTCAATTTTCCCAGGTTTTGATTTTGATTGCAGTAGTACAATAAAGCAGATGTGAATGTTTTTTGGAAGCCGTGGGTGCCATCATTGTTAAGGTCCAGGTGCACCCAGTAATATACAACAATACACTGAAGAGTGCAGAGCTTCCTCCTGCTCTTATCCACCATAACTTATAAATATATAATACACTGCTAAAACTGTCCTCTGGTAGTCATCTGTTTGCCACTGTTGTTCACGTCCAACAATAGAGCGCAAAACAATGTTTTTCTCAACAGCAACAGCGCACAGATAACTCCATCACTGTGCTCTGTTAAACTAAAAACATCTGAGTAGTACTATATTAAGCTTGTGACTTGACCAAATTTCTTTCTGGAAGAAATATACAATAACATACCATAGAAGTATCAGTTGCCTTACACTGGGCTTGTTTTGTCTCCAGTCCTCGTAGGACAGTATATCTAATCCTCGTTGTTGCAACCCCTTCAGACAAAAAATCTCCAATGGAGCAATGACAAGGGATGCATTACCTAATAGATTTGGCAGGACCCCTGAGTTCAAGGCAGTCTGATAAAGCTGGGTTACAGTACTTTAATCAATCACGCCGGGCTCAAGCCAATTTAGGAAGAAGACCTGCGTCTGAGACAGGCTTTCAGACAGGATTAGAGAAGCCAAATCGAGAGGAAATGCCTTTACCCATCTATGCTGAGGTGGTGGAGGAGGGATGCACAGTGGTCATTTTCCACTGACACTGAAGCCGCCCGCGTCTTTGAGGAAACTGCATTTCCCATCATTCAGCTGGGCGCCCACACTAAGTCAGAGCCTGTTATTTTTAATAAGCCGAATTTGCGCCGTTCGCTGTGGCTGTCATGGCATACTGGGCGAGATCATTACTGAATCTTGTCTCAGCTCGAGGCTGGAGCTGAAGCTATCTTGGAAGAAGGGCCTTGATGCATTGGCCCGTCCTCCGCAAGAAAACAACGGCAGCCCTTTCCCTAGACAGCTGAGCAGGGGATGCGGTTGGAGCGAAGACAGGCGCAAAGGAGCTCTCAAATCCCCCCGCTGGCACACTTGCCCACTCCACACACCCAGCCCGGCCCGGCCCATTGCCCGCCAGCCATTCTGATTCACCGCTATTCCAGAGGACGTATTAATTTCAGATTAACCTTTTCAAGAGCTCTGGGGGCAGCTGCGAAATCCAACTGTGGCACTGCAAGCCCGGCTGGGTCTAAACTAGCGTGCGGCCAATGCATCTGATATGTCTAAATAAGGTGTTGGTTCAGCTGGGATGATTGATATCAGTCCAGTAATCCCCTTCCATCTCCACTAAATCCACTGGCTAACATCCCTGATGGAGGCTTTACCCCCGACGGAGGCATTTTTTAAATGCACAGCGCTATTTACCTTTTTCTGGGGATTATGTGCTACACTTCTTCACTTTTATCCCACTTTTTCTTCATTTTTCTTGTTCCGCAGCCGTTTGACGTCGTTTGTAAGCAGGTTCTGGTTTGTGATGATAAAAGCTTGTCAGGGTTATTTTTCTCTGCAAAGATTGATTCTCTCATCGTGTATCTCCTCCAAGACGCGAGCAGTGTTTGGATAGGAGCGTTGTTACTCGGAGCATAGTGTGCCGAGATGCATATTAGCCCTTGATTCGGAATGAAACGCTCCTAATAAACAAAATCGCCAGCACCTTGAGGAAGGAAATGAGAAGCCTGGGGGATTCATTTGTATGCGCCTCACGAGGTTCCTGGCTTTGTACAATTCAGATGCAGACATCTGTACTGACGGATCAAATGAAATAACGACGGATCAGAAAGATGCAGGAAACATGTATGTGCTCCACAGGGAAGCAAGTAGACAAATTACTGCCGATTCATTTGTGGAAACCTTTAAAACACCAGCCAGTCACAATAGATAATATCTGGTAATAGGGGAGTCATATTGTGCGTTCGGCTGTATCTTTTAAATAATTACTGGATCTGGTGCCTCCATTGAAAATGTCCATTAATTCATTTGCCATAATGAATCTCCTCTGTGCTGTTCTGTACTAAAATCTGTTGTCTGCCTGGTATATATGAAGCTAATTATACCCACATTAACTCATGACAGCATTTTTCCCTCTTCCCTCTAGACTTTTATCCATGTATTAGTCTGTTTTCATTGCGTGCTCACTCGTCCCCAGACCCCCTCCGTTCATGTAGGTGAGGATATTTTTATGTATACATGCACAGACTGACATATTCCCTTCCCACTGACGAGCAATGGCTTAAAGATTCAAGCCTGTTACAAAATACATATTGACACTGCAAATTTCTTTTCAATCTCTGCTTGCCTTCCCGCAACTGTATGTCATTTGCATGTAAATATCCTGCTCTGCTCTTGAAGCAAACAAGTCGTTCCTTTCTGAGCACGCAAAACGATGTTTTGATTTCTGTACTGTGTTGTAAAGTAGATGAATCACTATGGAGCTCAGTTTGTGGGATGTTAAATGCTTGTACATTCTAGAATCCCAGTGGTTGACCCAAAATCAATGGCTATGTATGTGTTGTGGCCCTGTCACTCCTCAGAGCCTTCCGTAACCACCACTTCCACTCCATCAAATTAATCAATTCCAAGCATCATTGCAGGCCTCAGTATGATCTAGACAGCTGGGAGCCAGTGGCCAGGTGGTCCTCTCCAGGAAGCCTGTTAAAAAAAATCAGAGGGAAAAAAGTGTTTTTTTTTTTTCCAGGCATGAATTTTAACCACGTAATGTACTCGCTGAACACATCTCAGCCAATGTTTATTAGCTACCAGAAAACACCAACTATATAAATAATAAATAACTACTACTATGCATAGTGATTTAAGAATATGATTTTTATGTTTTTACCCTGGCTTTCAGTGTGTAAACATCCCACAAAGCCCAGAATATACACCAGAGGGAGAAACTCTCTCCCACAGAAACCACTTTCCTCAGTTGCCTGATACAAATCACTGGAAGATGACAATCTCGTTACACAATCCTTGGTCACTGCCTTGGCATACCCTTATACAACGTGCAGACATCATAAAACCTTACCGCTCTCAGACGTCCTGCCCCAGTCTAGCTTAGATTAAATGGGCGAGGTCTACCAACTTGTTCTACCTGATTTTCAGGATCAGACTCTGGCTCAAGTTGATGTGGCAGAAATGACACCATGGTCGGAATAGCTATAGTGGCAAGGGGCCAGAACTTGCTCTGCTAGTTGACCAATCAGAGCACACTTGGCTCATCAGAAGAATTAAAGCCAATAAATCTTTTCTAGTAGAACCCTAGAAAATTACTATAATAGGTCCCTATTCATTTTATAAGAAGTAGTTAATGATACACTAAAATAGATTCCTGGCCCAAACTGAAACAGAAATTGAAGACATACTTGGCAGAAAAGCAGATTTTGTTTGTATGATTGTTTTTTAATTTGTCTATTGCTTTTGAATTAACGTGCTATACATAAACACTACAAGGTAATAAAGGAATGTGGTTTTAGTTGATTAAATATGTTGTCAATAGCACAAAGCTGACCTGACATAAAAAATAAACTTAATACAATTAATATTGTATAGAAAACAGAATGTGTCACAAAATCCAACCTACTTGACAGGAAATGGGTGGTAATCCAAGACACCAAATACATTTTTAGTTATTATTTTAGTCAAAGGTAAAACTATGGGCAGCTTCTGCATATGTTCTAGTAGAGTGATTATTGAATACAAGTGTTGTCAAACTGTAGCGGAGAAGCTCTTGGATATTTGATCTCCTCTTGATGCTCAGAATAATCAGATTATAAACCGCTAAAGTCTGATGTCCCTCATAGAACCTGAAATGGTTCCACATGTCCATCATTGCTTTTTTCCCCCCACTGTTAATCTGCTGCAGCTCAAACCACTTGCACAAGACTGCATTGACCAACAGAACCAAGCAGGGGAAGCACAGCCAGCGCTTTTAATCACTTTTAATTTACTTCCCTTACCAGTAAGTCATTTGGAAAGTCTTAGATTTGAACACTTTTAAGAATTTTCTGCCTTTTTTCTGAATGTGCATTTCAGTGGACTGATTTTTTTGTCGCTGTATAAATGTATGCTTAATTATTATTTCAAATTAAATGACATGTTAAATGAACCTACATTTATCAGTAGAACTATATGGGTCTCTCATAGTGTTTCTGTTTTTTGCTGAAAGCAAGTTAATCATTGCAAAAGCAGAGCTGTTAAGTCTGTGTCCTCTGTGGATTTGTTCGATAGTTCGATTCAATCTGATTCTTATTCTTATGTCTTAATGCTGACGTGCTGTATCTACCACAATGTCATGGATGATTCCGCAGAGCCAAGTTTATCTAAATTCAAATTTTTAGACATAGCTAAATTACAGTCAGGCTGCTCAGGGTGCTGTACACATGCTCCGTCACGTTTTCATTTAGATTCTCTCCTGCATGCCGTTCCGCTACTTTCATTTATGACAACCTAAACTCTTATTGTGAGGCTTGTGTTGGGTGACCAGACACAGTGTCTGGTGGGTGAGGCAAACAGTCTTGTAACCAGCGTTCAGTGTAGCTCATTTCTGGGCTTTTTCACTGAACAGGTAAAAAGAAAAAAAATTAATTGGAGTTGTTTTTCTGCTGCACGGGTGTGATACATTTGTGAGCAGTGAGTGTTCTTCCTGTCGGCACTGCTGAACATCAGACAGCAGACAGAATTACCACTACACTGGGGTCTGCGTGTGCCATATTTTTCTGTCAGCATGTTAATGTGGTCATGCTAGGTCGACTGCAAATGCCAAGACACATCAGGCTATTAATAGCGCTCTAATTTTACAGTTAACATCTGGGTCATTTTTTTTTTTTTCAAGGGCAGTTATTCAGATATGCACCACCAGTCAACTCTGTTTTTGAGGAGCCCTTTTCTAAAAGGTCAATCGGTCAATTTTGGGAGATAGACTCCAATAGCCGTCTTTGCATTTGTGTTGATTCCAGGCGCCAGACTGAGGGAAAATAAGGCTTATGTTTCGGAATAATAATGCTGCCAGAGCAAACAAAGCCATACTGAGGTGGAGATACACAAAGCAAACAAACAATTTAATTTGAAATAGAGCCCAAAGATCAGCCATCTGCATGAGTATATTGCAGCGCTAAGCTTACTAGGTTGAAAGCAGAGTAAATGACTGGTAATTCAGCCAGATGAATACGAATGAGAAGCATGAAAGCTGTTTTATCCTCAAAGTTATCATGTCTTCAAAGGACCTAGGTTGCAGATCACTACAGAAACCTCCCTCTGTCTAGGTTCCTGGTTGTCCATCAGAGCACACAATGCCACAATGACTGTGAAACCTGAGCAGCAATTGATCATGATATACATATGAAAGCAGAGTGTCTTGTACTGTAGTGACTGGGAAGCACGACCCTGCACACAATGCAGGTGCAGAATTGCTGCTAATATGCATTTCCCAACTGGCTGGTTTATTTTACTGGATATCATTACCATTATCATTTGCTAGCATGTTAGCTGGCTGCCAAGGCAACTAAACACATTCTTACACAGGTAAATCAGTGTTACATTTAGCTAAATTTAGCTGACGCTCTTATACAGAGCAACTTACAAGGTTAATTGTAGTACAGACAGGCTAGTGCAATGTTAAGAGTCTTGCCCAAGGACTCTTATTGGTGTAGCAGCATAGTTACCCAGACCAGGCATCGAATCCCAGTCCCCCACATGGGGTGAAAGCTCACTTGCAGGTAGCGGTGTTATCTATTGCTCTACGATGTTACTTTCGGTTGCAGATTAATGAAATGTTACATCAATGCATCCAATGTTAATTTATTTCATTTGTTGATGTAGCACACGTTATTCATTTGCCACCATTTGGGGCAGTTGTGTATGGAGGTTAGGGAACCAGCCTAGTAACTCAAGGGTCTCTTGTTCGATTCCCTGATCTTTGAGCCCTTGAGCAAGGCACCTAACCCCCACTTCTCCCCGAGCCCTGAGTAGGGCTGCTCACTGCCCCCTAGTGTGTGTGTGTGTGTATGGGAGGGTGGGAGTGGGTGTTTCACTGCACAGATGGGTTAAGTGCAGTAGATAACTCTGTGGGCAAAACACAAATGGCACAAAATGGCTCAAAAACTCTCCACTCAGAGAATTATTGGCCTTGTGAAATTATAAAAATTACATGCTTAAAATGTTATTAATTAAACTACAGAAAAAAACATTAAATTGCTACATAAAGGCTTTGTTCTAAGGGTTTCTGCCTATATTTGAGAGTGTGAACACATTTAAAAAGCTTAAAAGACATTACTTTATTAGCATACAAAATTGTGTAGGCTATATATAGAGTCCTCGCACTAAAGCGATTACAGACCTTGGCACATAATCATTTAACCATTTCAGTAATAAAGATTTACATTTTTATTTATTCCCATGTTTCCATCATGTTTAGAATGTCTTAAGCATTTAGCAAATATAGACTGTTATATATAAATATTGACCCTCTTAGCAGGACCTTCTGTCTGTAAGATACTCATGGGGGCACGGGAATACAGTGCCTTGTATGGAATATATGCTGACTGACAACTGTATTAGGAACATCTCCTTGTTTCTACACTCACTGTCAATTTTATCAGCTTTACTTACCCTGTAGAATCGCTTTGTAGTCCATCTGACTGTAGTCCATCTGAGGGCCAGGACCACCACAGCGCAGGTATTATGTGGGTGGTGGCTCATCCTCGACACTGACATTCTCAACATCTATTTTTTACTTATTCTTGGCACTTTAGCTGCTGCATGTGAAATTTTTGTCACCATTTCATAAATTTTACAATCTAGTGTAAGTGTCACCCATTAAGCCTATGCACCCTTTAAGCCCACTTTCAACTTTAATGTCAATTTACAAATAAAAGGAAAACATATATTTTGCCATCCATTACTTCATCCAATCAAATTGTTTGTTACTTCCATATTATTGCATACAAATCACATTTTCCATTGTTGAGTTAGCCCCACCCAAGTGTATACAGTCTCGGGACCCCTGACAACTTTGGGATCTGTCAGAAAACATGAATTTTCAGCAATTTTCAGGCACATGTTTGATACGTACATTATACGGTTGTCACCTACAAATAGTAAGCATTTTGTTATTCATTTAACTTTGATATTTAGGTTATCATACATTGTTCTGTGGAGTTGATTCATTTATTAAATTTATTAAATTACATGGCTTAAATGGTACATCCCATCAAAATGCATGCAAACTGCAGCGAGCACATGTTAATATTCAGTGACAAAACTTTGTATTTCTGAATGTGGGCACACACATGTAAAGAGAGGTACAGCTTGCCCTTTAACAAATTATTTCACTTACAAATTATGTCAATAACTAGGAAAAATAACGAAGATTTTGGTGGGCTTAATGGAAACACTTTTCCATTTTTGTGTAATGTGTATGTATAATATATAGTTTAAATTATGAGAAAACAAAGCTTAACAAACAAAGCCTAAATTTAACAAAAGCACTCCCTATAGCAGAGACATGGCCAGTACAGCAGATTACTATCGCTATCTGCAGAATTGTGGCTGATCTTGAATAGACCGGCTCCAAACTTTGAAAGCATTTCAGCTACTTTGGTTTTTGGCCATTTTCTTTAAATGTATTATTTAAAAAAATAATTCTTTAAACACATGTACATTTGTGTTATTGGTGACAGCAAATATCTTCATAAACAAACCTTCAGACTGATGAAATGCTTTTAGGGGGAAAAGGCAAAGCAATGAGTTATTTAAATAGCTTTTCAGTGTTTCAGATATCTAGATTAATAAATGCATTGAATAGGGTAAAATATTAATTGCACCTTGTCAAAACAGAAAACCCAGTTTCACCATGAAGATGGGAACCAACGTCTTTACACATTGAGAATAGTTGATTATGTGGACGAATCACAGCAGCAGTGTATTTAATTTTTAACTGGCTGATTGAATGTAATATTCCTGTAGTTTCCTGAAATCTGAATTTGTTCATAATGTAATATTTTCATTGCACTCTTCCTGGGTGTCATCAGGCATTAGAGTAGAGATGTGCTTTCTCTTCAGTGGTAGATCAAGTGTGTACCATGCATGATGTTTAGCTTTCATCTTTGCTGTAAATCCAGCCAAAACTCAGCCTGTGTTAGAGAAAGTTCCCATACAGAATTATAATTAAGGAGAATGAGGCAGAGAAACAGTGCAGAGCTATTGCAGCATGTGCCCTCAGACACTAACCTGCACCTAGCCAGTCCTGTTTGTCTCAGCATATACGGCATCAGGGATCTTCAGACTCTTTAACTGGAAGTGTTTCAGATGAGTGGCACACCATTCAACAACCTACTTTTGATCTCATGCTGCATGGAGCTGTCAAGACTGTCAGTTTGAGGGGACTTCATTATGAAACATGGCCTTTGTGGCATCTCTCCAAAACATACTTAATTAGCTGCAAGATATTCCATAGCGTGACATCTAATGAATGTCCCTCTTTCCACTTATTTGCCAGGGAATATTGTGCTTATTTAGGCCAAGGGTATAGAACGTCCCAGAGGACTTCCAACATCATATTCAGCAGATAGTAGTTTTTTTTATCCGTTGTAGAGAAATAGTAGTGGCCTCATTAATTAAGAGTAAGAATATGAGGATGCTGCAAAACTAAGCAGTGGGCTTCTATTTTGTTACATCATCCAGATATGTAACCTAATTTCTATATCACATGAACGTACCTCTGGTTGTGGCTTGGGTAAATAAAGTCGGTTTTAAGCTTGGAACTAATCAGCAATAGCACCCTGTACCGGAGCTTCTGCTACATGCTGTATTTGTCTAATCCAGTTGATGTAAATTGCTGTGTGTACACTCGACAAAAGGGGGTCTTTAAGGGTTCTTAATAAAGACAATGGTTTCTATATTAAAACCATGACAATACAAAACCCATTACGATACCTACGTGGTTCTTCTCAAGTGTTTCTTATTAGGTGTGACATTCCCACAATGCTACAGTTCCCTTCAATGTTATGAATAGTCAGTTATTATGTTCCCTATTGCATCAGTTAGCCTACTTGTGTTGCTTTTACATTGTATTACAAGTCTCTATTATATATAACCTGTTGTATATACTTCTTTTGAAAGCTTCTTCTCAAAGGTTTCTGCTGTTTGTCCTTGTAAGTCATGGGATATTTTTAATGCTATATTAAACCATTTTAAACAATTAAAAAATACCACAGTTTATATATCATGGAGTTTATACAATGTAAAACCAATATAAGGCCTAAAAAAGTAGAAGAACTACTGCAATAGGGAATATAATAACTGCAGAATCAAAAAAGCTTCTGCCGTATGTCCTTGTAAGTAATAGGTTCTTTAATGGTTCTACACAGAAACAGGGGAAAACAAGATTACATTTTTGAGCTAGAATTTTATATTCATACGACATTATATTAACCACATGTGCAGAGGTACAGCAATTAAGTTGAAGGTACGCATTTTTCAACATTAGGACATAAACAGAAATTTACACAGAAGCCTCAACAACTAAATATACACTTCTGCAATAATAATTGCATTGGTTTATATGTTTGAGCTGGCAACAGTTCATTTACCATAGTTTCTTATTTCTTAAATGACCAAGTGGTATCCTGTGGTTGTAGAAATTATTGACCTGCATCAATCAAATCTAGAGAGAAGCTGAAATGACTGAAATTGGGATAAGAACTGTCCAACACATTAATAAAACCTGGAAAGGCGGATAAGACGTGGTTGGAATATACTCTTGAATGATCATGGCCGGAGATCTTTTAAATGCTTGGTGCCAAAAAATGGACAGCAGAATCCACAGCTATGTTTAAGACTAAGACAGGATTAGGAATAAACAGCTGTGTAGTCATAAGAAAAACCCTTGTTAGTGAGGCTAATTGTAAAAAGGAGCTTCAGTTTGCTAGGGAGTGTAGAGATTGGACTCTGGAGCAGGTTATGTTACTTGATTCCATAGAGTTGGGTGTGTCAGAAGGAAAGGGAAGCATGTGAAGCGATGTGCCCACCGTGTTTATTGTTCTCTGCATAGGCGTACGTAGACAGTGTAATGATCTGGGGTTGCTTCAATTGGTCAGGTCTATGTTCAGCAATTATATGGCAATAAAATGAAGTCAGCTGACCACCTGAATGAACTGAATGACCAGGTTATCCCATCAATGGATTTTTCTTCCCTGTTGGCAGAGGCAAGTTCCAGGACAAGGAAGCTGGAAATCATCAGGCTCAGATTCCTGACCTTAACCCCATCAAAGTCTTTGGGATGTGCTGGGAATGACTCTCCCGTCATCAGTACAAGATCTCTGCCAAAAATGTATTTCTGGATTGAAATGCTTGTTGTGACATTGCATAAGGCTGTGCCATGTCACTGTAAATGCAAGTCCAATGAAGTAGCCTGGCAGTGTATGACGTGTCCTTCCTCTTTATTATGTCTTCCATTCTTTTTAGAAGACTTGTGTTCAGTTTATCACATGTCCACAAGTTAAGTCTTAGAAGCCTTTTGTCTTTTCTGCTCCTCATGATTGGAGTAATCACCACATCATTCAGTGAGGTTGAGATCTAGTTTGGTCTGTTCATTCTTTTAAGAACACCAGCACTTTGTTTCTTTCATTTGCAGATTCTCTTCTTCTTTGAATGTTTTTTTTTTTCAGGTTTAGAGCAGTGACATCATCTCACAGTGGAGAGATGCACAGAAAGAGCTCATATATTTCAATTCAATTCAATTCAATTCAATTCAATTCAATTCAATTCAATTCAATTCAATTCAATTCATTTAATTTCAATTCAATTCAATTCAATTCAATTCAATTTTATTGTCATTATACCAATACAGGGTTGTACAGTATAATGAAACACAGGCTTTCTCTCCAGCACAGTAATTAATATATATATATATATATATATGAGTAGTAACTACATGCTAATATGTGCATAAAGCTGGTGTAGCCCATTTGCTACCATCTCCAGCATCTACAGATTTGAAGCAAGGGTTTTCTCCTTTCTCTGTCAAAGATGAAAGTACTTCTTATCTAATGCCGACAGATTTGGTGGTGTACCGGGACCTGCATGGTTGTTAATAGTCTTTATATATTTTTAACAACTCCAGTTGTTATGTACATATATATATATATATGTATATATATATATATATATGTGTGTGTGTGTGTGTGTTTGTGTGTTTGTGTGTGTGTGTGTGTGTGTGTGTGTATATCCTGCAAACCGAACATTAATGTTGTTCCTGTACTTTTGCACAATACTGTTCATATGTCATACATATACTGCACACATATAATACTATACATGACGTTTGTTCTTTTGAGAATTGCCTTCACAGAAAATAGCTCCTAATTATATGACCATGCCATTTGTAACACTTAGACGTATTTACATAGTGGAGGATCATGGGGAAACGGAGAATGACCCCTGTGGTTTTTAAAAGGGTCCCCTGAGTAGTGGTGACTTATTAGCTACTTTAAATATCCTACCCAGGGGCTGTCATGCAAGAGATGGTTCACTTTTAGCCTGTTCGAGCTTTAGTGTGGTGATGAGCAAGAGATTTATTCCATTTAACCGAGTTTAGCTCCCCAAGTGTTTAAGTTGGGCACTAATTAGGTTTTTGTTTCATATCGTGGAATGCTTTGCGCAACACTTGATTTTCCATCTGTAAATGATTTGCCCTGTGATGTTAGCAGAAACATTTGTTGTAATATTACGTGTGGTAATTGTCCTAAGTGTAATACAGAATGATTTTATGGCTGTAAACGGTTTTGCTCTTTAATGTCAGCGTAAAGGTTGCTGTATGTGTTGTGATATTCCAGATGGCAGTTACCTTAAGTGGGGCAAAAGATAAATAAATAAATAGAAATAGATATTAGATGAATATGGCATTTAAGAAGATGTATGCGACTGTGTGATGAGAAACCTTCCCCTCTGAAGCACAGGTAGTCAACACCAGAGGTTTTTTATTATTTGACTTTGTACAGAATTTTAAATGACCATTTTGGATACATTAACCTTCATTATTGCAAACTAATATCCCTCCTCTTTCCTGATCATAATTTGTTAAATTATGTGAGAAACAGAACTGTGGTTTATGGGATTAGGCAAAAAGCATAAATGCATAAAAGAGCACTTTAAGTAACATGTGTCTGGTGAATAAAAAACAGAGTCTTGGCCCTAAGCCAAAGTTGTATTTGCATTATTCTTTTAGTACATGACTGCATTATGCTTTGGGAAGCAACACCAGCAGCCTTCCTTCTGACGTACAGAAAATCAATGCTGAAGTTGAAAGGAAACTGTACTGTATGTGGAACTAGGCTGCCATTTCACCATTCAGGAATCATGTGGGTATATGGACTGCATTGTATGTAGCTGACATTCCGCTCTTACAAAAGAAGAATCACTTCGCTTTTCCCAGCTTTCCATGCAACCGGTATTTGCGGCAAAAGGGATGGATAACGACGGTCAGCTCCTTGTTTCCCCTCCACACTACTCCGGCTTAAACTGAGCTGGTGCGGTGATCACAGCTCCACAGGGCTGCACTGATTTGTCCTTGATATAATGCCAAAGCCCAAGCAATGCAATAATGACTGCATCGGCTGTTTTCTGCAGCCCAGTCTCCCCTGCCAGGATTATTTGGACTGGACGACTGTATTTTGACATTTCCCAAATGCTTATTCTTTGTGCAACATGCCAATCTCTTTGATTAAATATGGTGCAGTGCCGTTCGTCATGGCCGGCAGCTTTCGCTGAGGCGGGGATAGACAGAACACTGTGGCATTTTGAGCACAAGAGTCATTTCCGATTGCCGAGATCTTGCCCGTGGAGGAACTTTGAAATACGTGAAATATGTAGAAAGGGATGGAACACACCAGTGTTGCTTTGTAGAGAGTAATAGTTTGACTCTCCTCAGCCAGCTTTTCCGCTTGCTCGTTGCTTTCCATAATTTTCTTTTCGCTAACAAACCATGTACATTGCACCATTTTGCTGCCAGCTGGAATCTTAGTTATGATTAATAGGTGTTACCAAAGTGCTCACAGCAATGTTCAACCCAGTTTTTTTCAGAGTCCATAATTACTTTTTAACGTAAAAAATAGTCCTTGGGCGAATAAGAACCTCTACCGTATGCGCTAGGCTATATGTTCCGCCAGCCCTACGTGAAACCCAACATTAGCATTGAACACTGAATGCATTATGCTAAAAAATCATTACAAAAGGACTACAGGATATAAACCATGGTCTAAAGCCATGAAATAACAGTGTGTGTATAACAGGACAAATGAGAAATGCATCCAGTACAGACACAAATGACTACAAAACAGGTAATGGCCTGGTGGGCTAACAGATGCACTTAAGTGTCTTCACCAAAGCTGCTGTCTTTAGATGTATCACTAGTTCAGTTCCCTTTTGTAATACGCTTCGTTTGAGAAAGGAAAGGACCAAACTTTTGCAGGGTTTTAAATTGGCTCACTAAATATACATCACCCACTGGTGTAACTACACATGTACACTGGAGACTTAACATCGGTGATTTTTCTCTCAGCAAGGGCCCTTCAAATTAAAGTGCACTGCAATGGACATAGAAGTGCGGAATGCGATTGGTAGTAGCTGTTATTGTTGGCCTTGGCTAACTCTCATCGGGAGCAGCTTTAATGCTGGAGAGCTATGTTACAGGAGCAGCAATCACTGGTACCCTTAAAAGCTTTCTGTACTCAGTGGTCAGGGTGCTAAGCTTTTAACCATTGTGCCTAGGTTTAAGTTACTGCTGAGATATGCACCACACATAGCATAGCTTTTCTCTCTTTAGGGCACCACACAGCATGGTATTATAGAAGAGGACGTTCTAGATACGTGCCTTACACTATATAGGCAAAAGTATGTGGGCCCTCCTTATTACTGGCTTCAGGTAATGCAGCCATGCCCACTGCTAACATATGTAAACCTCAGGCACATAGTGTAGTCATCCGATCTCCATAGACAAACACTGACAGCAGAGTGGTTCTGTTTGAATAGTTCAGTAGCACTGTCATAGGATGCCACTTTGGGCACAAGTCAAGCTTTGTGAAATTCTTGCCGTGCTAGATCTGCCCCAGTCAACCGCAAGTGGTATCTTGCAGCCACAAAATGCTGAGGCCTTGGAATCGCCTACACCAGAGGAAGGTACAAACAGAAAATCACTGATGATGTTGGATGATTATGGTATGAAGAGGAGAGATTTGTAACTTGAACTGAAAGATTAGCTGCTACAAGAACAACCTTCTCCTCCAAACGGCCTTCTACTCTAGAACATGCAGCTTTCTTGTTAGTGGTTAAGTCGAGCTCAGTACCAAGGTCATTGGTCAATGGCAGTGGTTCTTAACGTTACTTAATGTAGCACTAGGTTTTAAATCTATAACCAGCTCACATCCACAGACGAATTGTACAAAATACAATACTCACTCCTCGCGACCACGCAAGGCCTTTTGCTCTCCAGTTTTTCTGTTCCACCTTAAATGCTGTAGCAGTTACATTGTCTGTGTGTCTGAGGCTCTATTTAAGGTTTGAATGGGAAAACTGAACAAAAAGCTGCAGCCTTGTGCAGTTGTAAAAGGTTGTACTTTGTACAGTTTACGTTTGTGTTATAGATAGAGTTAAATAGAGTTAAAACTCTATGGTGATAGAGTTAAAACAACGACTACACACACCAACCAATCCAAACAAGAAGCTGGAGTTACTTTCAATGCCGTCCCGACTGCAGACAAAAGCTTGCAAGTCACGTTTGTTGGCCTTTTTCTGTCAATTTCTTGGATTTTTCTCTATCACGAACAACAGTGCTTGGTACTTGATCAAAGCTACCCTAAGTGGCACTCCCTATGTAAAAAATCTGCAGTTGCAGACGTGATGTCATTAGCAAATAACCTATTGCATTTACAATTTGAACATGTAATTTAAATCTAAAAGAAATAGCATCAGTAGCTGGTATAATCAGGTGCTTGTGGGGTTGTGCTGTTATAAATCACTCTTATTGTATGTCAGTGTGATGAAATAATATTAACACCTCGCACTGCACAAGCTGTAAAACTCACTGGAAGTCCTTGTTTATTAATGAGCACACGTTACCCCCACACTATTTTCTGGTAAATCTGTTAAATCTGATTATGAGTTTTAGTAAACCAGCCTTTCTGTAGGAACTGTAGAGATCCAATAGTTTTATTGAATGTCTTTTTGTATGTCCCTCTCCAGCAGCCCCAATTCCAACATAAAACACGATCAAATTCATGTGAATTGCAGAAAGACCTGTCTGTTTAGGATGAAGATATGCCCAGAAAGTTGTTCTGTAAAGGAAACAGATGTGCAGTAGGCAATGCGTCAGAGATTTTACATTTCATTTGGTCCATATGTTCTCTGAGTTTGCCTGAAGACATTTCTTTTTTCAAATTGAATAAACCGTGTAGTTAAAAAGTGCTTATTTGTCATGCTATGTTTAGTCTTTTGGTCATATAGCACTATTTTTAATAAAACAATTAAAAATCTAATTTAATCTTGAATTAAAGTACAAAAGTAAATGTTAATTTTGTTGTTTGACACAAACAGGTATAAATGCAAGTCTCTCTGGATAGGTGCATCTGCCAAACACTGTAAAAACCTAAAACCAGCAAGTTCACAAAGAATGATTCATTACTTCCCTGTAGCATTCAAGAACTGACAGTTTTGTTTTGACAACTGACAATCAAGTCAGTCAGCAAAGCACTGTTTAACCAAGTCTTATGGAGCATGTTATAAATCGGCATCAGTATAAGCCACAAAATGTTCATATCTGTTGCAGCCTAATATTGACTAATGAAAAGCAGAAGGAGACAGTTTGGGCTTGGCACCCTTTGTAGGAGAGGAGGAGGGGGATGGCACCTAATGACATGTACATACAGGAGCACAGTCCTCTATTAGTCACTAATAACCCCTCTCAGCCTGTGTGGTATGCCTCTGCCCTTTATTTATGAGCAGCCACAAGGCCAAGCCGGTGAGAGGATCGATACTTTCTAGGCTCGATGAGAGCTGATAGGAAAGAACTCCTCTTTGCTCCGCTCCAGCTGGGAATTCAGCAGGCGCTCAGGATCTGAGGTGACCACTGCCGCTCTGCCACCAGTCACATGACATCACCCCCGGTGTCGCCACACGGGTGCCGTGAACCTGCTGTCGATTTTGAGGAACTGGCGACTGTGCTTTTGGCTCCCGTGCCATATTTATGGTGCGAGGGCTGCTCCCCTGCAGATTAATACTGAGCGAAACACCAGAGGTTGACTCACACTCCAATTCAATTGCATAATTCATCTTAGTAAATACAGCACAGCTGTGAGGCCATTAACATGGCCAATAATATTTTGCAGTGATTAGCCGGGCCAACGGTAAGTACAGCCTTTAATGTGCTTTTCGTGCCATTGACTTCTGATATGAGTGCGGAATAATGTAATATTTTTTGACATAAGCTGCCGTTTGACACAGCGTTGCTCATCGTAGACATCATTTTCAAATGTCAGCAGTTAACGTGCTAAATTAAGCGGAAGCTTAGTCAGAATGACTTTGCTGGTAGCTTTGACTGCTAAAATCATTCCCAGGTTAACAACTTGCTGTGAGCTTTTATTTAAAAGCCAATCAATACTTCGTATCTGAGCATCTCTCAGTATATTGGACAAGATGTGCTCTAGCTTTGGGAGGGTAAAAAAAACCAATATATTTACAGGCTGTTCAGTATGCATTGGACGTAGCTCTGAGACCATGTTTCCTGTGCTCAAGTGGGCTATGGGACTCAGCTGAGCCTTGCTCTCCGTGAGCGCCCCGCACTCCCTCCCTGGCTGTTTGTCCAGGGAGATAAGTGGGTGTAGACGATGAGAGAGTCACATGTATGAGGCAGAGGAATATACTGGCAGGCTTTGAGCAAAGGGGAAAGTGTGGTGCCGTGATAAGTGCACCTCAAGGAACGTTCATATTGCTTCTCCCAGGTGGTTAGCACTCCTCTGACTGGGCGCCAATACATTATAAATCATTTACAGTCATTTTGGGATGCAATATCCAGCCTCAAACTCCAGCTTTCCTCCTCCATTGTCATTCCAGGCCCTCCGAGAAGCAGCCCCGGGCTGAGGGGTCTTAAGCTTTAAGAACTGAAAATTGATCAGCGCTGCATGGAGAAGGGTTCTTCTCCACTGGGGACTCCCTTTGCTCCACCACTGATTAGCATTTACAGTGCTGGGCGCCCGCCGCCCATGTAGCATTTGCAAATGTGATCTTTCCAGAAGGGCCCAGAGAGCCTCGGCTGGAAATGTTATTTCGCACGTCTTCATCTATAAGGCTCGGGGAGCAGGGGGGGTGGGGGGTGGGGGGGTGAGGTTAATATATTTGCTTGATGGAAGTCTTTTATTTGTTCCCTATGACTGGTAGAAAGCAGAGACCCCCTATATCTTTTGCTAGATCACTGCTGCTAACATGTATGCCTGTCTTCTCTGTCTCTCGCTACAGCTGTGCATGGACGATACGGAAGTCATCCGTGTAGACCTGCACTTGATTGTGCAGATTGATGGTTGCATTAGGCCCCCTGTCATATTTATGCGTGCTGGTTTATAGTGGTGTAGAAAAGCACTCCCTAAGTCAATAAAAGTGAGTGAGTAAAGAAATGGGGGGGAAAGCGCTTGGCTGTCATTAATTTTCCTGTCCTTTTTTGTGTCCTCTGTACAGGAGAGCCGATCTGACAAAAGGACTGGACAGTGAATGAGGACCCATCTGGACAAGAGTGGAATAGAGTGTGTGCATGTGTGCCCCCCTCTCCATCTACATATAACCTCATCATCGCAGCCCATGACAAGAACGAGATTTGAGGAAGTGAAGGACGGAGAAACGTACTGAGGGAGAGTCTGTACCGAGTGTGTGTTGGCGTCTCGCTTTTTTACGGACCATGTGGCCTACGGCACGGAGGAACCGGATGTTCCCGGGCCAGGTTGCGTCTCTGTGGATATGGATGTTTTTTTGCTGGGGTTTGGCGCTGGTCAGGGGACAGAGTTACTACCCTACAGTGAACACACACTACGGGAAGCTTCGGGGGGTGCGGGTGCCGCTGCCCAGCGAGATCCTTGGGCCTGTGGACCAGTACCTGGGCGTGCCCTACGCAGCCCCACCCACTGGCGAGAAGCGCTTTCTGCCCCCCGAGCCGCCCTCCTCTTGGTCAGGGATCAAGAACGCCACCCACTTTGCGCCCGTGTGCCCACAAAACATCCACAACGCCGTGCCAGAGATCATGATGCCTATCTGGTTCACGTTTAACCTGGATATAGTTGCCACATACATACAGGATCAAAACGAGGATTGTTTGTATCTAAACATCTATGTCCCAACCGAGGATGGTGAGTGTGTCGGGTATACAGGAAACACCAACATTCTATTTTCACTTCTGTTTCTTCTGTGTCACCCTCTGTATTGTGTTTGGAGCATGACTTGTCTGGCGCATGCTGTGTCTGTGTCCACCATCTCAATGACCTCATCTTGACTTGATATTCCATGACGTCTTTCCATTAGCTCTTCCCTTCCATGCCACTGTTATGGGTTCCTCTTTTGTGTCAAAGCCAAAGTAAGCAATCAATTTCTGAAAAATGAAAAATTAGAGCTCAGATTATAATCTGACACGAAGATTGGATTTAACGATCTTGGTGCACCTCCCTATCCTCACTGTCTTGACTGTTCTGGGGGTTTAGAGCTTAGCAATTAGCCTGCTCGGTGTGAAAATGATCCTTTTTGTAGGGTTTGGTGAAAGATTCTGGAACACGTGAGGCCTGTGGCATCAGTCTTAGCCGTGTAAGACCCGTTACAGCCCTGTTTCCTTCTTCTCCTGTGTTTCTGCGCTTTATTTAAATTCACAGAGAACAATACCTGGGTGCCGTGTTTGAAGTTAATAAGCTAAAAATGAGAAAAAAAATAAACATACAAAACGAAAACTTTCCTTCATACATATTGTAGGCTCCCACGAGCTGATTCGTAAATTGAGGACATTGTCGCTTTGAAAGTTGAAAACGCTTGTGAATATTTATGTTGTTATGAATGCTTCCACAGCGGGAACTGAAATGGACTTTGTAAACACATGGCACCCCTCAAAGAGCACTTTAGCTCAAATCTGCGCTATTCAAAGCGCAAAAGCAATTTGAGCAAGAGGCTCATTATTATGCACTGTGGCACAAGAGCCATGCATTTCCTGCACAGAATTTCCTCGCAATGCATGGTGCAGCCAATGCAATCCAGAGAAGTTTAGTCACTCCTCCTTCACGGTTGTAACGGGCCTTATGTAGAAGTGCATGTGAAAATAGGCTTCCTGTGTCCCAGGGTACAGCAAAATCAGTTCCAGCATTTGGGACTTTTTCAATGCTAAAAACCTTAAGGAACCTTGAACAAATACCCCAGTGAACTTTCTTGACAGGAACTTTTTTTTTTGTTGTTCTTGTTGTTCTTGATTGATAAAGGGAAGAGAGGGCGGGTGTGCGGGTGTGCGGGTGGGTGGGTTGCTCAGAAAAACTGTTGCATGTTCTCCTCCCAGTTTTCTTCCAGAGCCTTCTGTTATTTTGGAGTTTTTTATTCATTTTACAGTCAAAAGAATATCCAAGGAATGTGCCAGAAAACCCAACAAGAAAATATGTAGAAAAGGAGGTATGTAAACAAGCCAACATGGGAGCGAAAAACAGAAGAGAGCGACTGGTACGTCCTCTCTAAAGTCAGCGCCATTACTCCGTCGTCCTCGGAGTCAGAGCCCTAATTGGAACGGGCGACGTGGAAATTGCAGCGCGGATGAATTATGTCTGTATGTTTACGATGTGATGTATGAACAAGCTTGTGAGCAGGAGAGAGTTGTTTCAGAACGTGTGAGACTTGAAATGAGCATGAGAGTGTATTTTGTAGCATAATTACCCAGTGTTGCTAACCTGTTTCTGTTGATCTGTAGTAAATGATGTAAGTAATTCTTTTCATGCTCAGGGGTCAAGGGTAGCAATTTAATCTAAGATATATTATGTGATGCCTGAGTCAATTATTTGTACATTGCAGTTGTTTCTGCTTATGCTGTTGCTTTGTTTTATATAACACAGTTCACTAACAATTAATAATGCTCATCATAGTCTGTAGTAATTCACGATTCCTCGTCTGAAATTACTCAGTAATATATTTAATGTCTAAGTATACTAAACAAGAATCCAGAGCCAAGTATGTAGCATGTACACTATTTGTCCAAAAGTAATCAAACACCTCTTCAAACAAGTGAATGCATTGCTGATTGTATTCAATTGTGATTGTAAAATCTCTGTAAAAAGCCATTGCAAATGGAATGGGATGCTCTGGAGGTCACCATTCTCAATGCCAGGCACCAGTTAAAGGGGCTAAAGCCCCCCAACATTGGTCATGTGGAGCATTGGACCTGCATTCTCTGGAGTGATGGAGCTCCATCCAATACCATTGGCCTCACTCACGTTACTGTGGCTGAATACACTCGAATCCTCACAGCAATGTTCTAACATTTAGTGTTAAGCCTTCTCCAGAATAGAGGCCAATTTGTAGCCCTGATTTCATGATGAAAGGTGTCTACAGACTTTTGGATATGTAATGTATGTATATGTATTACTGTGTGTCATGTATTAATGGTAAGTGAGCTACTAACAATGGTTAGATTGTTGACTGAACCAGTCAGGCCTACAGTAGCGTGCAAAATCAAGTGGTTATGTGAATATGTTCAGGTGCTTAGTCATGCCCAAAGGTTAACGTTTGTTTGTATGATAGAGAATTAGTTCAGTAAAGAACATTCCTGACAATGGATTGGTTTGGGATCTAATTGCAAATAAGTAGCAATATGCTAACAGTGGTGCTGTCTATATGGTAGCTATTGTTTTCATTGTTGGTTAATGGGCTTCTTTAGACTGTACTGTTTACATACAGATCTGTGCAAAAGTCAAGGACTCCTGTAGATGTATTTGACGGCCAGTTAAAAAAAAAACAGAATGCACAAGTTCTTTGTGTTTCATTTGTATCATTTACAGATTAGTACAATCAGTTATCAATATTTTACCATTTTATTACTGACTTATAATTACAAAGTCATTATTCATTAACAACTAATAACAGCATTATTACCATAACATTACCATGTTATTAACCCGTTATTACCAGTCTGTAAAGTGCTGCCGAAATATGTCACTTAATACAAACATTTAAATAGGCTATAATACTGAAACTACTCAAACACTATCCCACAGGAAGAAATACTATAAAGAGCATCATACTTCTCGATTAGTTTGTACTATTTAAGGTAGTTTGTGCTATTTAAGGGAGACCTGCAACAGAACTGGGTTCATATCCAATTTTCAGTCTATCATGTAAAATTAGCATCTAATAGAGGCTCGTCTGTGCTGTTCCTCCTAACACCTCCTAACGTCTTCTGAATCAACATTTGATTGAGCATTTGCCGCTATAGCTGTTCCAGAGATGTTCCTTTGTCGATGTGTCCTCCCCTGTAGAAGATTTAAAGCGATGCTGCACCAGTATTTATAGCGAGAAATGCCAATCCGCGTATTGCTCTGCACAGAGTCATGCTGTGGGCAACCTCTTAACACCCAGCCAAATGCCAGTATAGATAATGACTGTAACATAGGCGCGCAGCATTCGGAATTCAGCTTATTAAAGGGATTTGTCTACGAGTGACAGTGTCTGTGTAGCGACGCCGTTGATAAATTTATACATTAAGTGGATCACTGCAGCCTTCTCAATCAGCAGTTTGATGGGGAAATAATCAGAAGGGAGTGATATGTTCTGTGCACAACTTCCTTACACCATTAATATTTAAACACCGTTGTTCGCCTAAACCAGTTAGAACCCAGACAAGCCTTGGGGCGCCAAAGCCTGTGAATGACTCTCTGTCGAAGAAAGAGGAGTATGTTCATTTATGTCTATTTGGTGTAATTATCTGTATTATGAATCAGTGCTTACTTTTGATGTATTAGCGTAATATAATCTGACATGGCTGCCCCGGAGCGCCGCGCCATCGGCTTTAAATGATTTGTAAATAGGTTTCTTTGAAATGCAACAACAACAACAAAAAAGGAGCCAATCGTTTGGGTGAAAAAGAGCGTGATTACATTTGCCAGTAATACGAGCATACTTCTATTGCCTGACATTAACAAACATGCAATCTCAGCCTAGTGATGAGACTGTGGCGAAAATTAATTACATTGTCTTAATTAAATAAAACCATGCAAATGCTCTGAAAGGCTCTGCTGCAGAAAGGATACATGCAGACTACGCCAATGAAAATGGAGCACATTTTTTTTCTTCGGTTTCTATGCTCACCATTCCTGTTGATCTAGTTACAGGAATGAATCAGTCTTTATAATTATTTAAATCTCTCTCTCTCTGTCTCTCTCTCTCTCTCCCCTCCCCTCTCACTCCTTTTCTCTCTCCCTCTCTCTCCCTTTAAATATATGTATATACATATGATAGATGATAAATAGATGGGATATATATACATTGAAAAAGGAAATAAATAAATTATATATATATATATATATATATATATATATATATACGTAGTCAGCAGTGTCAACTAAATAATGATCATCTTGAGTAGTCTCCAAGTTTGATGTTGAGTTTGCAGACGAGCAGCTTGAGCGTTCTCTCCTGCTGATTGAGAATGTGCTGTTTTATATGTGGTTGCATAACGAGGAAGGGACAGTTTCATGGATCTAAATTAAGCTTTGGACTACATTAAGATGGACTGCATAACACTGTGAATGGAAAACAGCCCTTGAAAATCTTGGCTAGGCTCCGCATTCAAAACGAAATGTGCCAAAAGAATTAGAAGAACCACTTTTGGTTCTACCAAGAACCTTTCAATGGACAGTTCTTTAAAGAACCATTTTTTGTAGGTTAGAATGTTAATAAGAATTTCCACATAATGTGCATGTTTTCCTAGAAACTTCGAAAAGAGGGAAATTGTTCAGTGTAGATATTATACCAGCCGCTGATGTCAGAACACCTCGTATATATCTGAAATGCTAACTTTACAGAAGAAGAAAAAACGTTTAAAAGGGAGTTTGGGTAACATGTTTTAAAATAATTGTGGACCGTTTCTGTCCAATCATCATCACAATCTAAATAAATCCCAGGGCATTAACATGGATAATAATAAGCTAGGTATTTACAAACTCATCATTTACAGGGTACTTTCGGTCAGGAGAATATGTGTCCCCATGTCTAAAATTCAGTGTGCAACATTACACATTGCCTCTACCAAAACATAACTGCTGCAATTAAGTTAGCTTTTCTGTGTTTTTGTTATAAATAAGATTGTATGTGTGTTTCTGATCATAACCAGTGTGTTCTAGTTATGTCCTGTTAGCATGTTTGAGCTTTGCTCAAAATTAGCTAAAATGTTCACTACCAAAACATTTGATGACATCTTAGTAATGTTATGGTGTTTTCCTTGTGACAATATGAACTGTTTAATCATTTGTTTTATTTCAAATGTAATAATTAAGTATTAGAGTCACTCAAAACAAATACATTCTAAAATGTATTTTATCCTAGTGTCAGCTGGAAGTCCAAAATTTGAGTTAGAACCAGTTTGTTAGGATGATCCATATATGGTGGGGTCCAACGGTCCTCTTTTGAACATGCTTGTGTTTTGCGTTGTTTTCTAAATTAATGTAAAATTGAAAGAGTTGCAAACTGTATTATCAGTATGGAAATTTGCTAGAATCGGATTGGTCCCCCATTCGCTTTAGCTGGCACAAACTCAACAATTTGTGCAGCAGCCTCTGATGAATAGATCAGATCCACCAGTGGAGGGAAAAAGACTCTAAACTCTTTGCACAAAAGCTTTAACATGGTCAATATTGCATATTTGCGTAAATATGAATAGTGACTCAAAAATAGGTCACTATTCTGAAACGCTGTTGTTTATTTTCAAGGTTAAATGAAAACAGTCCCAAAGTGTCAGTGTGGCTTCTGTAGTTCTGAATTTCTCCTCTCCAGATTACCAGTAGCATTATGAAGCAATGCTCAGGCTTAGAGGCATTTTACTGATCAGTGTATTATGCGGGATGGATGTTTTTTGACTCAATAGCGCAAAATCACAAAATCATAAGTCTTGGGAAAATACAAGGAACTGCAACAGTACTAATAGCTAATGATTAGTCACTTATAGTAAATTGACAATACAAGGCTGATTAAAGTGATATGATTTACTTCAGTGAAAGTGATCCAGCTCTGCAATAAAAGGCACAATGGTATATCCAGCAGGGCCGCAATCATCAAAAGTGGTGTCATTGTCTTTACCTTGTAGCTTTATCTTTTTGATCTGAGGAAGAAAAGCTCTATTAGTTGCAGCGCAGTAACCTGTAATCTCATGTAAATTCTGACAAATTAGCATGATATAAAACCAGTGCTAACTGTTGCCAAGCAACAATAACCCATCAGCTATCCAAGCCTGTTGATCATCCTTTTGAATCTACCTTGGTCTCTTTCAATCTAATTGGCCCTGCGGACTCACAAAGAAAATGCAGTGAAGAAATATGACATTAAAAAAAGGCAGGGAAAAAGGGAGAGGGGGAAAAGGAGGGCAAGACAGAGGAAAACACAGGCTGTGCTTGCTTGAGCGCAATCACACCAGTAATGATAGGTCTTGGAGTGAGTAAACTGCACCGAAGTTCATCTAATCGCTCCCTCGGCGTAACATTGGACTCAGCGCGCAGTGTTCAGTGCTAGTTCCGAGGAAGGCCGGTTGGGTCCGCAGGTTGGAAGGGGATGATTATGTTGAATTCCTTAAAATGTGTTGCTTTTACTTTTTGACAAGCGGTTGTTGAGTCTGAAATAGCTGCGTATCTGGAAAAACAAAGTGACTTGGTCAGCTCTGTGTCTGATTTTCTCTTGGTCAGAGGACTTTTGCTGGCCTAGGAATGCCATTTCTGCTTAAGGCATTTTGCATGTATGTGCATATACTGCACCACCATGCTGTCAGAACAGCCTCCTTGTGGCTAATATCGGGTGTACAGAGGGTCATTTATCAGTTCAACTCAGTCGCTACTGGAGTAGGTAGTGGTGCGTTACTATTAAATCGGAAAGGCATAATTTCCTCGTTCCCAGTAAGCGGTTTCAACTGGAATGCACTAAGTTGTAATTCCTACTTGGAAAGTCTGGAATGCCTCTCAATCCCCAAGCTTAAAATCTACAATGGCTGCACTGTAGTATTATACTGTTTACTAGCTCTTATTTCTATAAGAGTGTGTAATAAAATCAGCTGTAAAAACACAGAACTGTCCAACCTTTATCTGTGGACATGTTGCTGCATTGTGTGGATTCAAGAAATACTACATAATGCCTGGATCAACTGTTATCAACTACTGCTAATATTGGCTAATTGCTAACCTGGCTAGTGGCTGCATTCTAAAAGAGCAGGCCCAAAAAGGTTTTCCTGGAGGCTTCTGTTTTGGTTTTCTGAAAGTATTACCGGAACCCGATCGACTCAGGTTTGGCAGAAATCCCAGGTCCGACATCTGACTTCCAAGCTAAATGGATAGCTCCATAATTTCCCTTACATTAAAGGGGAGTTCCACCTTTTCGTCTGTATACTTGAGTGGTTGGGACATGAACAAATTTAGACTCAAATGTCTTTATAGTGGTGGTGAGTGGAACCAGGGGTCACAATGTCTCCAGCACAAATAAAGCCATTTTGTTTACTATCCAAGACCGCATTGAACGTAGATGTGCCTTTGCAGTTATGTTGATTATGGTAAAGTCTGGAAACTATTTAGAAGATTGTTTAGCCCCAGAATGCCCTGCATATATCCCTTTAAGGTCAAAAATCATCTTTGAACTAGCATAAACCAGTTTCTCAGGACTCAGGCAGGGTATTCATAACCAGCAATGAAGCATTTCATATTAAACCACTCTTAAATGACTATTTACACCGTAAAATAAGTTTTGAAAAACTGAAAGTTCAGAAAAATCAGTGGAGCTTCTTTGCATGGCATCCTTAAAATACTTTCCTTTTTTTTGGCTTGCGTTTTCCTGTAATAGCCTCTTGTTATTTATTTATTTATTTTTTATTATTATTCATTTGGAACAAATTTGCTGCGTAAACATTCGTATTAGAGCAGTCTCTTTAGGGAGATATTCTTCTCATGTTTCAAGTGGGTGCAGACACAAAAAAAGGCCTTATTAGCTTCGAAACCTCAGTACGGCTTGCGCTCGAGAACATTTCTTCAGTTTAATTGTTTGAGAGAGGGGAATTTGCTAGGATCAGAACAGAGATCTCATTTACATAGCGCTCAGAGTGTGGAAAAAGCTCTTTTGCTGGGAAAGGCTCTGAAAGTCACAGGCTTAAAACCCACGGATTGCAGTCAGGACGGAAAAGTCGCGGTCTCGCTGGAGATAGCCGGCGTGATGGAAACTCTCAATCCCTGCTAGGCCATGCAATAACATAGCATGGAATCAGAGCTCAGCTCTAGAAGAACAGGTTGTAAATGTGTGCATGTGCGTGCAGGCGAGAGAAGCAGTGGTGGCACAAAAAAAAAAAAGAAGGGCAGTGAGGCGAAGGAGGGGAAAAAATGTCTATCCGGATGTCCCACACTTTTGTTATGGAACAGCTCTGTTAAATGTGTCACAGGCCCAGGCCTGGCGAAGAGCACTGACTTCGCCACTGGCGCCTCATTCATTTTGACTTGAAATGCAAGACACAGCTTCGCCAGGAAGTTCCTATTCAGCTCCCCCCGCTGCTCACTGGCCCAGTATATCTCCCCACTAAGGACCCAATATCTTCTAAATAGCTTTTGTCCCCAGTCCCCATAGTAATGCCCAACGATGAGTTCTAGGCAACTGAGGAAGATGGCAGTGCCCGGCTAGGTTTCAGTTGCAGGCCAGGACTGTTTGCTAGTACTTGTATCCTTCCAGACAACAAGTTACATCTCGAAGCCGTCCCATTAAATAATTATTAGGTGTTTGTTAATGTATTAGTGCTTTCTAAGAGTGGTTTAATTTTCCATAGCAGTTGAACACAATAGCTGCCTTTAACAATGTGTTCAATTCCTCCAAAATTGCTTGGAATAAAATATTTTACAGTAACTTGAATTAAAAGCTTTTGGACTCTAATGATATGAGTTTAGGCATGTTAATTGGGTCTTACACCATATGGGAGAATTATAGCTGTTAAAATACCTCCAGAATAAGCTGTGAGAATTTACATCAACATGTGTAAGTAGATTTACTGCTCAGTTCAGCTGTAGAGATGTAAGCAGAGTCCTTCAAAGTAATCTGATATAAAATGTGGAGAAGGTTACCAACTCATATTTCTTCAGTGTGCCATTGAGAGTAATCAGGGGTCATGTGTCTTCAACACGAACATAACATTTATTTACTATACAAAACTAATAGTTCCTGTATGTGATGTTGAAAATGGTCAAATAGAAAGTAAAGTTTTCATTGAGAGTACTTTGCTCCAACAACACCTTGCATGTATATCTCCACCATAAATTTCCTAAAAAAAAGTCTGGTTTAGTCTGAAACCACCTTAAATCCACTGTAAATTGATGTTTCTGGGCAGTGTATTCACAACCATTTCTCATATTAAGAGGGAGCTTGTAGAGGCATTACAACATTAAAACATTTGACACTGTCTGGTTCCTATCACCACCACTGTGAGCAGTGCCGACTCCAGAACGGTGTATTTTACACAGTGTTTGAAATGACTTCGTTACTAAACATTTATTTAAATAATTTTGAGAAATGGTGGAATTCCCATAGAGAGCCTGTGCCGAGAACAAAATCATCGATGTCTGAAAGCAAAGGTTTCTTTGAGTATTATTATGGCACCTCACATGTTCCTCTCCACTGGGACGGGGTTTAGAAACGTACGGTTTAACCGAAAACCTTATTTCAAAAGAGTCGTAAAACAGCGTCTCAGACATCAGCCAGCCGATCATAACTGCTTCATGTGCAGCTTTTTCAGGCATCAGTCACACAGGGAACAAGTCGTGCTGCAGAACAGAGCGTTTTACATCAAGCCACTCTGAATGACTTTCCTTCTGATTAAATTAGGCAGAAACTTTAGATTACCCTTTAATTACTGTTCCAGCTTCACACAGCAAACAAATCACCAGAGTACAGAAAAAAGTACTGAATGAGTAATTACGAGGTGTGGTGTTCGTAATGCCTCTTTAAAAGACAACTGTCGTGTGCTGTGTGCATTTTTAAGGAAATAGAGCTCAGTAATGCAGCAAATACTGGCAAAACCTGATTTCAAAAGTAATAACATTACACATATATATATATATATATATCGTCACTGTCCAATGAAAAACATGTATCCAACATGTAACCATTTTTGTCAATTTTTACTTTGATGCTTCATTTGATCACATGACCTGTTGTTTACATAGTGTGAAAATTTAATAATGAATGGACCAACAGAAATGGCCCCAAACTGCTCGGAAAGATGTCTGGTTCCATTGACTTCCATCAAAATCAGGTTAGGTTTTTGCCCTCTCCAATTTGGAGATACTTGTTTTTCTTTGGACAGCGACGATATATATATATACATATATATATATATGCAATGGCAGTCATGTATATGCAATGGCAGTCATGGCTGTCTAACCTTCTGACTGCCATTGCATATATATATATATATATATATATATATATATATATATATATATATATAAATATGCAATGGCAGTCAGAAGGTTAGACACACCTAATTAAATGGATGGTTTCGTTTCTTAAAGACTCTACAGGATAATGCTTAACGGCTCCATCTGATGAGATGTCTGAGCAATACATATCCTGATGTGAGTGCAGCCTGCTAACTCACTAGCCTCGAACCTTGAAGTCCTTTTACATGTGACACATGTAAATAAATAAAAACAAACTTATAAATTGATCCAAACTTTTTTTGTAGTTTGTATCTTTACTGTGAACTTCAAATAATACAAAACAAAAGATGAATTCCTGACTTACAATTAAATAACGTGACGGTCAAAAGACTGTGATACTTCTTGGCCCACGCCTTTTATAACAAACTCAGAAGCCAATCAAATTGCATCACAAACAAAAACCAATACATGTCTATGTTCTTATATCACTCAAATGCCAAAGCTTCAAATATTCATACATTAGAAATAAAACTCAAATTCTGTTACAACATATTAATACAACATTTACACTATGTATTTAAATCAAAACACACAATAAATGGCTCCAACACCTTATATACATGTACTCTTGATGTATCATAATATCATGTTTATGCCATATTGCCACCTGTAATATATGTAATATCATTTATATAAAAACTTGTATCTGTTTTTTTCTCACAGTTTAAAAGTTACCCTTTCAATTTTGTGAATATTAATGATGGACATACCAGTAAAAGAATATTGTTTTATTCTCCCGTAAAGTTCCTTTCCTAGTATATGTAGTTTGATGTCTTTACTCTTATTCTAAAGTAAAGCACTTTACAGTAACTTTTCTGTTACTGTATATATATTTATACCCCTCAACTCTGGTCACTGCATGAGGAGCTGCAGTCCGTCTTTTTTACAAGGGATCAAAGTTGGTTGCTGCTCTAGTGATTAATAAGACAGTGTGTTTCTCATAGTGCATCGCATAATGCCAATCTGTTCAGCTCTGCCCCTCATAACAGCAGTCATTCGTTTTATTCCTGAGCAGCTGAGCAGTGTCGTGAAACGGTTGCCCTTTTTCCTGGGAATGCTGTGCCCTGTATCCCTGAGTGCGTTTTTCAAATTCTCTCTCAAAGTACGTTTTAGCTGTGTTAGTTTTCAGATAGCTTATTGGTCTTTGAACATCCTAATAAGTGGAAATGTCTTTATCTACTACAAGATATACCGTTAATCACTAGTTTTTATTGCTGCTGTTGAGAAATTGTTAATGAACTGGTTGGATTGTTGGGGCAGCAGTATGTATGTAGCTGATTTATTTATTGGTAAATCTTTTTTGTTATAAAAATTCATATAAAACCAGAGATGGACATCAAAAAAGTGAAATATGGGCCCTTTAGTAGAGCAATGTTATAATACATTTGATTGACTTTTCCTGCATTAGATAAGCCTGATGACTGGTACAACATCCAAAAATAATGATACACTCGGGTCATTTTGAGGCAATATTGCAGGCACACAAGAAAATGATATAGTATTATACAGTGTTGGTTTTGTTTAATCTGAATATTTGGAATTAAACATAATAATGAAATATTGGAAATAGAATATTTCTGTTTTATTCTGTTTCAAAGAAGCCATGTCTACATGATAAAAATGTTTTGCTTAATGTTTTGAGTTCTATAGGCCTATTTACAACCACAGATGAGAGTTACAGCTAAACTAACCTGCTAGTGGTTAAATTAATTCATTCTCATACAGTGTTGCTTCAAGGCAACAAGTATGTTTCAGTAATTTCTCATCAAATTTAAATTATTTTATGCTACTTCATAATAAAAATAAACTTAACACTGTAAGAGACATTAGGAGTCATATTTTCGATTGCATTAAAAAACAACAAAATCTTTTTACAGAGGAAGGTTGTTTGGTGTTGCAACATGCGCCATCCATAATTGCATAATGCCTAAAACAGGTACCAGGAGATTGTGGGACCAAATTCAAGCTTTTGTTTTTTCCTTTTTTGTTTTTCATCACCATGAAATATTATGTTAATTCAAAAATGAGAAAATGGGTTTGTTAACCTGAGGCAACAATGTTAGTTAACCTAAGGCAAGAATGTACAATAGAGGGTTAAGCCATTTAAGCCACACCTGAAATTCCTGTAACCACCAGGTGGTGTAGGTCTGCATGTCCCCTTCCCATATAAGGCTGCAGTGATTAACACTGTAGGGCGACAAAGCAACGTGATTACAGCTTCTGGTCTAAAATTGGCTCGTTTCCTGTTAAACCTGCTCTTAATAAGGCAGCCAGATATAGGCAGTCAGGACTATAAACACTGGAATGATAATACTGTCAAATCACCAAAGCCTGCTCTGAAATATATTCCCTCTAAGCTGAGCTGTAAAACTTTCCGTGTTTCCAACAGATAGGAATTTATCTAAAGAGGCAGACGGGAGAGAGATGCCACCAGAGGGTTGGAGATGGAGTCTGTAAAGTGAATAAAGCTGAATTGTTCGAATGCAGCATTTCGCCAGTAAAAGTCCCAGTGTGCAGTTTGACCTTTCCGATATTTAACCACGCGCCCAATCTATTGTCACGGTGACCCTTCGCATTCTCCCCTCGTTCACAATGGAGTCCACTTTCGCATTCAGCCAGCTACTTGCTCTGCTGCTTAGCTGGGTGGTATTGAGCGTACCGTCAATGCAGTGTGCTGGAAGTTGCAGGAGGAGGTGAGAGAGCTGATCTTCTGCTCTCCCCACAGGCCCTGATGTGCTGCCGTTCGCCGAGGTTAATATCAGAGTGTATTTGGAGGGCGGCTTGCTGGCACCATGTCCTAGGGCAATCCGTCTCTCTGATCAGTGAAATGGATCTCACCCAGTTCACTCCCCACTACTTCCACCCCCACTTCAGTGGCTGCGCTGCAGTGTGGAAACAGCCACACAAACATAGTGCTGGGCAAATTTGGTAAAAATTCGATTTAGAATTCGTCATGGAGCCGGATGAGGTTCAGGTTATCCCTAATAAAGATCATGGGAAGCTTCCTGAGTACTGATACCCTACACTAATACAAGGTCTTACAAACTTGACATAGTATGTTTTGACATAAAATGGGCTGTTATGGTCTGTTTTTGTCTTTTCATACTAATTAGGTAAATCTGGCTCTTGAGTGCTCAGTATATACATGTCCAGGCTTCGCAGGGTACACTAAATGGCAGATGCTTTGAGCTAAGATTCCTTTCTTTGTAAACCAGTCCTAATCTTGGTTAAAGCTTGGTAAACAAGAGCGGTGTGCCACACAGCTTTAAGAAAACTATGCACGACTCAAAATCTTACTGTTTAAGATGTGTAACAGCCGTGTAAACGCAAACCACCAAGTGAAAGCTAAAGACCAGCTAAGTGTACCCATTGTGTGTCCGTTTGCATATTCACTCACCCGTTCTATCACCGTTCCAGCATTTTCCGAATGCACACCTGACAGTAAAGCACATAAGAACGACCTTCTGTAAAGATATTGGGACAAATTAATGTTGGAGAATGTTGTTAGACGTAACGAGGGCCTAGTATTCTACATGGCCTACAGGGTACTAGTATTCTACGTGGCTGAAACTTATTTGACGTAGTACACTGGAGGTGTTGGACTGAGGAGTGTCATGTGTGCTTATTAGAATATTAGCTCCATGCCCATGCAGTCCTGACATAGGCATGATCAGTGTTTCTTAAGCAGTGTTTTATGACATTTCTAATGTGGGACAATGTTACATTTAAACCATCATATTAACAAACAAAACTAGCACATTTACTTACACTGATTAGCCATAACAGAACAACATCACCTCCTTCTTTCTACAGTCATTGTCCGTTTTATATATCAGAGCACTTGGTCCTTCTACCGTTTCAGACTGCAGCATGCCTGGTTTGCTGCACACTTTGTTAGCCCCATTTTACCCTGTTCTTCAATGGTCAGGACCCCCACAGGACCACCACAGAGCAGGTATTACCTAGGTGATAGATGATCCTCTGCGCTGCAGTGCTGGATTAGATATAGCAGTGCTGCTGGAGTGTTTAAACACCTCAGTGTCACTGCTGAACTGAGAATAGCCCAACAGCCCAAAATATCCAGCCAGCATCATCCTGGGAGCAGCATCCTGTGACCACTGATGAAGGACTAGAGGATGACCAGATAAGGTTATCCTCTCTGACTTTACATCTACAAGAAGAACCAACATGGTCTAATGTTTAGCAGAGTGAGCGAAGAATGGACCTTTTATGCATTTCCAGTTTTTGGACAGAGGGTGAATACAGATGAACAAAATCAGAAGAATGTTGTGTTTTAGGAAAATCGAAGCATGCTGTTCTTGAAGAACCCAAAAAATAAAATTATGATAACTAAAATTGAGCATCATGGATCCTCTTTAAAAACCCATGCGCAGCTTGTCACCTCCACGTCAGTGCCACTGCAGTGCAGAGAACGATCCACCACCCAAATAATACCTGCTCTGTGGGGGTCCTGACCACAAAGTATACAGAGAAACAGATGGACTACAGAAGGTGGTATTAATGCTATGGCTGATTAGTATATATCCAGAGTTCTATAAAACAATGTAAACGTTGTATTTAATGGTTCTTCCTGTAATCCTGTAAATTATGTGGAAGCTCTTAAAACTTCACACAGACACATCTTAATTACAAAACCCAATGATCCATTGAAAGTTTATGTAGGGAAACCAACAATGGTTCTACTGGTCTTTATTTTTAAGCCAACCAGAAAACAAAATTGACCTTTATTACCTAGTTAGTTCATGTCCTTATCATTCATCATACCATGAAAGACGGAATGTTTTGTTTCCCTGTGATCTTCGAAGGAAGCGTAGTGACTTTTGCCCACTTCTAGATGCCTTATGTTTAATTAGATTATGGTGCACCATGGGTGAAAAAAAATATATTAACCAATATGCCATTTTTTGCCTCCCCTCGTCCTACTGCACCTCTTGTACTACTAGGATTTTGTTCCTCTTGTCCAATGGGGCTGCCAGAGGTGTAGCTGGAGGCGAGCAGTGCTCCATGCTTGACTGTAGACTAGCGTCCGAGTCTGACTCTATGTCTGAAACATGTCATGTTAAGGAAGACCAGCAAGCTCTGATTTCCAGTTTACCTGGACTGTAGACGTGCAGGTGAGCCCATACCATGTGCTGTAATTCTGCACAAGAAACAAATACATGGAAAACAGAACACGACGCTTTTAACAAGACATCAAAACCTGGAAATCAGATTTCCAGATTCACAGGAGGTTCCACTGTCTTTTCCTGATTTTTCCAGATGTTAGTGGTGAGACTTCTGATGTCCTAACAAATAAGAGAGCTTGCTTGGTACAATCTATTTAGACCCCATAGAGAGGGGGAAATCATTATTCATGTCCTTTAGATTCCACCTAAAATAAACAATACAATTATCACTCCAAGTGTGACCATTCTTTTAAATAAAAAAACATTGCTATAGTTATAAATACAAGTTATACATATATTTAAATAAGCATCAAGTCTGAGTTCAAAACCCTTTTGAGAAGCTTTTTTGCTTTGAGTGATCCTATAACACAATAACTTTTATTTTATTAAAATACATTCTTGAACATTGCATTTGTCACAGATACATACCATAACACTAACAGTACCATATTAAATTCTCATTTCTAAAACAATTCATAATGTTACACATTGATCGGCAGACTTTGGGACACATTTACAAAGGGATCGAACTGCTCACCATGAGGGACAGGGATGCAGTCTCAAGTCCTGCTTTAAAATGCAGAGGAGTGACTAATATAAGGCCTGTGGGCTAAAACATTTTAGTGTCCGTAGTAACATCAAGATGTGAGAGCCTGTATTAAATAAAGTTTGTTTATTTAAAAATTATGTTCATGATAAGCAAGTTTTAAAAAAACAAATTAAACTAATTGAAACTAAAAAAAAATTGAACAAAAATGCAACTAAATATATTAATTTCACGGATGGAAATTTGGGGACTAAGACACCTGTCAGTAGAACGCACCCTGTAATAAATGATGAGTGTATGTGTACGTTTTTTTCCAAACAGCAACTTTACAGTAGAGGGCAAAAACCACATTTAATTCTAATGTACTGTAAGTCAATGGAACCAGACTTCTTTACCAGCATTTCGGGGCCATTTCTGTTGGCCCATTTCTTGTGAAATATTCACACAATGTAAACATCAGCTGCTGTGTTCAAATAATGCATACAGTAAAAATCAACAAAAAATGGAGACACATGTTTTAATTTGGACAGCGATGATATTTATTTCATAAGTATCTCCATTAATGCCGTGGGTTTAAACTAACCGGTGCTTGTAAATATCTGAGCTCTGAGTATTTGTTTGTTTAACTGTGGGAGGTTTTTGAGAGTGTATCTGCAGTACCACTGTAGCGAATAAGGTAATATCGCTCCGCCCTACACAAACACATGCACCCTTTTGAACAGTCACTTAAACAGGCTGGTGCGCACACTCAGAAGCATTCACAGAAACGGATTTGTGGGGCAGCATCCCGCTTTTTGTTTAGAGCGACAGAAAGGAACAAAGCACTGACAGCAGAAATGGCAGCAGAGAATAGCAGAGATGAAGTTGGGAAGTGCCAAAATCCGAAAGCGAAAGAGCGCATTAGCGGTTTGGAGTCCAGCCATTCTGTCTTTGGCTTATTCAGAATATAAACGTAAACATAAAGGGTTCTCCCTCCATGTCGTACTTTTCAACTCCATTTTAAAATCATATTTATGTTGATTTTCTATATTTTGTGAAAGGCCCAAACAGAGTGTGCAGTTCAACAAAGTGACAGCGTCCGTTAATAAGAGCCATTAGTGTTTTTTATGTGTTACATATTAGACTATAGTGCTGCTCGTATTATAATGGATCTACAGAAGCCACGTAAGGAGCTATTGCTCTGCACCTGGTTAGTCATACATGCAGGGCTAGTATAAGAGGAAGGCGAAGTTTCAGCTTTAAAAGTCCAGAGGTATATTGCCTGTAGATTCCTGCAGAAATATTCCAGGTTCCTTGATGGTTTGGTGCGGGATGGATGCCTTTAGAGGAATTTTGTTGTCGCTACTGTGCATATTAGCAAACCAAGCGATTGAAAGCAAACAGCATTTCTCTGTTAGCGTTTAAAAGCTCTATTAATGAGCCACTGTACTAACTTGTTTATGTTGTGTTGGTAAATCAGCAGAGAAAGTTGTAATATACAGTATAATTAGATTTCATATCCACTCATCGTGACGAGAGGTTATAATTGCAGGACATAATTATCAACAGACTATGATGAGTATTTGTAAATGGGAATGATTCATTCGTTTCAGAATCGGTTCAAAATAAGACATGATACACTCTGTGATTATTTGCATCTGTTGTATGCAAAAGTTTGGGGAACACATGCTTGAATACGTAATTACTGATTGTTTGCTGAATTTAACACTGAGGCCATTATGGCATGTTTTTATTTTTTATGTTAAAAGAAGTAGAGAAACTTAATTATATTGTTTCATTTATCAACGAAATATATCATTTGACCAAACTTTTGCAATACTCTAATACTGAACAAAAATAGATATGTAACACGTTTGGTTCTGCTCCTTTTTTTGACACTGTGTTTGTAGGATATCAGTAAAAAGTGTTGTGTTGATATTTTTGTTCCATGTGCACAAACCTGTAAATTACCAACTGTTACACTGTACTGCTGATACGGTACTCTGGCTACAGACTACTGTGCAAAAGTCTTAGACCGACTGAGAAGATGATACATTAATCTGGGCTGTAGGTGCTTATTGTTTATTATAGCAGCTGTGCTGCTGATGAAACGTCACAAATCCATGAAATGACTGGAGTTTAGCAAAAAGTCAACAGAAATCATATCTTTAATATTAATAACTTTTTTAAAAACAAACAACAATGTTATTACATCACACTATAATGCTATATTATTAAGTGTTAAATATTAAGACTTTCTGTATGAAATTCTGTAACGGTTTGGTCAAATGATCTTTTGTTGCTTTTCTAATAGAGGTACTAAATTGACACATCGGCTACTTTAATACATAATTGCTGTTTAGCTACTAAATTTTCCATGTTGGAAAAAACAATGAATGTGAAACTTAAATGTGACATGTACAGAGGTTATATTATTTAATATGAGCTATGTTGTTTAATATTAGCATTGATTGTCATTTATGAATAGTTAATGTTTTATTTATTTCCAATATGTTAAAATCAGCAAGTAAATATGAATGGTGTGGTAAAACCTTCAGAAAAATTGTTTGTTCTATGCAGAGGATGTAAATGTAATTTATCCAGGGTGTTTAAACTTTTGCACACAGCTGCATGCTCAACTGTTCAACAGTTTGGACATTCGTCATTTTTTTTATTTATTTGATATACAACAATTTCTGAAATTAAATTAAACTACGCACCAAAATTATCATTAGATGCTTTATCCAACGTGTCATATACTTCAGCAGCAAGAAAAATGGTTTAATGATGAACCTACTGTAATATTCTGTTTACAGTTATGTGTGTGAGGTTTAATGCCAAACTTTTGAACAGTGATCCTGAGTTTGTTTTTCACATGTGTGGTATTAGCATTTTAAATCTAACCGAGTGTCAGGGACATCATGTTCTGCTAGACTCACAAAGTGTTTAAATCAGTAAACACTAAATGAATCTTCCAGTTATGAATGTGATATAACAAACATTCTAAAGATATTTGAGTCATTGGTATGTATGTATAGATTATACAGTCGTATGCAAAAGTTTGAAAGCCCATGCTTTCAAAAAAGCTCATACATAGAAAAAAAACTAAAGCTATTGCACTGTTCTATTTGTTTGCTTGTTGAACATATGGGGAAAGAGTAAACCATAAGACAGAATTGGAGCAGGTTTTATGGCGATTCTTTTCCAATAAGTTGAAAATGATTTAGCAAAGAAATTGTAACAGTGCGATAATTGCCTGTATAGGATATGTACTTATTTTACTTAGAAATTCAACAAGGCGTGTAATTTGATCAGGGACCTTTGCACTCGACTGTGTAATGTTTTGCTCTTCACTTGAATCTGTGGCAGTTCATAAATATGCAGACAGAATAACTGTCGTTTTTGAAGTGAGAGAATGCTCATTATATTGTACTGGATTCACTTTGTATATATGTATAGGCAGACCTAATAAGAGGCAAGGTGGTACAAACCAATTACACCGCTGTTGAGCTCCTCATAGTAAACCCGTCAGGAATAATGGGAACTGCTGTAGCAGACCTGCATTTTTACCCTCTTATTAGGTTTTGTCTAATCTGAATGCTTGACTCTCTGAAATGTATGTAAAAGTCCTCATGCTGTGGAAGACAAAGACAAATACAGTTGTACATATGATTTGTAATCCAGCTCATACAATCTCAAGCTTATGGCAGCTTTGAATCTCTGTCTTAATGGTCATACTATTTTGAATTCTCTTGTGCCTCTTTGTGTCTTTCCCTGCTTCGTTCGTAGGGGCCCATGCCAAAAAACAGGGCGAGGATTTAGCAGATAACGACGGCGATGAAGACGAAGGTATTCTCTTTGGTGATGAAGGCAGCTGCATGTCCTTGAGATGTTTTATCTTTTTCTTTTCAGTTCGTTTTTGAATGCCACCCCTATGTAATTCTTTTACCCAGTACCCAGTATCATGACCCAAAGAGTCATCAAACCCCTGGAGTGACTGAGGATGATTGTGAATGTGTTTTGGGCGCTGAATGGGTTTGTTTTTAGCCTTGACGTCATCTAAGCCTTCCTGTTTTTTTTGGTTTTTTTAACTCTGTTAGGCCTGTTCACACTCAAATAGCAGTAGAAGCACTTGATCCTGTGGAAAATGGCATAAGGTTGAATCTCTGTAAGAGGTGTCTCACCGAAAAGTGCATTTGATCAAGTTAGAACATATGGAATAACAGTGAATTTGCATTAACTTGAATTAGGAATTAGAATTCAGAGTTAACTCACATCTGTTGCAAACCACAAATGAAGAAAGGCAAAAGAAAAAAATGCTCACCTTTTTGGCTGTAAATCATCGCAAGAAGAACAAATATCTCCAAACGGCAACTTTACAGGAGTGGGCAAAAACCTCATTTAGTTTGAATGTAAGTCAATGGAACCAGGCATTTTTCAGTCCTTTTGGACCATTCCTGTGGGTCCATCCATCATGAAAATTACATATAATGTTAGCACCAGCTACTGTGTTTAATCGGTGCATAAAAATAAAAATCAACCAAAATGGAGGTCCATGTTTTACTTTAGACAGTGACGAAATGCATCTCAGCACAGGTGTTTTGCAGGTGGAGAATTTCATATAGTGAGGTCACAGAAACATGGAAGTGGATAAAGCTTGTTGGAACAACTCAGTAACAGCTTTATAGCTCACTTTCAATCAAAAAAACAGCTAAAGAGTTTTACTGTAACTTCCAACTAGTAGAGCTCTGATCACACCCAAACTCTATTTAACTCTAATATTAAACCGTGTAGCAGATAATGACCTTATAACCATGTGATGATGCTTTATATCCAAGCTATTAAAGACTGATGTTGTGCTGGGTATAGCTTTGGTACCTTGCTGTGCTCGCAGTAGGCAATACGCTCAGTGTAACCCCTGTTCTAGTGCAGTAACTCACTATGGCTGTGCTAACACTGGAGGTCTGCATCCTGCGCGACTCTGCGGGACTCGTAGGTCCCACCGCAATATCTTGTGGTACAGGACTAAAATTGTATGCCATGCGTGGGAGTGGCCAGTTAACCAATCCAGTGCATGCAGGAGCGGAACAACATATACATGTAGAGAAATTCCGCAAATGAATAAACAGTCCTATTATTGAATTCACAATACGCAAGCAGTAATAAGCGTGCTTATGAAACATAAAGGGAAAAACAGCTAAATGATAAATGAGCTGAGTGTAAATGGTGGCATAGCAACCAATTGCATTATTGTTCAGTAGAAGAGACAGAGCATTTAGATGGTCACTATAGGCAGCTCTGACTTCTGGTAGTTGTTTCAGTAGTTATGATTAGTATAAATAGGAGAGAATTGTTTATTTGTGAACAGAGCATTTCCAGAATTGGATGTCATTGAATGCCATGGGACAAATGTTGCTGATGTTGGGAATAGGTTGGGAGTGCAACGAATTCTAGCGGGAGCTGGATTAAAAACTCCACACACTGTGGCCCAAATCTTTTTCTTTATGTGTGACACGGATTAGTGTTTTGTGTGATACTTTAAACCACACCAAAAAAAAAAAAAGCATTGCTGGTTCAACAACTGGTGCTAGCCATGCCCATGCATATGCTGTCCTGTGTAGGAAAGGATACAGATTAGAATTCATGTGTTGTTCTCTTTACTGTTCCTGCGCCATCATTCAGTGATAATGTACTAGCAGTAACTCACCTGATGTTGGTGCAATGGTGCAAGAGTTGTTCATCTCTCTGTCACCCACCTTTTCCTCAAATGATGAACAGCTGAGAGCTGTTCAGAACAAAACCTTTGCCACCAATTCCGGGTTTGCCACATGTGTGACATTATTGATTAGGATGTGCGTGTGTGCGTCATTTCAGGACTCAGTTTTGAGCCACTTAATGTGAACCATTAAGCAATGAGGCTTGAATTGTGAACACAGTCCTTCATATGTAGTGCTGGAAGCCTAAATGCAGCGGTTGAGCTCTGTCTCAACTGTCAGGTTGAAATTTATGCAGACCTGCAGACATTGCCATTTTGGAACTGGGATTGCACGTCTTGCTAGCTGGCAGGTAAATTAAGGAAACGATTCCCCAATTATAATAAGCAGAGGATTTCACAATGCAAAGATGAGAGGTGTCTGGGAATCACTGCTTTGGATTGGTGCTGGTTGGATCAGCGTTCTATTGTCCATGCAGGTCAGTACGGTATCTGATATCGGCCACATTAAACAGATCATGTAAACAACAAAACAACATAATGAGATAGGTGCTGAAATTGGGACACTACCTGCAGACTAAACGAGCCAGAGATGCAGTTCATAAGTATGATGATCTGGTTTCTGTATTGTGACTTTTACATTGTGCATTTTGGGGGCCATGTAATGTTTCACTTGTTCATGATTTTAGCACAGCAGAAATGAATTTCAGTTCATACTAAAGTGCGATATTTAATGCATATCTCAGTGTTTGACTTGCCACATAGAAACTGGGTCAGAAAGGGCTACCAGCTGCATGACTGATAACCAGCTGCAATTATAAATGGGTCAAACCAGCTACATAATCTCTGGTGTAATTATTCTTCAGATAGGGAAGGGTCACAGGGATCATACTGCATATAGGCAGAAATAGCCGGCCGGCCGTAATTACAGCTTGATGAATAATTGGTCGATTGTCACGTTGGCTTCCCTCTGGAAGCTCTGTTTACAAATCTGAGGTTTAACATGCATCTTTATAAAGGCTTTCTCTCCTCTACTGGGTCTATCTACCGTCACTGGTCTTATTCAAGTGTAGACAAACGTATGACTAAAAATGCATGTTTGTGCTGTTATTCACATTTCAGCTTTGTGTGGCTAAAACCTTTCACTTGGACAAACTGTTCTGTACCTGGGAAATCCATACTTAAGCATTACATTATGATAGAACTGCTTTCATGTGAACTAACAAAAGCTCTTGCTTGCTTTTCATTGCATTTCCTGTCTATTCAGTCAAAGAGTCTTTAATGCAACAAAGTCTGAATTTAAGATCTCCAATGCAAAAATGCAAAAGGCAAAAATGCAATGTCCTAATGGATATATGTTAAATCATTGGTCACAGCACTTGTCTCATATCGTTCATTTACAGGAAAGTTAAAACCAAGATTTGGTGCAATTATCTGTGCTGTACTAACTGTTTGCCAATATGACGGCAACCGCGGGATATCATAGCTGGCTTTTGAAACAGGGAAGCGAATGGATTTAGATGAAGAGAGGGAGGCTCATGAGTTGTGGTGAGAGGATTAGCAGTAGAGAGATGAGGAAAAAAAGAGAAAAGTTGCCGCTCAGCAATAGCATTGTTCACTTTCAGTATTTATCTTGGGATATTCTGGGCTCAGAGTGGATATCTGGTGAGATTAGAATGGGGGAAGTATTCTTTCCGTTCTACAGCGGACGGCTTAAACCTTCGAATCTATATCAAAACCCAACCGCTGCTGTTTCCTCGCTTGTCTGCCCCTTTACGAATTGTTTAGGTGAGGGATATGCTCGGCACTAGGCTAATACGTTGGACATGGTCTTACGTGTGCCTGGCTCCCCTGCTGTGGCTTTGTCGATTCTGGAAGCATATACACAGGTCAGCCGTAGCGCATTTAGCCGGTTTCAGCCCGGTTCTTTATCCGTGCTGGTCAAAAAGGTTTCCTTTTGAAGAGCTCGCGTGCATGGCTAAAAACGGAAACTTAGGCATTTTGGAGTGGCTCAGTTAGGGAGGGTATTTACGCTCGTGTTAATCGATGTTTAAGGGGCTTGTGTTTCCAGCAGCAGCCAAAGCAAAGAGGCAAAGGCCTTATACTGCAGAATGCCTCGGCTCTCTGCGTCATGGGAGGCAGCAGGTCCCCCAAGAGGATTCAGTCCTCCGCGTCCAAAGTGGATACATTACCTTTGCAATTGACTGGACCCGACAATCCAATTGCTGCCTTGTGCAAACATGCAGTGCCTGGGGCGGCTCTCCATGAAAAATCCACTTGGCCAAGGACATATAGTGGTATGCCCAAACGACTGGGTGTCCTGCCAGATGCTTTACCGCCCAGCCTGGAGGTCGACTCTGCTGCCAGCTGTGGAAATGAGGCATGGATGCAGGGCTGGGTATGAGGTCCTGGGCAGCGAAGGTGTGCTGGTGGTAGCCCGAGGCAAGTATTTTTGCATGACAAGCCAATTGCCCTGAATCTATGGCCCAGCTTGCCATGTTGTCTTTTTAAAATTGCCTGGGGGTATAAGACCAGGGGCAACAGCATTTGCAAACATGGTTGCTGATGAACTTTACAACAAGCTGAAAATGAAATACAAAGGGCGGGTCTATGAATGTAGATGTATGATGTTAATGTGTTTGGGGCGATTGTTTTGTAGGAACATTGTATTATCATCTTCTGTAAAGTATTTGAATACAGAAGTACTGCTTTTATTGCTATCCTCTCTAAAGCACTTTGACCAGAGAGGCTACAAATCCATTTCACGTTGAAAGGATTCACTTCTTCAACCGATTGTATCCTTTTCTTTTGGAAATGGATGGTGATCACAAGATACAGGTTTAAGAGGCAGCTTGCCACAGATCATCCGTCGGCAAAAGTATGCCCATCACTTAAACCTCTGACCTCCTGTCCTCTCTGTCACATGGAGGAGGCTGCTGTGGATGAGAGGTAGTCCTGCTGCAGCAGTTGATCTGCTCTGCGCCGTTTCCCCAGGTCTCTCTATTGGATGGGGAGATCTCCAGGAATATAATAAAGCTGCTGTACAAACACAGAGAGCATATTTACATACCCTTCAGACAGTGCTTCTCTCTGTTTCATATCTGCTCCTTCTATTAAACAGGCAGCTTTCAGTGTACTCTTCCCATGCGCCCACCATCTTGCAATCTACTTAGCAAGCCGTTGTCATCCCGACTCGGCAGGCGGTTCATCTTCTGCTCGTTTGGCTGCCTGCAAAACCCGTTTCGGGTGGCCCTTCATCCACTTAGGACAGCCGCACTGCTCCTCTGCTTGAAATCAACCAAGGCCATGGAATGCGTAATCCCAGAAGGCCCTGTAGAAATCGGGTTACACTCTAAATCACGGAGGGGAAGAGGCATTGAAAAGGATGTATGATGGTCCTGTCAGGTGGAGGAGCGCACCTTAGCTTTGTCCTGTCTGGAGCCCTGGCCTCTCCTGTTATGGAGAAATGGATCTGCATGGTAACTGCTTGGCTCACTGAGCCATGCGCCCTAATGAGGACGAAGAACACCTAGCCAGCTCTGGCTCTCTCCCCACCATGGCCACAGCCAGCTCTGCTTCACCTGTCTGGCTGTAAGGATTGATTCTGTTCAATTTCTGCTGTCACTCAGCATGGTTTAAAAAAGACAGCAGGGCTGGTCATTTGCTCGCCTGCAGTCATGAGAGGAACGATCGTTCCCAGTCCTTGTGACGCAAATATATATACGGAACTGCTGGGATGTATGGGCAAAAATGTTAAAGAAGGATCTTTTCCCGAGGAAGTAAATGGGAAGCGGCCAGCAGTTCTTTGCCGTAAGGTGTTTATCCAGCAGTACAGATGTGAGCAATGTGCAGGCCACAGCTTGTCTGATGCAAAATCTGCATAAAGGTGTGGTGGGTCTCTGAACTGGACCGGAGGGGTGGCTGTGAAACCTGCCTGCTACTAGCTTCTCCCTCTACTCTTCTCTACTCTCCCTCCTCCCTCCCTCGTTCTCTCTATCTCTCTCCTCCTCTCTCCAGCTCCCTTCGCACTGCCAGAGGCCAGGCTTCAAAGAGCACATCAAACCACCTGTCTGTGCGCTTAGCAACATCATATTTCATGCACAAACGCCATGGCCCCGGCCTGAAGAAGCCATCTTCTTCAAAGGTCACTTTCCCCATCTGGTTTGGGGGCCAAGGTGTTGAAATCAAAGACAAATACACAAATTGCCACACATGCACAGACCCACACTTGCACTGGGATCCCTGTGTCGGCGGTTGGATAGGGAGGGTAGGGTTGTTCCACTGAATTAAAACCTCAGTGCAAATTATTTTCCAATATCTGCCCCCTTTGAGAGCTTTACAGCAGTATTACAATTGCACGGCTCATCACACCTCAGCACTAAAATTCCAAAACTGCCGTTGGATCTCTTTTTTTAATAGAAATGTTATTGTTACAGGCTCACGGCCAAGATGGCACGTGCTAGTGATGCATAGCACTCCTGTCTCAAGACTGCAATCTGTCTGAATTCATTCTTACCGATCGAGCAACCCACAACACCCAACGCAGCCCTAATCACCCACCGTCACGCAATCATATTCCATGTCACGTGTGACGGAATCGGTGGCGACAGCAGCCACACACGTTAAGTCAAAACCTACTCTTGTCAACGTGGGCTCCCTCTCACCAGAACAGCCCTTGTCAGCGATGCTCATCTCTCACTCTGCGCTGTCCGGCGCCTCCAGAGTGACAGCACTGACACCATGCAAAGTGGCCCGGTGAGATTTATGAGAGTGTTGGAGAACAGCCAAACTGACAGCTCCGCAGCCCCACTCCTGAGTTATACCCCTCGCAGATGCTCCAATCACCCGATGGCCAAGTGTGGTGGAGAAACGGTGCTTCACAGGAGCTTTATGTTGAAGGTTGTTCAGCATAGATGTCTATGGGTATTGGTGCAGCTTTTTATGAACCACACGACAGGCCTAGTACTGCAGATTCAGGGGGAGGTGGAGGAGACGTGTCTTCCTGACTGTTGGAAAAAACGAAAGAAATAATGAACCTCAGTGAGCCCAGGAAGGCTCATTGCTGCCACGTAGTGTAGCCCAAGTGACCAATCTGGCTACAGAGCCGCATGGCTCATGTGTCTGGCCCAGGAATCCTCGTAGCTAAGGTGTGCACTGTCATAACCCCCGAAGGGAGGACATCGCACCACATCACGCCTACTTGACAAGCATTTAAAAGGCTGACCTGCAGTTCACCAAGGTGAGGCATGATGTCACACGACCTTGGTAAACCAGTGAAATGCAAGGCATGTCTTTTGACATTGACACGAGGCACTGGGACACATAATATTGTTGGCCATTAAACATTTTAAATAGTTAATCTTGATAGAGGACTAATAGGCGTCCCTCCAGGTATTGCGCCGGACGGAGGACTGGGAGTCGAAAAACCGGACTATCTGGCCTAAAACCGGACATGTGGCCACGCTACTCGTAGCCAAGAAGGGTCCTAAGCCACAGTCTAAGGTCGCTCCCAGCCTGAGATGCTTTGTAACTATACGTGTTGCTTTATACAAGCAGCCAGTCCATGCAATTTCAAAGCCACGGTGTAGTGTAGCTCAAGTAACCTGCCTAGCTGCAGTGTCGCATGACTCATGTGTCAGGCCCAGGAGGCCTTGTAGCCCTGAATAAATCCTTAGCCACAGTGGACGATCGCTCCCAGCTACACAGCTATGGTGAAGCCTCATACAAGCAGCCAGCACACGCAGGTCCGTAGCTGCAGTGTAACATACTTCAAGTGGCCAGTCTGGCTGTGGTGTAGCATGGTTCAAGCCCAGTAAGCCTTGTAGCCCAAAAAGAGTCCTAAGGCAAGGTAGAGCGTCCTAGTCAGCCTGGTAAGACTTGTAAGGTTGTAACGCTCAAGCGGCCAGCCAGAGAAGCCTCTGTCACTCGTATCAGCCCATATGGTGGCAGATTCCTCGGCCAGCACGGAAACATCAAAACTGTCACACAGACACAGATAACTCAAAGCAGTATGCAACTGATATGTATATAAAGCAGCAGCCATACTTTTATAACATGATGCCATACTGTGCCAGCGTGCATACACTGGAACACAACCTGTCACTGTGAACTTGAATTACTGCGAGTTACTGCGAACGTGATGATTGGTAGAGATTGTTTAACGTGCATGGCAGCCTTTTGCCTAGAGAATACGGTATGTCTTACAAGTGTGTATGAGTGTGTGTGTGGGAGTGGGATTGTGAGTGTGTGTCATGTTCATGATGCCCCTCCCCCCCAAAAAACACCCACATGTCACGCATTACTGTCGTATGTGTATATCCCATTGTAGGTCATTTGCATTAATTTTTTTGTTTTTTTTACCTCGAATTCTGTGTCTATGAAATTCAGCTGTGTTTGCTGTGTATTGAATTAATCTCACTGTGGCTTTTCTCCCCTCTTCTCAGTGCATACCTCTCAGAAACACTGAAATGCCTTGTTTTAATTGTTACATTTGCCTACTGGAAGTATGAGGCACCCTTACAGGCCTTCCGTCAGGTAGAGCTGGAAAATGGTGGACACTTCAGCATTAATCAGTAGAGAAGATCAGGCATAGGAGCAATGACAGCGGCCTGAAGCAGAAGTCCAGGGGGTCTTATTATGCTTAAAGTGGTGCAGGTTTTGTTTATGCCAGTAACTTGGCGTGAATCAACAAAAGAGGTTACTGATAACACAGACATGACTAATCACTCTTTTTACTCCTCCCTGTGCTTTTATTCTCTCTCACTCGTTTTTTTTCCCTCTCTCTCTTTCTGTCTCTCTCTGACTCTCTCTGTGTCTCTCTCTCTCTCTTTATTTCCATTTGTTTCAGTGTCCTGTGCTTCCCTGGTACAGGAGAAAAATTTTCATTCTCTTTCTTTTCATCCTCTTTTTCACTCCATGCATCGTCTCTCTTGTGTAAGATAAGTGTCAAGCGAGAATTGTCAGTTTTTAAGCCTTGTCTTATCACAGCTCTCTCAGATACCAGATAAATAACAGGAGGCCCAACCGTGTCCGCAGATTTCAAGCAGACCCCTCAAGATCTGCACACAGAAAGAAGCGACTTGTTTTACGGCACGGTTTTAGGGGAAGACGAAAGACGCCACCAAAAAAAAAAACCATTTCATTCATCTCCGTGCTAATTCGCCATAAACGGGCGCATGCAGAAAGGCGGGCGGGCTGGTCTGCAGAAGGAAACAGCCTCGGCAGCCAGAATGTTGTTTGCGATTAGCCGTTTCTTGAGGATTTGGAATTTCAGTCTCCGGTTACCATGGCAACCCTGAATACAATATAAGGGTTTGAATGCGAGCCCAGTAGCTCTCTCCTCGCACTTGGAGCCAAACAAACCACCATGCATGAGAGAGAGCGAGAAGAGGGAGATTCGTGTCTGTCAAAACAGAGCCCTTCAAGCTCTTTCCGATCACGCTACAGCATTCCATTAAAGAGAACTGAACAGCTCTTCAGCGCATTATGTGTTGGTGTAAGCAAATAGACGCATAAATAATGATCAAATCCGCAGACAAAAGGGTGAACATGTGAATGAGGTGAATGAGAGCATTTGGGTTCTAATGAATGTGGAATTTTCTGCCCATAAAGCCTGTATTAGCACCGTGCTAGATAATCACATCTTGTTCACTGATTGGGAGGCCTATGAGTGTCAATACCTCCATGTTCTTATATGGCAGCAATTTGGCATTATGGGATCCACAGTGTCCATTAAATTTGAACGGCGTTTCATCATCGAGGCTGCACAAAACGCGCCTGGACACAGCAAGCAGACGATTGGCAATTAGATCCTGACCTTGCATGCGGCATCATCTGTTCACATCTATTTGCTCTGCCTGTATGGTTCATTAGGAGAGAGAAAGTTAGCGGCAGGCGTTGAGCACTCAGTGGCTGGTATCTGGGAGGGCCGCGTGCCGAGGTTGTGTTGAGCCTTGCTGTGCTGAGGGGGTGCAGGGGGAGAGAGAAGGTTTAATGGTGGCCACTCTTGCAGACATACGAGACACCGGCGCCAAACCCGTGATGGTCTACATTCATGGAGGCTCGTACATGGAGGGCACCGGGAACATGATCGACGGCAGCGTGCTAGCCAGCTACGGCAACGTCATCGTTATCACGCTCAACTTCCGGGTCGGCGTTTTAGGTAAGCAACCTCTGCATGTTTCCTAGCATCGCGTGGTCAAACATGGTCTTGTAACAAGAACACATTTCTGGGGCACCCTGTTAGACTTTCAGTGCTGGATTGTGGAGAAATCTGGGTGGGTCCCTCCAAGACCCACCTCCAAAATTCTCTAGTCAGAGCAATAATACAAGCGAGCTAGCAAAAACGAGAGGGATAGGGTTTAGAAATCACACACTTTTTAAGTTTGTCCCCACCGTAATAAGTTTACATTGTCCCCACATTTAGCCCAAAATTTATCATGGCTGTCCCCAGACGTTCTCCCTACAAGATCAGGCCACACAAGGCTTTGTTCATGCTAATGGCCTTTTGAGATACGTGATGTATTTTTGGGCTGGGTTCAGACACACCATAGGTCATTGATTAATAATGAAAAGAATTTCAGGTTAGATTTTAGGTCAGATCTTAAACTGCAGATGACTTATTTTTATAACATGATGCCAGATGTAACTGAAACTGACAATAAAATAAATCAGTTTTACTGAATTACTTAAAACACTTAAATAATCTCATGATAGGTTGTTTGCATATGACATCACAATCACAAACAGCAGACCAGAAAGTGTTTTTCTACATAGGAAGCAAAAAGGCTATGACTATAAATCTGTCTGAACAAGACACCACAAGAAGCTTTTATGGAATAACAAATGCTGGTGTTCATTATGATAAAAATCTGTCAGAGCTACGGCTGATTTCAGCTCCTTGTTCAGATGTTCTTATTCCACCTTAAAGGAAAACGGTAACATTCTACCACCTGCTGCACCATTAAGGGAGAAGCTGACTTTTTCATGGTGCAGAGTATTGTTTTTGAACAGTTCATCTGAGGGTCTAGCAAGTCTTTTAATGCAGCTGACAATTCGCTCTTCATAACTAAAGCATCACGCCATACAGTGGGGAAAATAAGTATTTAGTCAGTCACCAATTGTGCAAGTTGTCCCACTTAAAAAGATGAGAGAGGCCTGTAATTGACATCATAGGTAGACCTCAACTATGAGAGACAAAATGTGGAAAAAAATTGAGAAAGTCATTTTGTCTGATTTTTAAAGAATTTATTTGCAAATAATGGTGGAAAATAAGTATTTGGTCAATAACAAAAGTTCATCTCAATACTTTGTTGTATATCCTTTGTTGGCAATGACAGAGGTCAAACGTTTTCTGTAAGTCTTCACAAGGTTGGCACACACTGTTGCTGGTATGTTGGCCCATTCCTCCATGCAGATCTCCTCTAGAGCAGTGATGTTTTGGGGCTGTCGGCGGGCAACACGGACTTTCAACTCCCTCCAAAGGTTTTCGATGGGGTTGAGATCGGGAGACTGGCTAGGCCACTCCAGGACTTTGAAATGTTTCTTACGAAGCCACTCCTTTGTTGCCCTGGCAGTGTGCTTGGGATCATTGTCATGCTGAAAGACCCAGCCACGTTTCATCTTCATTGCCCTTGCTGATGGAAGGAGGTTTGCACCCAAAATCTCACAATACATGGCCCCATTCATTCTTTCATGTACACGGACCAGTCGTCCTGGTCCCTTTGCAGAGAAACAGCCCCAAAGCATGATGTTGCCACCCCCATGCTTCACAGTTGGTATGGTGTTCTTTGGATGCAACTCCGCATTCACTTTCCTCCAAACACGACGAGTTGTGTTTTTACCAAATAGTTCTACTTTGGTTTCATCTGACCATATGACATTCTCCCAATACTCTTCTGGAACATCCAAATGCTCTCTAGCAAACTTCAGACGTGCCTGGATATGGACTGGCTTAAGCAGGGGGACACGTCTGGCACTGCAAGATCTGAGTCCCTGGCGTCGTAGTGTGTTGCTGATGGTAGCCTTTGTAACGTTGGTCCCAGCTTCCTGCAGGTCATTCACTAGATCCCCCCTTGTGGTTCTGGGATTTTTCCTTACCGTTCTTGTGATCATTTTGACCCCACGGGCTGAGATCTTGCGTGGAGCCCCAGATCGAGGGAGATTAGTAGTGGTCTTGTAGGTCTTCCATTTTCTGATTATTGCTCCCACAGTAGATTTCTTCACATCAAGCTGCTTGCCTATTGCAGATTCAGTCTTCCCAGCCTGGTGCAGGTCTACAATTCGGTTTCTGGTGTCCTCCGACAGCTCTTTCGTCTTCACCATAGTGGAGTTTGGAGTGTGAGTGTTTGAGGTTGTAGGCAGGTGTCTTTTATACTGTTAACGACTTCAAACAGGTGCCATTAATACAGGTAATGAGTGGGGGAAAGAGGAGCCTCTTAAAAAAGAAGTTACAGGTCTGTGACAGCCAGAAATCTTGCTTGTTTGTTATTGACCAAATACTTATTTTCCACCATTATTTGCAAATAAATTCTTTAAAAATCAGACAAAATCACTTTCTCAATTTTTTTCCACATTTTGTCTCTCATAGTTGAGGTCTACCTATGATGTCAATTACAGGCCTCTCTCATCTTTTTAAGTGGGACAACTTGCACAATTGGTGACTGACTAAATACTTATTTTCCCCACTGTATGTATTTCTCCACCATCAGAACCACATACTGCAAACTAGCTATCATCACCCCAGTCTCAAAATGAGAATTATTAGATGCACAGCTCTTTAATTTAAATAATTTTTATTTAAAGTGTGTTTTGCTTGTTAAACAATATACAGTGTAATGATATATAAGATGATTGTGTATGTTACTATTATATACCATTACTGTATATGATTAGAACAAATGCAGACAAGAATATATATTAGTACTAAACAGTTTCATTTTCAAAAAATGATTTTTATTTTATTTTATGACAAGCACACCTCTCTGATGTGACTTATTTAAGAGTTAATTAGCCAAACCAGGGACTGGCTGTTAACCAGGAGTAATACTGGGCTGAGTTAAATGAACACACTGACAAACATAAAAACACCACTTACTGTATCGTTATTACAGTTATGTATATTAATATTGATGTTTTTATTAGTAAACACATGCTTACAGCTCAGATAAATAGTCCTGCATAAACTGTAGATTTCTCTGATGCCTAAAGATTTATATTATACAATATACAGAATTAAACTCAGCAAAATTAAACTCAGCAAAATTAGCTTTTTAAAGATACAGGTAAGCAGTTATTGTTTTTATTGTTATATTTTTTACAGAGTAAAATCTGATCAGATGGTACATTTCCAGATGACTTCAAGTCTTTTCTGTAGAGGTGCTTATATAATAGGAAGAATCACTTACAGTAATCAGTTCTTACCACTGCTATGCTTTATTAAACTGTTCCAGCAGTTGTTTCATCTGACTTGTTTTTAATCAAGTTAGGCATGTGATGGTAGGTGGATGAGCTGTAACGTTCTTTGTGAAATTATTGAAAGCAGGACCTTCATTAATGATCCCTTCAGGAGGAGCTTTTTATGAATAGACGTATATGTGAATTTAGCTGGAAGCGGCACAGAGCAGTGCCAGAGGCTCAGTAAGTCTTTCTTTCCTCCTTTTTTTGGCTTGCACCAGTGGTTTGTTGATAGCTTGTCCAAATGTGTATTTGCAAACATGTCTGGGCAACCTTTTTCTAGCAACGTGAAAAACAAGCCCGGCTCCAAAACTCTTCCACTGCGAGCGTGTGATAGAGAAAGACAAATCTTTGAAACCTGAAGCATGGTGCTTTTTCTCTGAGGATTGGAATGGCTGTGGACTGGTGTTGGTAAACATACGCCCATGACTTGCGTACAGCTAGCGATGAGGAATGAGGATCAGGTGGGTTTAGCATGCGCCCTTTTCATTTACATAGAGCTGCGGCTGATGTCATTGAAATTCAAGGCAGAAGGAACCTTTTCCTGCAAAGTAAATAAATAAATAAATAAAGCAATAATAATACAGAATGAGCAGTCTTTTAATTAGGCAGCTTAAAGGGATGAGCAGGGAATAATTGAGGCTCAGGGAGTTAGACAATATAATGAAGTGAAACGAGGCAGCCGTAACGACAGTGACACAAACACAGGTCGCTCTTTTCCCTGAGCTTCATTAATAAAAGCATTAATACAAGGGTAAAAAATGCCCCTCCTGTAATATATCACTGCTACAGGGATGCTGAAAGGCAGTGGGTGGGGGGTGAAGGTGGGGGTTTACCTCGAGATTTCAGGTCTGTTACTGCTAAAAATAATCAGAAAAATGAGGGAAAAGAGAGAAAAAGTTCTGAACATAATAATAAATCATCTGAGTGTCGTAATGACCCACGGTGCTTGTTGTTTAGTGGATTTTACATTTTTATATTTTATTAATCTTTCAGTATTATCCAAACCAAAACAAACAAAATACAATAACCCATTACCATTTAAGATAACAAGCCAAAATGCTTCCTCAAGCAACTGGTTATAGCTCTTTGCCCAGTGAGGGAAAATGTATGCAGAGTTATAGGCCAGTTCTGTGCCAGTTCTTGGCTTGAAGTGAAAGAGAACTTAAGGGTACTTAAGGGTACTGCATCTAATATAGCTAGTTCTAATACTCAAATTACTCACTGTTAATATTTCCAGACTGAGTCATAAAAGACATGACCATGATCAGTTTAAAGGCATGAGTATTGAATCATAAAAGACATGGTCATGATCAGTATAAGAATCTGCCAAAAACAGAAGCTAGTAAATAACTTTAAAAGCACGACAGTTAATCTCATCTTTCCAGATCAGAGCTTTTAAATCTTGGCAAACGCAAAACAATTAGCAGCGTGGCTAATAACAACGTTCCGCACATGCACAGGGAGGCTGTTTATCATATCACTGTAGCTAGATCTTCACATATGTTCAGAAACATCTGCTCTTGGTGGCCCAGAAAACCATTAATATGAGTAACATCACATGCAGCATTTTGAAAGTTAATGTTTTGGTTAATGCTTTTGGGTTGTGGCTCAGTGTAAGTTTTTACTGAATGCTTAAGTATGGTTTTGGGGAGTAACTGCTTTTTGTTTAGTGCCTGTTGATGTTCTAGTGGTGGTTAACATGTTCTGTAATATTGTACAATGCAAAAAAATGTATCTTGCCAAGTGAAATGGTCTTAAATCTAGTCAATGTATCTAATATTTCTCATTTTTAAAATGTAATAAGAATAATGGTTGGTTGGTACAGCGCAACCTGCCAGTGAGTCCTTTGTAGGAGCCTGGGTTCGATTCCTGGTCTGGATATTGCTTACTTCAAGTGTATTTCCTACAGTAATGTAACCTACAACGAGAAAAAAGGCCTAAAAATAAATCATGTAATCCTATAATGAGCTTTGGAGTCTCCAAATGACAAATATTAGATGTATCAGCTAAAAGTACACAAATATCACTTGGTAAGATGCCAGCTCCTGCAGTGTGTTGTCATCTTTTCTCTTGTTTCTCAAATGCTGTTGTGTTATGTGGGCTGCCATAGTAAAGCCCACAAGTGATGGTTTCCTGGGAACATGCGCTGTGTAGAATTCATATTCCTATTAGTTTACTTCTGGCAGCTCATACATTCTGTGTGCTTCCGACTTGAAGGGAAAACTCTTTTTTGAACTGCTTTGTAGTTTCCGCTCTAGCTGTCTTTGAGTTTTGCAAGAGTGTCTGCATCCAGTACAGTTCTGATGTGAAATTGGTTCAAATGAATTTGAGTAGTGCCGTGACTACCAGACTTCAAATCCCAATGCCTCACAAATTCTTTGGTTCGCCTAAAATATTCTCCTAATATACGAGTCATCATGTCCAAAGGATGTCGTCAGCTATTAAAATTTTGTAATGTCACTGAACATTATACGATTGTCTGCAAAAGTTCAAAAACCTCAAGTGACATGCTATGCAAAATTAACAAGTCTTCTGTAGGGAAAACTGAAATATGGCATTTGATATATATGTATATACATGTGTGTGTGTATATATATATATATATATATATATATATATATATATACATATATATACATGTAAATATACACAAGATATATCATCTTTATACAATGCAAATAAAGTTGTATTGTCAAGTGTAAGTATCTCACTTATATATCTAATATTTGTTATTTTGAGATTTATTATAAACTTATGTCACCGTTTATAAACATTTGTGATTGTTTTAGATGAGTTTAGATGAGATAAAAAGAAAAAAACAAACAGGATTTACCAAACTCACAGATACAAAGAAAATGGGATTCCTAACAACTGAGTAAGACATTGCAGACTACCAAAACGGTCCCCCATCAGATAAACAATAGACAAGGCTTTCATCTTTGAGAGAGAGGAGAAAATCAAGCCCTACTCCCGTTGATCTGAAACAATCAGAAGACTCCACACTATGAGTCTAAGACGATACGTAGCTGTTAAGAAAAGGCACTTTACTGAGAAAACTATAGACTGACCACCCCAGAGCCCAAACCTCAGCACAACACATCAAATCACAATATCGAGTATTGTAGCATTATTATAAGATTATGTATCTGATTTCTAGTCAGTTTACTTGTTTTAGATATTTTAATAATCTCCAATAGTCCAATAATCTTGCTGTGTTATCAGATAATTGTCTTTTTTATCTGCCAGTATAGTGCAATTTCTGTTTAATATGACTTAAAACAAGTCATATAAATATTCAGCAATCTCAAAATGAGAGATATATTAATCATATTGATTAGATATAAGATAACTTCATCTGCTAAGGTATCATTATTTGTATGGATTGTAAGAAACAGAAAATTCAACCAAAGCCTAAATCTAAACAGTGAAGGTAACCAAACCTGGATCTCCTGTAATACAGGCAAAGAGTGGACACACATATTAGTAAAAAATCAATTTTACATTTATCTGCTGAGACTTCTGTGTCATGTTTTCTCTTCGCTGTATAATGTTTACTACTTATTTCCTAAAGCTGAAAAATTAATAGCTTGCTGTTTTGACGGGAAATTAAATAAACTCCATGGTCTCTGACTTTTGCATACCACTGTAGCTAAAGCAAAGAAGGTCTCTGTACCATCCCAATTAAAGAGGACTGCTTAATTTCTCCTTCTGGAGTTCTGTCATCTTACTCCAGCATTTTCTCCTATCCGATAGAAGCAGTAATTAATGCTTCAAAGGGTGGACCCTCTCTCTCCTGGGGCTCTATTTGGAGAGCTTTACATCCAGAGCCTTCCCCATTTAGATGAATGAGAATTCGTTACAGGTTTAATGTTTAATTACAAATGCCGGGATGCTGGCGAGATCCCCCTGCTAGGATGCAGCGTATGGAGATTTGGAAGCTCCATAAATGATGGGTCAGGGACCTAAGGAGCCTAGTTTGTTTACAGAAGTGCTTCCTTGTTTGCAAGCAGGCCATCGATTGGGGTATAAGTGTGTGTGTGTGTGTGTGTGTGTGTGTGTCAGAGAATAGGCCTGGGTTGCAGTGTCTCTGTAATGATGTGTAATGAGCCCCAGTCAGAAGGGAGTATCTTGTATCACTGCTCTTCACAAATATAATTACTCACTGGTTCTCCGGAGCATGTCAATTTCCAGCTCCTATGGGGAAGACTTAATTACTGTTTCCATACACATTAAAAATTAACAATGGCTGCTTCTCTTTTCCAACTCCAAGGTGAGTTATTTTTTTGTCAGCAGGCTGGTCATTCGGATGAGCAGCGGCATATGACTGCTGTTTCTGCCAGACTTGAGGCAAGGAGAAATGCGATTTTATAAAATTGCATTCTGCAACAGGCACAGGCTTTTGCTGGGATAGGATGTGTGGGTGCCATTGAAAGACGCGTTCTATGACTGTTGACATGGCTTTGCCGTCTCAATGACTGAAAAGCAGAAGAGCTGGTGAACAATCCAAACAGAATGTAAATCGCTTTGTAATTCGCAGGAAGCGTTCCTTCCCCACTGCACACGCTCACGCTTTCCTTGGATCTCGTATATAGTCAAGGTCCTTATTAGAAGAGCAGCCCATGCGGTTGCCAAGGCTGCTAATTCGAGCCACCGCTCGCTTGCGGTTTATCCCATTGTGTAGAAGCACCGTCTGTGACTTGCAACCATTTGTACTTTTTTGTAGGGACATGGTGGAGAAATCAACATTATCGAACCCATTTATGCAAAATGGCCATGAAGCGATTTTTCCCTGGAGTCGCGCCGTTGTTTGAAAACGGAGCCGTCTGCCATTTTCCATGTGGGTTACAAAGTTGAAGATTTACCGGCTTTCGCTGACGTTAAGATGAATTCAGATGAGAAAGCGTTTTTTCCCCCACCCTGTTAATGTCAGGGAGTGAGGGATCGGAGTAATGGTTTTCATGCGTCTGCCCCCACCGCCACGAGCTGGCACAGGCCTACTGCAAATCAAATTCAGAAAACTTTGCCATCCAGCCTGCTGCTTTCTGCTGAACTGATGTTATTTGCCCAAATAAGATCAGCTATTTCTGTTTGGAGTTTCTGTGCCTGCCACCATGTAGCACTGCAAATGGTGGTTGTCAATTAGACCCCCCCAGGACATCTGATATACGGATCGCCTAGCGTTCAGGGGCCATATTTATATCACAAGGATTGTGATAACTGCTGAAGTCAGTATTAACTAAGCCGGTTTTGCAGCATCACACTTAATCACATCATATCAAGTTGTAGTCTTATTTTAAAGAGTAATTAATAGCAATGGATAAAGATTGGTGCCGTTCAGGTTTGTAGAACTCTTTACTTGAGCCCAGCTATGTAACATTGACATAACCATGTCTTATACATGTCATAGTAAATGTCATATGCTGCCATTAACCAATGCTGGAGTGGACCTGTAGTGCATTACTTCATTACTTTGTGTGCTACTGTATGAACACACACACACACACACACACACACACACACACACATGCACACAGATATATACATGCTTAGACAAACTATATATCGTCGCTGTCCAATGAAAAACATGTATCTCCATTTTTGTCAATTTTTACTTTTATGCTTCATTTGATCACATGAGCTGTTGTTTACATAGTGTAAAAAATGTAATGATGAATGGACCAACAGAAATCGCCCATAACTGCTCTGAAAGACGTCAGGTTCCATTGACTTACATTAAGATCAGATTAGGTTTTTGGCCTCTCCTGTAAAGTTACCATTTTGGAGATACTTGTTTTTCTTTGGACAGCGACGATATACTACATCCTAGTGTATACTGATTGTAATTTAAGGGGTTAAACCAGTAGCCCCCACCTCAACAGGTTTGCTGGAATGCCCTACAGTGGACAGAGATGAGATAATACTAAAGCTAGCTTCTTATTCTTGTTTCCCGTTCCACCTTAAATGAAACATTTACGTTCAGATGCCTGTATGGGACTTACTGTGTGGCTGCTACAGTATTTAAGATGGAGTGAAAATTAAAAAAAAAAGGCTGGAAATTCAGCCTTCGAGAGATTCAGTGAGATAATGTGAATCAGGTACTGACTGACTCAGCAGGCCTCGCTCTTGTTCATTACTTATTTTGCATTCCCAATATGACGATTTTCAGCAAACACCAGCATGCCTCAGAGAAGACGAGAATTAAAAAGCTACTTAGGAGGGTGAGGTCATATCCGAGCAGTAGGGCGGTGAGAATTGCTGACCTTAACTTACTTAGCTAGCTTATTGACGGTCATGATTATGTTACATTTACATAAAAGCTTTTGCTGGTTTGCATTTATCACTAGATGCTGGAGATAAATATTAAATAAGAGTAAGAAATGCCTGGAAGAAAAGCTAGGTGTCAGCTGGTCTGCATCATTTCACTCCCGCTCTGGAAACAAGCCTCACTCCAGTCCTGACAGTGTTATGTTGCCCTTCCAGTAGTTGTCATGGCAGATGTTATAATGTTTCAGGCCATGACGGCTAACTAGAGTTACAGTGAAACATAAGCATGTCATACTTTTGTTGATCCTAATTTTGCTGAACTACACCCAACCTGGAAATAGCACAGCAGCAGCGGGGTTGCCCACCAGTCCTGGGGTCCTGGGATTTAAAACCGCATCCCCCTGAATGCTGGCTTACCTCTCCTGCTACTAGGCTGCTGTAATATGACACTGGTATATTGCTGAATAAAACCTCCTATGACAATATGTGACATTTGCCATGTCCTTGTTATGTAGAGAGATTTAAATAAAATATTACTGAACTGTTCTTTCTTCTCCTGGGAATGAATATCTCAGTTCTCTTTCTGACGTTCAACAGGAAATCATCTAGGATTAGCATCTTTATGCATTGTTTCTGTCTCATGATGAAAACATAATGACTTTCTTTGTACACAAAGCCACGAACATGGTTTAAAGCAAACATCAAAGTTCCCCGACAACAAGCATCTTTCATCTGGGTCAAGGACTCCAGATGCAATGCATGTGAAGTAGAATACTTAAGCAGGGGTGGCAGTTGTGTTTGAAAGCACTTGAATGTTGCCATGCGTTGATAAAAATACAGTCAAAGGGGCTCTTCCTTCGGTGTCTTTTTCTTTCCCCGAGTAAATAGCCTTTGTTGTCAATGACTTGCCCTTTCCTAAAACAAGAAACTAGAACATTCTTTTCTCGTTTGATGTTTCCATCATTTGAAGTAACTGTAAACAGTTTCTCGCAAGTTAAACCATTTTTAATTTCAAAAGAAAGAGATGAAAACAGGGGGATGCTTGACAATATTCTCCTTTAAGACATGCAGGCTGAAAACACCCTGGATAACAAAGCTGCAAAAGATTTCTTAATGAAACGAGCACAGATGAAGAAATGTAGTTCCCCAAAATCTGTTAAGATGGCTCCAGGCTCCAGAGAGCAACTCGGTTGTCCTTGTTCTTATTTCTCTGGACTGAGATACACTGAAAGGAGCATTATCGTTCCTTCAATGCATCAGAGTAGCAATAATTTATTTTCCCAATGCAGCTGCACTAATTGGAATAGAAAGCACAGAATATTGAACTATTTAGGACAGAAAAAAAAGAATAATGTTTTCAACAAAATAAGAACAAACACATTTCATATATGACATAATGGCATTGTGCAATATGTCTTTTTCCTCTGGAGCCTTTGAGTGTTCATAAGCCAACCATTGATGTGACAGAAGAAACGTGAAAGGAGACATTTACAAACTACAGCCCAGTCATCAGTGACCTGTTTAAACAATTGAAACTCATCGTATGTTACACTCGTCCTCAGGTGTTCCATTGATTTCATCAGCAGTTGTATGCAATAAATCAAATAAGCCCCCAATATTATATAAAATGTGCTAATACTGTGTATTCCTTAGTAGTGGGTCATGTTGGCTTTCCATTGGACATTTACTGAAAGTTGGACTTCCTTTCTCTGATTTGTCATAAAATCTACATGCAAAAATCTAATTCAGTTCATTTACATTCAATTCAACTTAATTGTCATTATACCACTGCAGGGTTATACAGTGTAACAAAACGCTATCAAGTTACTTCTCCCGTGCAGAAATTAATTCATTTAAAAATAAATAAAGAAGTAAAGAATAAGGCAAAGAGAAAAAGAGTCAGACACAGTACAATATGTACATAGACAGTAGAACAGATGTAAGATGTGCAAGAGCAGTAACTGTGCATCACAATGTTAATGAGGTGCAACCACCGGTTAACATATGCAGAAGAACAAATACAGCTTAGTATTAAGAGTACATAATGGCAAGTACAGCTGAGGCAGCCAGGTGAGGTAGCCAGGTGTGCAGTTAAGTATGTGGTTGTACACAGTAGATAAATATATAATGGTGTACAGTGCGGGTAGTGAGAATAGCAGCTTAGTGTTCAGGTGAACAGTTAAAACAGTTATACAGTGTCCAGTAGAGATGGATATGAGGTCACTAAGTATAACAAGTATAGAGGTTAATTAAAGTGCAAGTGCGTATGGTCCTGTGGACCACCAAGTGTTCATAGGTGTTCAGGGCTGGATCAGTAACAGTCCGTTGTGTTCTAAATGTTCAATCCTAGAAACTTGCAAAGGTTTCTCACTTTAGAACGGCAGAGAACAAACAACAGTCAAACGGGATTAAAGATCGTTCAGTCAGTCAGTGACCTTCTAAACAGTACCTAACGCTCCCTGTATACTCAGCTAGAGGAAGGCAAAATCACTTCGTAAAGCTTCTAGTAAAGAAAGGGACTTCCTTTAAGCTTACTAGTCCCAGTTAAGAGAAGCTACTCTCTTAAATACCCTCCTTTTAGGGAAATAGATGGGAAATAAACCTTGAATGACAGTTTTAGCTAGTCTTTTAATGACGAAATATCGCTGAAACTTTGTGCCAGATTTACTGTGATGTTGAGAGCAACTAGCATGTCGGTAACCTTGTGTTTTACCGCTTTAGTGATGTGGAATGTGGACATGTTTTGCTAATTTAAACATTGCAGTAGCAATTTATATTACACACACAATTCCACAAAAAATAAAGCCTGAACCACTCGGACAGGAATTTTCCCCAGCAGGAAGCTGATGCGGTTAAATTATATTGTCCACAATGTTTCCAAATATAACTGCTCACACGTACACACACATCACAATCTCACATTAACTGTATATTAAAATATGTGGTTGGTGTAGCTCAGCGGAAAACACCACAACCCGCCAGGGAGCCACCACCACAAGTAGGTGACTGGGGTCTGTGTGACTATGCTGTGCTACACCAATAAGAGTCCTTGGGCAAAACTCCTAACGCTACATTGGCCTAGCTGTAATATGATTGACCTTATAAGTCGTTCTGGATTCAGTTCATAAGTCCGAAACAGTTTTGATCTGTTTGTACCTTCTAATTACTGTTGTAGGAAAACAGAGGGGAAAAAAGATTTACTGGAGGAGGTTTCACATTGTCAGATTTACCGGGTATTGTACTGCAGCGGTTTCTTTTTTCTCTGTCACATTCCATATCTGGTGAATCCCCTGCTGTGCAGTTTGCAGTCCAAATATTTAAAGAGTAATTTGACATGCTGAGATTCTAATTACATGTTAGAATAGATTTTATTTCAAGCAGTTATACTTTTAATACCGTTTCTCAGTTTACAGTGTACTTCATGAAAATGAAATATAACTAGTGAAAATTAATTCTTACATCTAGATAGATAGATAGATAGATAGATAGATAGATAGATAGATAGATAGATAGATAGATAGATAGATAGATAGATCGATGTAAGAATTAGACAATGAGGGAAGAAATGTACAAGACTATTACAAAAATCTATTACTAGTCTATTTACAAAAATACAAATATAACTGTAAAAAAAAACTGGAGATAAAACAGCAGTACAGTAATAATAAATGTGCAATGGGCTAAAAAGAGAAATGAACACGTGCATATATTGGTATTGAAGTGTCTGAAATGTAAAATATATATAAACTGATATTTCATTTTTAAAAAATTGATACTTAATAACTGCTTATTTTTATTTTCACGTGGTCAAGTTGTGTTCCTGACACAATCATTTAAATATTTACTAGGTAAAATGTAAAACTTTTGAGATCAAGATAATTTTTTGGTAGTAATTATAATTTTAGCATTTACTTTTAATAAAAACTATCAAATGTTAGCGCTTTATGTTAGTAATAGTTAAGAGCTATAATACATTAAAAATGGCTTAAATTATTAGAAATGAAAAATGACATCTTACATGCTAAAATAATTCCTACAATTATATGTTGAATTGCATGTGTTATAATGACTCTGTTTATGAATGCTATTTTTATAGTTAAAACATTTTCTGGTGGTTAAATATTCGCTAAACAATTTACTCTTATTCGCAGCACTACTTCCCTCGGAATGAATAGCTGTTTCTGAGAAATTTTGTTTGTTTGCTTGTGGGTGGGTTTTTTCTTTTTTTTTTTTATCATATCCTTTTAGGCAGCCAGCTGGAACTTTATTCAGTAAAACCTATGACCTCATTGACAAATTGATTTTTGATTGGCTCTCGCCTGGGGCACAGGTTAAAATACCATAGTGTTAAAAACACACAGAGTGGCTCTTATTGACCGTGTCACACATTCCTCATGACATAGCATTGTTACTGTCAGGTTTCATGAATCTGCACCCCCCCCCCCCCCGGATATTTCCCACCCCCCAGGTAGGCTTGGCAGTGTGTAGATGTGTTCAATCTTTCCCCTGATAAAAAACATTCTAAAGCCAAATTATTTTAATCATCTACAGTTTTTCTTTCTTTTTCTCTGTGATTTTTGTGGTAAGCTCACACGTTCCCCCACACACGCAGACACCTTGTTGAGACTTAATTATAGCCTACCTTTGTTCAGACAATTTAGCATGAGCATGTTCTTTTGCAGTTGCCTTTGTTGTAATAAACCTCACTGAAGTGATTTGACTGATTCAGTCTTTGCCAGAGAAAAATTAGGGAAAGTCTCTTAATGCATTTTAATATTACTAAATTGAACCACTTGAATCGCTGAAACAATTCGCACTTAGTGTATTGAACCAAATCATTCTTAAATATCATTTTTCACTCATTTTCAGTGGTAACTTGCCAATTGGAAGCATCATGCAATGAATAAGACTCAGGTAGTTAGGATCTATGATAGCTGTTGCAAATGCAGTCGGCAAGCAAACTGGCACACCATGCCAACCAAGCATCATACTGCTGATGTACTACACATGCTTCTATAGTTTCAGTAGGTAAAACACTCAGAGTGAAACAGAGCTTTGCATGTGCTGCTGCACTGCTGCATTGATTCACATAGGAGGGTTTGCGTGCATCACTTTGTACTGGCTTTGTGTTCAGGATATTTGTGCTGTACATTTCCTGCACACAGATGACCTAAACTGACAGATCTCAGACTCTCCTACTGATTCTGTCTCCAATGTCTTTTCTGGACCAACATTCCGTGGATGCCTAGTCCCTGTATTTGCTGTTTTCTTCCTGCATTGTGAATGCGCTGCACCACCCCACCCCCAGTGGTTTGCAGACATCCCTCTCATGATTTGATTTTGGTGCCAGGCCTGCCTGCAAGCTCGCATACACAGGCAATTCTCTGCCTCTGACATATGCTTGTCGTGCCTGCAGCACTGCAGAATTTAATTACAAGTTTTTATTAATATAGGAAATTAATATTTGGAATAAAGCATTTAGATTTCGCCAGTTCTTCATTTCTCCCTTGCATACAGTGGTCCTGTATGTGGCCACAGATGTCTAAAAAACATCTCGTATAAGTACATATGGTAGACCATTGCATGCCCACACATGAACATAAACATTCCAGTTGCAGCATTAAACACATATATGTTGGGTTATTGAACATGCCAGCTGGAGAAGGTGAATGTAGTTCCTCTTCTAAAAATACATTGTGGACCAACAATTACATAAAGCCAGACTTTATACATACACAAATAGAACTGCATGAGAAACTGCACAATATTAGCTGTTGGGGACAGAAACATCATATATGTCTCTCAATCACTGCAGTGGTCCGCTCTGTAAACCAGAAGTGACCTTTATTTTGCGTGAGTGAACCTCAGCATGATTGCTGTTGTCATAGCGCCTTCTTGTCCAATGTTTGTGTCCTAGTTTCTCTACGCAGAGGTTGCCCGACGTTTAAGGTGCACAGATGGCAACCACAGTAAATCTGTGATGCTCCTGAGAGACCAGTGTCTCCACTTCCACCCTTACATTAATATTTCTGAGCTGAGCTAACCAGTGGCTGCTGAGTGGCAAAAAAATGTGGTTTCAGTGAAAAAGTAATATTAATAAATAAAAATAATAAAAAATCATAAAAATTCACAAACAGTGTCAGGGTTTGTTTGAACTTAACGTCTCTGCTAGCTGTCTCTAAAGAACGACAGTCTGTTTTCACGTTTAGTGTGTTTGCTAACGTTTGGAGTTTCATCTTGTTGTCTTTCTCTGATGTTGATGCTTGGCCAAAAATAAGTTCCGCAATCCATGTACCAAAGTAACATATCCTCACTATAATTCTATTGTTCATCTGCCTGTATTAGCTACAGCTTGACTGTTATTGACGTCTCTCAAGAGTCAATAAATGTTAAAACACCCAGATCACACAGAGAGTACAGAAAGCATGCTCTGACTCTTATTTCCCTTGTTTACTCTAAATGTAGAACAATCAAAAAATTCATTCCCACCAGCAGTGAACTGAACCAGGGTTTACTTGGAAGTGGACCGAGCTGGACCTGCAGACTTGAAAACAGGTGGAGAGTTCATATATATACAAGGTTGCAGTAAGAGATATTTAAACTGATGGTTAGTAAAAATCACAGTGTGCTTGTCATCAAGTGCTTACTCGGTAAAGCGTTTCCTGCATGAGTGATGTAGAGCGGTCCTGTTGGGGAAATGAAGTATTTGGAGATTGGAGACAGTAATGGAGATTTTGATTGGTTGTGCCAGTGAATTTGACTTACTCAGTTTGTGTCTACAGATAAGTGGTTCATCTGGCTTAATGAGAGTGGTGTTTTTTAATGTAAGCATCCTGAAACATATATAGGCAGAACATCACCCCAGGACTCGAAAACAAGGTGGGTGGAATGCCTGCCATCGTTGTAAGTACAGAGCTTATAGATACACATTATACTGTATGTGGTTATGTTTCATTTGGAGGTCCGGGTACAGTCTTACTTGTTGGTTAGAGTGTCGAAGACAGAGACTTGTTGGTAAATTGTAATTTTATGCTTCTTTTTTTTTCTCTCACATCAAAAATTTTAGTTGAGATGAGATGCCTTCATACTTTTACCCCAGAGAGTTCATCTCTGAGCTTAAATGAAATCTTCATGTCTCAGAATGGTGTACACTTTAAGTTCAGCTTATCCCTCAGTGGCTCGGAGCATCCTACCCTCTGGCTGACCTTTCCATCAGCCTGCTATGTAACTCTAGTTTTTGCCGGTTTTGTAGATTTAAAACACATCCTAGAAACGCCAATGCTGCTAATAAGGAATTTGCGCAAAGCCTTCTGGAGCCAACTACCTTTCATCCTTTATTAATAACACCAGTATTTTTTGTGCCTTTATTTCAGATTCTGCTAGATGAAGACTTTTTATCAAGCAGGGTTTTGCTGATGGTTTGCTGGATCCAGAAGTTCAGTATATCCTTGCCAGAACCATTCTTTACACCTGTAGGGCTTTCCCTGTCAATTATGTTAGTAACTGAGTATATTACCTACGTATTACTGTAACAATGAATCAGACCAAACAATAAAACTAAACAAAGGCTGCACATTATAAACCCTGTCAGTAATCTAGGAAAGGTTTAAAAACCCTGTGGTAAAAGTGCATGTCTGTCAGCCTCTGTTTCTTATGGTACGAGCAGAAAGTGTTAAGAGAGGGGCTTAAATGGGCTTAGAATATGTTGAGAAGACTCCATGCACCCCACACCCAGCTGGAGAGGTGTGGGAAGACAATCAGTCACACATTTAAATCTAATTTAAATAATTAAAATATTAATTATATGTTTTTAATCAGGTTGCAATGCTATTCAGATTCTTTAAGAATCTGACCGGTGTCTGTGTCATTTCTGATTTGAAGACTAGCCTTAATTAACAAGATAGCTTTAATTGAGCTTTAAAGTTTAGAAGGTTTCTGTATTTTTAGCTTGTCGAAATATCCACCTATAAAATAGCATTTGTGGAATTATGCAGTCCAACTTAAACACCTAACAAATGGAACTTTACTGGAGGAAACCTGCAGCTTTTTTTTTTTAACAGTTTTGGACTAATTCTATTGGCCCATCCATCATAAACATATGGAAAATGGAATGGGTAACTACAGATATTAAATAGTGCAAAAAAAAGCGAAAAGGTTTTTGCGCAACTAAGTGTGTATTAGAAGTGGCGATATGGCAAAAATATAATATCATGATGCGTCATGTGTATGTGAAATATCAGGTTATTATATTTTTCAGACATCACTTCAGCTGGACCTGTTAGCCAATAGAGTCTTTAAGATCACCAACAAAAACATCCCTTTAGTTGGGTGTCTAAATTGTATATATACAGTTAATAATATTCAGTATTTTCAGAGGTGAAGTAAGGTGGGATATAAATGGTATGTATGTATTTTACATAACCCTAGTGACTGTATAATCGCTAGTATTGTTTTTTCCCTACTTTGTTGACTACATATCAGCTGTCTGATACTAACACAGTTAAAAAAGGAGATGCTGCTTTATAGTGTTGCATTGCTAGCTGGGTTTATGTGAAGCCTGCATTCTCAAAGATGTGTAAATGGTCTTGCTGTTCACTAGTAGCACTGGAGCGGACTGTACTGCACTGCTGTCAGTAATGTCTGTAGCCATATGTCATGCCAGAGTGTAGTACGCATTAGCCTTCGTTACAGGTTCCATTCCTTTATTCCAGCCCTTACTGCAGTTTGTTAAGGAGGATATCAGGAATGTTTCCCCTATCTCCAAAGTCCAAAGTGCTTCTCACTTTTCCAGTAATCCCAGACTCTTTCTGTGATGCTGAGTTCGGACCCTGGGGTTCTGAGAATGACCCTGGGGTTGTTCTAAGAATGGCAGCAGCTTCACTTTACAATTTTTCTTCTGTTTGTCTGTTTTCTTTCTAAAGCAGCAGCTTCTTGACAGCTGCACATCCTTTCAGACCCTTAGGCTTGAGGTGTCTTCTGAAGCAGGTGGGGATCTTGACATTTTCCTCTCTGAAAAAGCACAGAAATGACTGTTTATCTGACAGTGATAGGTTTGATGGTCTACCTGGTCTGGGCAGTTGTTTCCATTTTCTCTGGATCCTTTACCAGTTTTTTTGTAGTCCTGTTTAGGAAACTCCGGTCACATTGGGCCAGCTAGAGCTAGCTATGCTATCGGGTTTTAATTAATTAAGCTTCAGTGGCCATTTGGAAACGTAATAACTAATAGATGGTCTCTGACTTTTGCACAGTACTGTACATCATGAAGAAGATTAAGGCACAAGCTGTAGGAGTGAAAAGTTAATCTGTGAAAGAGTTATCAAAAGGTTGGAAAGACTTGGAAGGTAAAACTAATATAACATGAAAAGGAACTGAATCATTGTAAATGACTGTTCGGGAATGAATGTTCTCAGCTTGGGCTCAGTCGGTTTAGCCAAAGGCAAATATTTGTATTTTCTTAAGGTCCTTTAAAACTTGATTTCATTCCCGGGTGTATCAAGCTTCTTGTTTATAGTCTGTTAGCTCTATCTCTGGGTGATTCATTGCTTCTTTTATTTATATTTACATCCCCACTGTAGCAGTTCGTTGAGCCTGAGCATGGCGTTCCTTTTCACTGCTTCTGGGATTTTCTTTTTTAAACATCCATCCTCGAGGACCCTTTCTCTGGGAACACAAATACATTGGTGTTGGCTCTCTCCTTAGGGCAGATGCAGAACCTGTTAGATGGATTCTTATCGAACAACACATAGTGTTCCTCCGCAATAAGATCGCACAAAGTATTGTGGTAGATGATTCAGCGGCTGGAGAGAAAAGATTGATATTCCAGCCCATTATTTTTCTGAGTGCCCCATTCATTTGTCTCCATGTAGGAGGAGGGGAGCATTTGTCCATCATCAGGTGTGTTTTGGGTCGAAAATGATTCCGCCTGAGGAGAATTATATGGGCTCGCCGGCCAGCTCGTGCTACTTGTCTTGTCGAGAGATTAATCATGCTTCGGCCTCACCGAGTAGCCAAGGTCAGCAGTCTTTACATGTGTGGGAGTCAAGATTGGCCACATTGTGCTGCCTCAAAATGAAGGAGGTGGGAGTGGGAGATTGGCGAAAGGGGCTTGAAGGTGGAAGCTGCAAGTGTGGAGGTGGGCGTGAGATCCACTCAGACACTCCAAATGACTCGGCTTAAGAGAGAGATTCAGAAAAACAATGCGAAAAGAAGAGAAAGACGCCGAGTAGGTGTTGCAATTATTCAAATGGAAGAGAGTGGTGCACATTATGACTGTTTGTGAGATCTCTGAATTTGGCCAGTAGTGCTGTAATGATTTACAAGGACTAATGCTGCTTTTTTGTGGGTGTGAAAGCCGTATGTATAAAAAGGCAGAACTGTAAGAAACTGAACTTGTTGTGAACTTGGAGTTTCATCCATGCATTTCATGTAGCATTACTGTATGTGCTGGACAAGGCTTTTCTCCTATAGGCCATCAATACTATACTTCTGTTGTCAGCTTCTGAGATTTTTTAGAAACCTATGAGGGATTGACGGAAGTGGATCCTTAGCAAAATATGATTTACATGTCAATGTAATTTTCGTTACATTACAGTCTTTGATTTCCTGGCATAGCTGTACACAATCAAACTATTATGTTATAGGGAAACATGCCGACATGAATTGTTCGCAGTGGTGGTGATACCAACCAGGTGTCTGAAGTGTTTAATGATTTTAAAAGATAGCTCAAAGCATGCTGAATGGGTACATGGGCACTACTTAAAACAACAGTTGCCCCCAGAAGAAGGTGTCTGATTGAGATTCTATTGGGAAGGAAGATAAAGGTTACCAGGAACAATAAATGATGATCAAAGTTAGACTGATATGGGCCGAATTTATTGAGCTACACATACAGAAGTAGTGTCTCTCAGTACAACGTTGAGCCTCCATGTTTGCTAATGTAACAAGCATACAACCTGGCATGTAGTTTGATACACTGTTGGTCCTCTATGTCCTATCCAACCCACTAGGTATGGATTTTACAAGATCTGTAAAGGTCCTGTGTTGTACCTGACACTAAGATGTAAGCAGCTTAACCTTTAAGTCCTGTAGGCTGAGAGGTGGAAACGCTATTGCTTTAACAGCACATCCCCATTGTAATGCTGAAAGAAGGCCACTACCATCAGGGAACAGCATTGCCATCAAGGTGTGTAGCTATTTTACAGGTAGGTAGAGAGCATGGGTCAGTTTGATGTTGACATGTACATTCGGACCCCGGGTTCACCAGCAGAACATCACATTCCCTCCACCAGCTTGTCTTCTTTCCAGAGCGCACCCTGGTGCCATCACGTCCTCAGGTAAACGCCATTTACACATCCAGTAAAAGATCAGGCAACCAGCTTCCAAGGTCCAGTTCTGACACTTGCATGCCCATTGCAGGCTCTTTAAACCATCAACTGGGGTTTGCATGTGTACTTTGACCAGTATGTTGCTATGCAACCCCACATGCATCTGGGTGCAATTGTTTATCCTGTAACTATAGTTACAAGGACTATAGTTAGTCCTTATACATATACTTACTATAGTTACAATACATTGCTCATTAAACAGTAATAGAAAATTACCTTATGAAGTAGCTAACAAGCTATGCTCAAATAAGACTAACAAAGATTCATATAGGGCATTATTGGGCTTTGTAATATATTTGCTATTGATTATTCGTCTTATTGCTCACTCATACATAGTATATTTGTCATACTTTGATATCTTTGTAGCCGTAGGCGGTAATAATTTTCCTGTTTACACTCGTTAAGAGTTTGTTTGCTATCTGCGCTATGTTCCTTTATCTGCAGATCAGACATTTGTGGCTCTAATCACCAGAGGAGTCTGTCGAGAGCATCCCCGGCGGCAGCAAAAAAAGTTCACTCTAACTTTTGTAAATAGCTCCATGGATCAGGCCGGGCCCAATGCACAGATGAGCGCAGTTCGCTCATGAATAATTATAAAAGGCTAGTGTGCTGACGGATTTGAATGCTTTGTTTGACTGCGGTGGCCCTAGGTGTTCTTTGACATTCTGTCGGAGGAAGTGCCTGTCAAACCTTATTCCCTCAGAGGTCCAGCACGATTAGTCTCATTTGAATAGCGCACAACATCCACAGGGATGTCTTAGCAGCTACAAAGCTCCTGTGTTTGTTTAGGCATTGGAGGTATCTATGCTCTATGCATAATCAAGTGCATTGCTTTCCTCATACCTGAAGCTTTGAACATTGTTTTTCTACTTGACTGTGACGATACCAAAGGCATGCAGGGTCTATTTTTGCCGCCTGCCTGTTCGCAAGGGATCTTCCCATAAAATGAAACAGACTTGCATTTTCATAATGAGTAATTGCATGTCATATTAGCTACACTGCATTGCTTTGTCACGGTTTTTTAACTCGTGGGCGGCTGCTTGCTGGCATTGTTGTTCTGGTCAGACTTCACATAAAATGAAAACAGGTATTACTGTAGTTTAAAAAAGGCTTGCGTAATTAGATCTTGTGGTTCACCTTTGTTATTTCAGGAAGTTTATGTAGCAAAAACAATCACCCATTTCATATTACGATTTTCCAGTCTCTTGTTATCCCTTACTATTAAACTGGCTGTGTTTGTTACTGTAAATGAGCTCGTCTGATTGGCTGGCCTGTATTGTGCCTCATTGATAAGATGGCCCAGGCTGAAATGTTCCTAATACTGTGACTTGACAAGCTATAGGGTGGTGGGTGAGTATGTAGATACTTGTCTACACACTGAGAAACACTGATAAAGGCTGCTTTAACACTTTTTCACAGTCAGCACTTTTAAAAGTGCCTTTATTGTGTTTAAATGCCACTTTTTCCTGTTGTGCCAGTTCTAATGTGCACTGCCTTTTATAGAAACCTGCAGTGGGGTCTGTTTATATACAGGGGTTGGACAATGAAACTGAAACACCTGCCATTTTAGTGTGGGAGGTTTCATGGCTAAATTGGACCAGCCTGGTGGCCAATCTTCATTAACTGCACATTGCACCAGTAAGAGCAGAGTGTGAAGGTTCAGTTAGCAGGTAAGAGCACAGTTCTGCTCAAAATACTGCAATGCACACAACATTATGGGTGACATACCAGAGTTCAAAAGAGGACAGATTGTTGGTGCACGTCTTGCTGGCGCATTTGTGACCAAGACAGCACAAAAAGTCTTTGTGATGTATCAAGAGCCACGGTATCCAGGGTAATGTCAGCATACCACCAAGAAGGACCAACCTCCACCAGCATCACGTAGTGGCCACTATCCTGCAAGAAGAATGGCTTAAAATCCCTCTGACCACTGTGCAGGACGCAGTATATGTCATTCCCAAGATTAACTGACGCTGTATTGGCCGCAAAAGGAGGCCCTACACCATACTAATAAATGATTGTGGTCTAAAACCAGGTGTTTCAGTTTCATTGTCCAACCCCTGTAACTATAGCCTTCTTCGTGGAGAGCTGTGAATTACTTTCCTAGTAGAGGATTCTCACCCATTTGTTCCTCATTGCTCACTAGCATCTCAATGCAGGCTCACAAATGTCCACACATACAGAGGCAACAGTGTGCTGCAGTGGTGGATGCTGGGTTAAACCCTTTCAATTTACATCCAAATCTGATAACAGATGTTTTCATGTTAGAGTAAGAATCATGGAAGAATACATGAAAATCTATTTTAGTTTTATTACAATAGGACATTGTTAATATGAGCGCTTTGCACTGCAGTTACCTCCAACGGTTATGAGCAGATCATACACAGGAAATGGTAGCTCTTCCTTCTGAGCTATAAGGTAGTGTGCAAGATGCAACCTTGACATGTGAAACAAAAATAACAAAACTACAATACGACAAAAAACATAAATTTTTAAAAAAAAGAAGAAATGTGCTTGTTCATGCCAGTTATGAAAAATAATCTAGCTACAGCTTGTGTGCTGCAGACAAATTTCGTTGTTGGTCCACTAGGCTTGAAATATTGTTGTCAGAATGCAGTCAAGGAGTAAACTGATAAATCTGCTTTTTTAAAGGTAATTTTCCTGAGCAAAATGTCTCATTTGATTTAGATTTTTGTTCAGTTAATATGCATAACTATTAATAAATGACACAATAATAAATATAAAATTATGAATAATAAGAAAAAAATGTCTCACTCCCCCCAAAAATATGGAAACGGCATAAAAAATGACATTTGTTAATGGAATTCTGTATTGTAGTGCTGTACTGTATTGCTGGGTAAAGGTTTGACAGAGCTCGTATGGTTATACCAACTGTTGTTGAATAACAGTTCTTGATGCAGTGCCATCAGAGGGATCCGAGATCACGGGTGTTCAGATTAGGCTTGCGCTGTTGCCCTTTATGCACTGAAATTCCTCCTGAATCTTTGCATGATTTATTCCAATTTTTCTTTAAGGAGCATTACTTTATATATACAGGGGTTGGACAATGAAACTGAAACACCTGGTTTTAGACCACAATCATTTATTAGTATGGTGTAGGGCCTCCTTTTGCGGCCAATACAGCGTCATTTGGGCAGCAGTGGGTTTATGTTTTTTGGATACAATCCGGGTTAGCACCCGAACATCCCTTTCAGACAGCTTCCTCCTGCGTCCACAGCTAATCCTGTTGGATGTGGTTCGTCCTTCTTGGTGGTATGCTAACATTACCCTGGATACCGTGGCTCTTGATACATCACAAAGACTTGCTGTCTTGGTCACAGATGCGCCAGCAAGACGTGCACACTCTGCTCTTACTGGTGCAATGTGCAATTAATGAAGATTGGCCACCAGGCTGGTCCAATTTAGCCATGAGACCTCCCACACTAAAATGACAGGTGTTTCAGTTTCATTGTCCAACCCCTGTACATACATTAACACTTTTCATCTTTGCACTTTTGCACCCTTTTGTGGACACTGCTTTTGTACCAGATCATGATTTCAGTCCCCTGTTGACATCATCTCTTTGAAATTACATCATTATGTATTTTTAATTTTTTTTTTACCTCATTACTAGCCCTACTTGACAAAACATGGAATATCTTGGGGTCATACTGTCTGCAGTGAAAAGTCAAAGTAAATGTGAAGAACACTGCACTTTTATGAAGTATGCATTATGAAGTAACTGTGTAAGAAGCCCTCAAATAAAATGCTACCAACAATATTTACATACTACAGTATAAAACGGATGAGGAAAATGAGGTTTCCTTGATACAGGACCATCACGAATGTCGATTATTAACTACACTTCCTCTTCCTTCAAACATGCTAATGTAGGCAGCTGAGGATGATGGGACAGTGCTCCTACATTGGCTTTATGCCATGTGATCCATGACCACATGCCACTTGTCCTTTACTCGGCGCGGCCACATGCTGTTGCTGTGACCTTCTAGATTAACCCTGCGGTGGGCCTGTCATTTGAAGTGTAAAGATTATTCAGCGCTGCCATTGGAATGCTGTCAAAAGGATATGTCTCAAACAAGGCCCCTGTCCTTCGGTTTCCTTAACATCTGACCACGTTATGTAGTTTTGTCTTCTGTTTTAGCGTAGGAGGGACACCAGTCATTCAGCCATGTGTGTGTGCCTCTTGACATTTGACTGGCCAAACGGGCCTGTGCACACGGGCGATTCTGTTCAGAAGCAACATTAGGCTGTAGACGCTGTGAAATATAATGGAAGTCAGCGGATGGGCAGCTGTTTGGGAAGGTAATGATGTTGCTTAAGCTCTGTGAGCGTGCGATAAGAGGCTTGTGGGCAGAGGGATTGGCATGGGGGACGTTTGTTTAAGAGCAGGGTCTTCGGAATGGCACGGAAATAAAGTGCGTACTACGCTCTACGGTTGCGCTGGCGCAATTCACGGCCCAGCATGTGCCCACTCTCAAGTGTTTTCTTTCTTTCGCTGTTTATTAACCCTATCTAACCTAATGTCCCATCAGTGATGCATTCAAAGAATTTAGCTTTGTCCCTTTTAAAGCTGCCCCTAAGGTAGTCCGGACACATGCATGATGATGTTGGCCAGAGTGAAATGTGCCTTCTTTGTCTCTCACTGTGGAGCAGCACAAAGATGCTCTCTTTGCCTTAGTGTCTGAATGAGCATGAGCACAAATTCAGGACACACGTTTACTGATTATTGATTTCTAAAATTGATTATTGATTTCAGTTTAAGATAAAGGTAACTGGAATATGTAAGTATATTAATCATCAGGCATTTATCATCAGTAAAACAGGAGGAAAAGAGATGTGCACATAAACAGTGGTGATAAACTGAGACTGATATGGGTCATATTTATTAAGCTACTGTTACATGCCTGGGCTCAGTTCCTCTGGTCCACTGTGTGTTTCCCTGTTCTCTTGCTCTGTTTCTGCTGCCTGTCCTGATGGCTATTCAGGAACCATTTTCCCACGTGAGAGGCGGGGCTTGAGATTTAAAAGCCCGGTGCTTAAAATGAGAAGAGTGGCTGGGGGTGATCTATGTACTCGTTGTGTTGCTGGTTATGGGCTGTGTTTTTGTGAATTGAAGCGGTTGTGCTTTGTGTTGCTGGTGTTTTGCACACCCTTTGTCTGTCCCAGGCCAGTTCAGGTGTGATTGTTTGATTGTCAACTTCGCCTAGCCATGAGCACCATGACACCTTGGCTGCATTTTTTATATATATATATATATATATATATATATATATATATATATATATATATATATATATATATATATATTCCTCTACCTTACATTAATAGCTCAGTTTCGCCTAGCCATGAACGTTTGAACGTTGTTTAGTGGTGCTTGGTGCCTCTGTATCAGTTTAGCCTTGGTCTGGGTAGTCTCGTTGGTTCACACTTCACACATCACACATAAACCTCACGCTACTCACCCCAGTTTACCCCTAGACCTGTGGTTGCAACAGTTACACATACAGAAGCAGTGTCTCTCAGTATGGCACTGACCCACCATGTTTGCTAACGCATGCATCTCTGCAAGGAGTTGTAGACATACAACTACAGTTGTCGTATGATAATCCATCCCATTCATCTTAAATATGCTCATACAGTTCCTGCAGTTTTTGCAGTAGGAGACAGGTCATTGAAAATAACCTGCTGCCATTCTGAGTCACTCCATGGCAGTCTGGTACAACACCATTGCAGTCTTTGGCAACACTGATGTGGTGTTAAGGGCAGGCGTACTGGTCTGCATGCATGTAGTCCTGTGTTCTGTCGTCATTTGCCAATGGTTCTGGCACTAACAGAATAAGGGCATTACTCTGTAGGTCTTCTAGATCTTTCATGTAGCTGGTGTGTGCCTTATTCTGTCCACTGCACGCTGTGGTAGTTTCCACACAATTGGTATGACATGCAGTACATCAGGAAGACCATCCCGCTTCTATGAGCCCTACTATGTGACCCCTCTCAAACTCTTCCAACTGCTCCAATTGCTTTTCAAGTCTTTTCCATACTTCACAAGCGAAGGATGCTACCAACACCACAGCACAGCAGAGTCAGAATGGAAATAACTTGCAACATAGTATAATATAAATATATAAACCATAGTATAATATATATATATATATATAGTTAGTGACACAGAGACAGTAGACACCTATGAGCTTTCAGCTTTGTTTTTCATCAATCTAAATAAATGTGACAACACATTATTACTAAAGAAGAATCTAAAAACAAAATCAGTTTTTTGGCTCTGTATTAAAAGGTTAACTGTCAATCCGTATATCTGGTATGTTGTCCTTTCTAATTCTCTTCCCCTTTTTTCGCTCTCTTTCTATTTATCTACTGTATATCTGACTGTGCTATCTTGGCAATCCTCCCCTTCTTCCTCGCTTCTCTCGCCACGTCCGTTATGTCTTTATCGCGGTCCTTCTCATTATCAGCCCGCTCTTCCACTGAGACTGACTCGATCTTATTCTGCTGCATGCCAACTCAGCAGTCCACCCCTCCCCAAAAGCTCTAATCCACTGGCTCCTCTGATGCTCTCTGATATCCTCCACATCGGCTTCTGCTACTGCAAGCCTTGTTCGGGGGGTGGCAACACATCTCAGATGTGACACTGTACGTGCTGAATCAAGCAAGTAGAGACTGGGGCTGTGCACAGGCATTCGAGTACTCGCTTAACTGTTTACCAGTATTTGAAATTTTGCTCCCAGCTAAATGGTAAAAGGGTAATACATGTATCAGAGAGCCTTGTTTATTCAATTCCACTCAAAGTAAAGCATTAAGTAAAGTATAATATCAAAAACGTCTGCAGAGATATTTTTGAACATCTGCCAAAGTGTTTCTGCTTCTCATGATCCACGTATTCCCAGACATCCAATGTTGAGGTCTGGACTCTGTTCTAAAAAGCATTAGCTGCTTTTTTGATTCAGTTACAAGCTTTTACAAGCTCTTTATTGTCCAAGCCTTTTTATCCCAGTGCCAGCGCCTTAAAAAACAAGATATCTTTTCAGACCCATAGTATAGAGGTGTCTTCTCACAGTGGAAGCACGGACAGAAACAGCTGTGGAATATTTCAGACCTGAAGACCTCTCTCAAAATTAAAAACGTCAAGTGCTGTTTATCTTAAGGTCATGGTCTTGGTGGTCTTACAGGTTTTGCATGGTGGTTGGTGTAGCTCAGCGGATAACGCCAAGTAGCCACCACCACACGTGGGAGACTGGGGTTTGAATCCCGGACTGAGTGACTATGCTGTGCTACACCAATAAGAGTCCGTGGGCAAGACTCCTAACACTACATTGGCCCTGTAATATGATTAACCTTGTAAGTCGCTCTGGATAAGAGCATCAGCTAAATACCGTAAATGTCAAAGATGCATGGTTGTCACAGTCCCATGCATGACATTGAAACTTAGTCCTATTCAACAAGACATCGTGGTGGGATCCATAAGTAAGGAGAGTTTGCTCGTATTTGCTGGGACGTATGTCCCTCTTATTATTATACTGCATCATAAGGACCTCAATGAGAGTGAGTTGCCAAGGATTGCTCTTAAGAATTAAACTGAAACATGTTGGCCATTCATTCACTGAGCCAGCTAGGATTGGGAATTAGGTGTTTGCAACCTTATACATCTTCACCACTCTTATCTACATGTGATTGCTGTATGGCTTAATGCATATAGTAAATATTAATAAGACAAATGAATAATTACTGTATAAATGAGAAAAAACAGTAGAGACATCCTTAACCTTAGTATATTTAAATGCTACAATAAATTATTCATGAAATGTAGTCATTAGGTTTTCACACAATGTAAAGGCCAGCTGAAGAACTGAGTGACAAAGTGTTAACGTGTCACGACGATTCATTCCTTTTCTAAAACGAGAGTAGATATTTAGTAAAACCATAAAATAACTGTTGCCAGAAAAGAAAATAACTAGTATTTGATCACAGTCGTGATGCAATAAATTTACCCAGGGGAGAGAAAACAGACAGTTGCCTAATCAAAACTTGGAGACGGGTTACTGGAGGACACCATGAAACCCACCAGCCTGTGAAGAACCTCCTCATTAAGAGCAGAACATCAGAACTGCCTAGGCTATATAATTGCCATCGCTTTTTTCCTCCTTTTTTAATAACCGGGCCTTGTCTTAATCAATTGAACTGCTGGCATGATTTTGCTGGCCTTGGAGCTGCAGTTATTATAACAGTATTATGACATGAAGAAGACAGGGGCTCTTCAGAAAACTGGCAGTAGTGCAGGGAAGCTGTTTGTGTTTGCCGCTAGTCCTCCGGGGTTCTGACAAGGGCAAATGGTTCAATAACTCAATTTTTAACAATTAGCCCCTGACATGTCCCCATGAAAACGCATGCCTCAAGCCTACTGTGCATGCTATTTCAGGAGGGGGGGGAAAGCATATTAGCCCTCCGAGCACGGCATGGCTCTGTCCTCAGGTAAATAAGAGCTTGTTGTGAACGAGGGCATGTTTCCAGCAAGCACGAGACAATTGAACACAGATGTTCTAGAGTAGCAGCCTCACGCTCTGAAGTCTGAAGTGCTAATTCTGGGGTTATAAATAGTTTGGTTTCACTGGCGCTTTATTGTGATCAGCTACAGCAGCAACAAGTTTGTGTTAATAACAAGGTGCTTTACAGTGTATGTCTGTGCCATAATGCTGCAGTTCCCCGTTGGCACATAATTCATTCAAATTGAATCAGATGAGAGGCACGTCAGTATGCCAGGTCAATTATAGCTTGAGCATGGTTCCACCTGCTGTATGGATTTAGAAAGGCCTTCTTGGTCATTAAACCAGCTTTGTATATTGTGTATATTTATGGTTTTACATATCTTATATCATTTACATAGATATATCACTCGTGCTTAAGCTACATGTCCATATATACTGGTGCTTTTTTATAGCAAGGTGGATGTTGGAGACCACGCTTCATTTATATCATATTCATATAAAGTTGGTTGCATTTTCTGATACTACGTCATTCAATGATTCTGAGGTCTGGACTCAGAGGGGTTAGCCAGGTCATTGTTCTGAGACCAAAAGCATCTTCATTGTTTGATTTGCATATCTCTTTTCTCGATAACTCGGTTTCTCGGTTTTATTAGCTATAAGGACTGTGAGATCCAAACCTTGTCAGTTTCAGATGGCCTTTGTATGTATCTGCATTGATGAGATTTAACATAGAAACAGCAGTTCTCAGAATAACTCCTGAAACATGAATATACTGTGCTTTATGGAAATGGCATGAATAAAGAGTGATCTTTGACTTTTGCACAATACTGTACCTGCCATCAATCTCGGCAGCATGTGACTTCAGGGCTCGGTTGCAGATGACACAAAAGCTGCAAGTCTGAACATGACCTTGGGCCAGAACTGCCCTTGCTGCAACCAAGGAGTAGGATGTTATTAGATTGCCACTGATGGTGGTGGAGCAAGAAGAATGCTGGTCAAAAAAGAAAAGCCGGTCAGTCCATTGTGTTCTGTTTTATCCGAGTGGGCACATTCAGTGGGCAAACAAATAGGCCTGTCTAGGTGTGTTTGGCTTTGTGTATGGTCAAATGTGTGCTGGAAGAAGAAGCTTCTGGAAGACTTTCCCAACCTGGAAAAGCAGAAGGATTCTCAGGGTTTCTAAAAACCATTAAGGAGAAACACGTCTCCTGAAGCCAGCTTGGCAAATGAACGTCTTCCTCTGTGTGATAGTGTGGCACAATGATCTGCTATGATTCTGTTCTTCTACTACCTGATGGGAAACGTTGCTCTACATAAGAGCCTACCTGTTCATGACAGCAGATGCTGCTTTAAAGTTGTATGGGCCATGTTATGTGTCTCCCATATGCGCAGCCTGGACTTTTGTGATGAAGAGAATAAAAAAGGATCTTCTGAATGTAGGTCAGACTCTCAAAGTCGTGCAACCCACACAAGCTGAGTGAATTCAGATGACCCTTCTGTAAATCATAGATTGGATTTCATACTATAACAAATTAGTCCAGCTGTGGAAGGTACAGTGTACCACTGTGATACAATAAAATTATAGCCTTATAACCTTAGCAACTTGATAGGAACCAGCAACTGTGGGAACGAGGGAGGCCTCTTTGCAGACCGACCTAGAATGATGCAGGCAGCTGGCTCACCATTTTTCACACCGAATTATGAATTCGGCCCAAGCTGCTTTTACTGAATGAATTTGCATTTTGATGCAAAGTCTTATTTGCATTTCCTAATGTGATGGTGGTCAAAATTATAATGGTAATTTCAGTGAATGGTTCAAATAAACAGCAAATAAACCCCACGCTCTTGAGGGAAGATAGAAATTGAAGTTATTCTTAATTGCTTTCAGGGTTGTACAGTTCTTGATGGATATGCTGACCTTTCATAAGGAATTCGTTGTTTGAAATCACTGCAGGGAGTGTGTCAAGTCTCTCATGGTGTGGTGATCTGAGCTGGTGAGACATGCAGGTAGGCAACCTTAGGGACTAGCACACTGTAATTCTTCTGAAGATGTGCTCTGAAGCTCCTACCGTGTTCACTGCTGTATTGTCATATTCTGAAATTAAATATTTTAAGTAGACACACTGTGACAGAAATTATCCTAGGACCTCTTTTCAGGCAGTCTCAATTTCAGAACTGCTGGTGTTGTAATGCAGCAACATGAGAGTCGTCACCTGCTCTGTCAGTCCCTTATTCAATAGACTTCCAACACAGATCCTAAAACCATTTTAGTCAACATATCTTTCATCATTTTTCACTGTGTAGTATTCAGGTCCATAACTGCATGTTACTGAGAAGGCCCTAGTATTGATGAATGCACCTATGTGAGTTTGTGAAAACAGTCCTTGATTGAGGTTCCACCTACCTCCAGACTTAATTTAGCCTCACACAACATCTATGACTGACAGACAGAGTCTTTGTCATCCATTCACATCCTTTTGTGACTGGAGGCGTTCAAGCACATAGAGAATTTTCAAATTTTTCTAAATCGGCCCAGCAAACCTGAGCTCTTTGCACTAACATCTTTCTGGGCAGGGAACTGCCTCATTAAATTAAATAATGAATGAATGGGCCGTAATTACGAAACTGCTCACAACCGAGGCTAATTCTACTCATGGTTTAATTAGTGCAGACGTCTGCCACTCAAAAGCCCCATTCCACTTCTGCACTGTGTCAGCCATAGATACTCAGAGAAGTCAGAGATAACACTCCAAGGTGGAATCAAGCCAAGTCCTATCTCAACGGCCTCATCCTAGTCCAGAGTATTTGCCAAATTGCAAAGTTGAATTAATATTTATCTAAATTAGCATGGCCAGATTCCAAATGGCTAACCAGTAGCAGCCAGTGATGCACCTGCTGTCCAGAATTGTTTGTGATTGGACAATAAATATGGGCTATCTGAGTATCCCCAGCCATATAAGCAAAGCTGTTACTGTCTGGCTTGTGCTACGAGCCATTGCAGTGTGGGGCGCCAAAACACCAAGAGGCGTAATGCATGCGCAAACCAAACAGCCACAAGGTCGGACCACAATATCATCAAAGGCCGTCAGTGGCCAGACAGGGAGCACTCTGAATAATGAGCTCACTTCCTTTCATGGAGCTTCCCCCTGATCTTTGCTTTGACACCGAGAGGCTGGAATACTGTCAGACTAACCCAACCTTCAGCACAGTAGAGAGGAGGAATAAATGAGATGACATGTACATGAGAGAAGGGGGAAAGAAAGGGGGGAGGATTTTCATGAAGGAACTTCAGCCTTTTTCCTCTGATTCCAATATCTACCTCCAAACCCACAGCGCACAACGACCCGACAGCTTACTTCAGAGACTGGGTAGGTCCACCTTGATGCATAAGGAAGAGGTATGGCCACAGGTAGGCCTACACAGATCACAAATTTAAATTGTTGAAAAAATGTTGTTGTTATTATATAATAGCCACTCAAATCACTATGCTTTCCTCCAAGCTCCACCCCATTTTCCTAGCCCCACCTGCTTCACTGCTATCCGCCGTTGCCTCAGGCCTTCAGCTGTGTTATCAGCGTGCCAGTGCTCCAGCACTGGTTAAAAGATTTACTTGGGGGAGATCCTGCCCCCGTTAGAGTAGAGTTTGGCCTTTCTAAGCACAAAGCATTGTTTTGTCAGTTTGATGTGAATGTATAATTGATGATGCTCCCTCACTACACTACAGCTGAAATGGGCTGTGTCTACTTCAATGTGAGTCATCAAAGGTGAGATATAAATGGTCAATTAGGTTTGAGTTTTCAAGTTTGCTGTTGTTGTTTTTTTTTTTGTCTCGTCTTTCTGCATTTCACTGTCCGGTTTAAACTGCTATGTTGGCCTCATTGGGCGCAAGTTGTGTCTGTTGTAAGCAGACACATGCTTTATATGAAGGGTGCTATGGTGTTTATGTGAATCCAATATTCTGGGTAATTGGTATTGTTTTATGTCCCCATAGAAGAGGAGGTCTTTGATTAGATAGGGTCGTAACTGTATTGCTGTCAGCAGTGGGCAAGTGCCTGATGTTATACCAGAATAGGACATTTTGGGAATTGTATCTACAAAGTTGACTAACCCAGTTGTTTACGGTCCTGCCCAAAGATTTATCTTTGCCTGCACCCCTTGCACAGAGTATAGCCGATTAGTTGGTACAGGGCTAATATTTCGGAACCAGACATGTCCTCATAATAAGAATACACTTCTGAAGACAGCATGTAAATCTTCTGCCCCCTCTAAAACCTGCATCACGTTCCTGTAGTCGAGCAAGAGTGATCAATAAGGAAACCAAAATGATCCAGTTGGGCAAAATATATCATTGGCCAACAGAAGTGATTTCCCCTTGCTGGAGGAAATGTGTTCTCTGCATACGTGACACACACACACACACACGCACACACACACACACACACACACATCTTCATGTTTATTTATCATTTTGGGGGGCTTCTCAGCCATACTAACTTACATTACATCCTTGGGCTAACAACAGCCCTATGGAAACACCATTGCCACCTAAATTGAGCATTCATGAGACGTTGGACTGGTTTAAACTTCATACCCAGTTTGTTTCCACCCTAAAGAGCCGGTGTCCCCGCCCACGAGTAGCCTGCAAGTCTAATGAATGATACCCAGACATTCTTGTTATGAGATCACGTCTGGCCCTGTGAGACTAGCACGGCGCTGGCCTGATGACTGAAAAGTCATTTGCAATAGTCTGAAGTTCTCCTTTGCAGTATAATGCTGCTCTGTGTCGCTTTGAATTTACTGGATATGATGGCAGCCAAATCATGTGCACTAGCAATATGTGACAGTTTAAGACAGCAGATCATTTGATCCTGGTTTGTCTAGACTGATGTATACTTTTCAGCAGAAAGAAAAGGAATTGAAGGTATAAAAGGAGAGGGGGTTTGCCCCAATGGGATAACTGACAGATCTCCTAACCATGACTGTAGTGCCTGCCTAATAAAAGCAATGCCCTTGGAAGCCTTTTTTAAAACATATCAAACTGCTTGAGACTGCAGACAGTGTCTTCCTGGGTTGTGAGTCATGTAAGGCTGCAGTGACAATCTCTCCTTGACAATGGCCTATCTCTTTCTGCTTCTTCAGCACCGTCTTAAACCAGAATTGTCCTGTTTAATGGTATTACCTGCAGAGCCAGGCTCCTTTTATTCGGTTATTGGACGGGAGTGGAGATGCCGGGACTGCCTCTTATAGACAGGGTATGTTTGTACTCCCCGAAACATGGATACACAGAAGTTGCATTAACTCGGGATGACAGTGGCGAATGCCCCAGTCATCCTGCAGTAGGGAAACCAGTCGACTGTTCCTTCTGGCATCATTACAGGAGCTGTGATGAGAATGATCTTTGGCGTGGAATTTGACTGCTATTGAGAGGAGGAGAGAGAGGGAGTGAGAACCAGAGTAGGCCTGTAACCAAATCCTCTTATTTGGATAACCATGTGGAAAATAACCGCAGTAAACAGTTCAGGGGGGTAGCTGAATTTACCCCGTCTTTGACAATGGCTAAGCTTGCATTCTCTCCCCGAGCTCCACTGTCAGCTTCTGCATTAGGATCCATATAATTCATGGATTATTTATGCTTTCAAGAACATCGCTGATGATGTGTTCAGAAGCTTCAGCAGATGTACTTAGATGCAAATATGTTTTATGTAAATATGTAGACACCAAACCTCCATATGACTACCCCTACCACCACTGCTAGTAATAATAGTAACATTCCGGGTAACCAGGTCAGGTAACCATCAGGTAACCAGGGTTTTTACTAAACTGGGATAATCTGCTTTTAGCTACAGTGCAGCTGGGAGCAGGGATTCACTACAGGAGTCTCTAAAACTTGGTTCACTGTAAGTTTCCAGCCGCCTTCAGACAGCGTGCAACTGTTAATCATTTGCTTGATCGTTTTTCTTCATTTTGATTTTTTATACCTAAAATAATTTAATTAATTGTAAACTCTATCATTAACTCTATTGCTGTTTAATTCTTTCATTTTTATAAAGTTTTAGTTTGATATATTTCACATATCGTCGCTGTCCAAAGAAAAACAAGTATCTCCAAAATGGCAACTTTACTGGAGAGGCCAAAACCCTCATTCATTTTTATTCGAAGTCAATGGAACCAGATGTCTTTCCAAACATTTTTGCACCATTTCTGTTGGTCCTTTTGTTTTACAATTCTCACACAATGTAAATGGCAGCTGGTGTGTTCAAATGACGTATAAAAGTAACAAAAATGGAGATACATGTTTTTCATTGGACAGCGACGATATGTTTATTTATTTTTGCTTTTTAAATTAAATCTTATTTATCTTTAGATTTTTTGCTCTTCTTTTATTTGTTTTTATTATCAAATTTTAGTCTTTTTCATTTTAGTTTAATCAGATTAAATTTTATTTTATTTTCCTTTATTTTAATCACTTTAAGATGTAAATGCCTGGCTGCACTAAAAATGAAGGTCACCCTTAATGCACTTCTGAGTGGAAATAAAGGTTGGTAGATTTTTTACTTCTGGTCATTTTAGAGCGTTCTCTAAAGCAGGAACAAACACCATACAAGTGAGTTGCATTCTAATCTTTGTGAAACAAACTAACGTACATATACAGGTCAGTAAAAGTTGTGGTTGTAGCAAACTGTAATTTTTTATTTGGCCATAAAACTGTAATTGGAATTGTGGATGTCACAAGTCAATTAATGTGGTGTATGTAGCTGCTTACAACTTAGCCTGACCGCATGACACAAGATACCATTGATATCTGCCTGGAGCGTTCAACCAGTGCAGCTCAACAGCCACATCTAGAGAACAGTCTATTATATCAGTTAGATACTAAAGTTGGAGTCCACATCACCCAACATGTTTAAAAGTTCAATAATGCTCAAGTCTAAATAAGAGAAAGATAGTGTTTGTGTTTAATCCATTGGGTGTAAAGCAGACGAGCACCACTGGTGCAGTGAAGTGTGTTGAGCTTAGGGATCACCCTCATACATCCTCTCAGTACTGTTAAGCACATACAAATAAATGCAGCCTGTGATCCATAAAAAAGGGGGGATTAGCTGATGCCTTATCAAGTAGACCATATGACTATAAGCTAAAAACCCTTTCAGGAAATTTAAAAGCCACATTTACACTTCAGGCTTCGCAAACACATACAGACCATTTTGGAAATGCTATCCTCTTTTTTATATAATGTTATTTACTTTATTCGCCCCACACCAGTTCTGTGGGGACTGGACCACTGAACACTGTCCATGATTGACGTTGTGCATGGGTAGAAAATGCTGACATCATGGTGTCAGTTTCTACATGGTCACTGTTCAAACTCCAGCTTCTGAATTATGCTGAACGTAGCATTAACACTTTGACTGTAGAAGTTGTGGTGTGCTGTGATACATGTGCTTGCGATAGTCTTCATACAGAGTTTAACATGAGGTTTAATGTACAGTAATGACTATTCCATGTCCTGTCAAAGCAGCCAGCAAGTTAATCATTTAGTGTCATAATAGGCTTCATTTGAAATTACTTTATAGGTCATATTCAAGATTTTTCGTTGTTTATGATGCATAATTTGAAGTGGGCTTTACACATGCAAGGGTTAGCAATGCTATATTACAATTAATATTGTCCTGTATTAGAAAAATAAGTGTTTTCAATTAGTCTCAACTGCGTTGACAAGTCAGCTTTTATTCTTTCCAGAAACTTAAAATATGTTAAATCATCTTTGTTATTTATATATATATATATATATATATATATATATATATATATACATACCTGTAATTCTTCAGTATATAGTGTGTTCACTCTTGGCCTTTATTCTGCTTACATTCAGTTGAATTTACCTTTAAGCTTTACTTCTTTTTGGAACACTTTTTTTAAGAAATGTGATAAAATGGGATATATGGGATTTTTTTCCACACTTCCAAAGTTTAGTCTTTGAAGATATTTGGACAGTCCATAGTTCTAAAATTAACTATAACAGTATAACAACTAGTAACAGCTTTTTGATATCTACACATCCTTTCAGACCCATAGTGTTGGGTTGTCTTGTCACAGTTGAAGGCGGGACAGAAACACCTGTCGGTTTATTAGATCTGAAACAAGACTGAAGCTTGATATTTCTAAAAGATAAGAGCTTTCAGGGCTGTTTTGACCGGCCAGGTCTTGTCTGGTCCTTAGAAGGCCCATTTCTCTGTTTACTATAGACTTTCCTCTTTCTTATGCAAGTGCATTCCTTCATTTCATTTGCATCTCCTGAAAAATCTTGTAAAAATGAATAATTTTACATAATTTTGATTATAAATGAAGGATGGTCGCGGACGGTACTGTATTTTTATCCCATTTGAGAGTTTTAAAAATATTGTTGTCGTTGTGGACAGGCAGAAGTGTCGTATCAGAAATATCCTGATATGTGTGGATGAGACCTCAATAAAAGCAGAGGTCACCACTGAGACGTGAATTGGAGCCATGCTTTGACCTGGCCGGCACAAAGTGGCTTCTATTCAGAGCGGATGCCAGGCCTTTCAGGTGCGTAGCGCAGCCTGCTCGGCCGATGGGCAGGCGTGAACAAAAGCTGCGGTGACATTCTGTCTGATGGCGAGTCCTGCGGGGGAAAGCGTCGCTGCCGAACTGTCAGGCAGATTTCTGTGAGACAGAGAGGGGAAGAAAGGCAAACAAACAGCAGCCCTGGCACAGCCTCCCAATGCCAGGCAAAAGGAGCCGAGTGCCGAGTGCTCCTGTGGGATCGCAGGCGGCAAAGGATGAAACAGAAAGAGAGATCTAACCTTTTTTTCTCCATGAGAACAGAGACGATAGATTAAAAGGGAACAAGTGAGTAAAAACAGGGGGAAAAAGAAACAGAGGGGAAGCACCTCAGCAGCGATTCTCAACGGAAATGGGAGTACAATACCAATCAGGCTTCAGAGCAATCAGGCTTTCACATGATGTTCTTTACTGCTGCATCGGTACTTGTGGGGAGACTGTAGAAAAGAGTTTGGAGTTGAAGGTGTGATGCCATAGTCTGAAATCTTTCAGTTTATCAGAGCAAGGCAGTCAGTTCTGCTTATATTCCAAAGTTTGGAGTTGACATACCGGCTCTTCCATTAGACAGCGGTAAGACTATGTGTCATCTTTCATGTATTTCATACACAGGGTTATTGGAAGACAATGGGAAGAATAATGCTTTGATCTCAAACTGTTACAGACTCTAAGCACCTTGTTTTGTAGGTTGTGCATTGATTAGACAGCAAATAGAAGTAAAGCTATCTGAGGTAAATACATCAGTAAATACCTTTATTGTTATGTGTTTTCCTTTACCTACAACTTTCATACACATTTTTCTGTTTTCACTTCTAGTTTGTCTTTTAAATTCAAAGCCAGAGTTTGGATTTTCTTGTTATTTTATTTTTTTTTAGACTAACTTTTATTTCTTTTATTTCTAGTCAAAGTGCTTAATAACTCGGCCAATAAGTTATTTATCCCAAAAGCGAAAACATATATTTAATAAAAATTGCTTAGAAGCAATTACACACATGATAGATTTACATTACACATTACATATTTCAGTATTTAGTGTGTTTACTTAGCTTTCACTCCTTTTTTAAGTGATCAGCTTTCAGTTTTACTAATGAAATCTACAGGAATCACCTTTAAAGTTGCTTGCAATTTCTGCATCTTCTAAAGTGATTCATTCCAAAACACATTCGGTGATGTACACCTGAAAAATAATAAAAATAATTGACTTTTGGCTTCTTTATACTGTTTTTATATCAGATTAGTGCTAAATTTCACTCAATTGGATCCACTCTTTGCTGTTATTACAGCTTCCATTCTTTTCAGAAGACTTGCTTTCAGTTTTTCAGATCAACTTCCAGGGATATTGTTCCATACCTACAACGTTTAGTCTTACAGACTGCATTGCATTCAGGTCTGGACTGTTGAGGTGGTGTGATGTGAGGTCTGGGTGGTCAGTTCTTTGTTCTGACAACACCAGCAGACTCAGTGTGGTGTGGTTTCTTTTTACAGTGGAAGGATGGCCAGCAGCACCTGTATTCTGTAGTCAAGACTTTTCCTTGATTTAGCCAAACCAAAGTTGAAGCACATCACACATGGATTGTAGATGAGTATCTAGTCAAATGTTGGAACAGGCAGATTATGTAGGCAGTACAGTATTGATATGCAGCTAGAGAAGCTCTGATGTTGAACTTTGGTGCAGATCATCATAAATATGTCTTCCCACCAGCTATGAAATGGACTAGGGTTCATTTGAATATGGACTGCAACCCACGATTTTTGGTAGCCCCAGGTTCCTTTGTATGGAGCATGCCTTTGAATACAGTGCTCACATCTCAGAAACAGACTGAGACAAAATTCATTAGGCCGGCCCTACACACAGAAGGTGTAAATAGGCCCCTGAAGTCAGATTTGAGTTAGCGTATGGAAATGTATGAAATGAACATGGTTTCCTATGTAACAGCATTATGATTATGATGCATTTCCTCCGTTCAGTGCATGGTTACACAACAGTCAAACACAAAGCATTTGAGATGGAGCTGAAGCAACAGTACATTCTGTACATGGGTTATTTGTGTGGCGCAGTAAACCCAGAGCCATGATAGTTAATGTAGCGTCACAATGCTGCGCTACTCCTCCCTCCGGACATCCTTAAACTCATCCGCCTTATTTAGCCGGATTAAAAGCTAGGCTGGCTAGCCCACAGCTATACGTAAAGCTCAAGTTCAGGGCCCGGGAAGCAGCGTTCAAATCCCCAGCTCTGTGGCACAAGCCGAGTCTCTTGAACGGCTCCATCGGGTTTAGCAACAAGGCACTTTCATGTCGAGCACTGAGAATATAACACATACAGCATAGATCCACTCCAAAGCCATTGGGGTCAGTGTGCTAAGACAAGTTCTTTGAATCAGTGTTTGCAGTGTTATCAGAGGCTTACAGTGACACTGTTCATTATAACAGGCGTCTCTCGGTATTTTGGCGCGAAGGCCGGACTTAGGGTCTTTCCCCAAATGTCCGGCTGGATAGTGTTATACAATGGGTCCAAAGTTAATGATTTTTCAGTGCAACTTTCATTATGTTTGATACTTTACATAGTGTTATTTATAAGGCTGTCTCATGCTTTTAGTTAGGTGCTATTAATTATGCTGAACATATTGCTTAATTGCTATAAGTTTATCATAATGAACTGTATGTAAAAATTCATTAAATGTATGTATGTTCTAGTTATATTAATGGTAAATAGACTTTATCAGAATAAATGTATTACTTTATATAATTTAATAAAATGTTTTTTATGTGATTGCTGTTGTTTAAACAGCTCATGGATTATTGTTAGATTATTGTTTAGATTTGCTTTTTTGATTTATGCAGGAATGTGTTGCTCTAAGGGCCACTCAGAAGGGCTTGCATTCTTTCATAGCAACAAATAGCACATGGGCAGCTGGGCATCAGCCAATTTTTGAAGGGGTCAAAGTGGGGACAGAATTAAATAATTTCGCATATTAACCTTATTAACAAGCATTAATCTTTGGATACTTTAATAAATATGAATCATTTTACATTTTTTCAAAAGTAAAAGTAAAACTTTAGAATCCACAATATTTAATGTCCCTCCAAAAGAGATGGGAGATAATGCAAATAAGGGGAAAGTCAATAAAAAAGAATTGAACATGTGGGTTTTCTAAAACTAGATGAGGTTTTAGATGTTTTTTAAAAGATGCTGGCTGATAAGGACTGACTGCCCAGTTCAATTCCTAACGTCATGGACATGGGGCATTGAATGTGTTTATTTGGATCGTGAGAAGCAGAAAGTGCAACCAACTACCAAGACTGAGCTATGGTGGAAAAATAGGCATGGAAAAATATTTCTGCACTTTTCGTCAAAATACTGAATGAAAGCTGTAATAAAGGCAGTGAAAGGTGCTGTGAATAGTGAAATTATATTTAGTTGTTGAGGCTTGTGAGTATTTCAGTTAAATCTATGACTGAATTGTGGTTTTCACTGGAAACACTTCACTTTTTCCCAGTACTGTAGTTTTTGTCTTCGATCCCAAGCAATTTGAATATTTTTAGTATTTACTCATTAAACTGATGTAACATTACAATATTACATTAAATTCAATGATGAAATTAAAATAAATCAGATATGTAACTTAAGCCTAAACTATTTAGAATTTCTCTAGTGCACATTATATAGTTGCAGCCAGAATACACCTTGAATGAAACTTGGTGGCTAGGTTTGACAATGTGAGAATTCGGCATGAGAATTTTTACACTCGGCCGCGCATGTGATGTAAGGAGGGACCTTATTGCTGTACATGATTGCTATATGAGGTCGTCCTGTTGCACTTGCTTGCCCACCTGACTCTTACTGTTTTGGTAGCATCCTTTGTTGGTGAAGCATACCTGGAGGGACTGGGTCAGCAGCAGTCTGGCATGTGTTGTTAGCAAACATGGCAGCCCAATGCCATACCAAGAGACACTACTACACTGCTGTATATGTAGCTCAATAAATATTGCCCATAATTGTCTAAATTTATCACCATTTATCATTCCTGATAATCTTTACCTTCCTTCTCAATAGCATACTCCAACACTTCCTTCTGGGTGTAACTATCCTTTTATGATGAGCGTATACCAGGTGTGTAGATGACGTGTTTTTCCATAATGCAAATTTTTGTTGATATTGAGTGGTATTAAGTATGACCACATACATGTTGGACAGAGATGTGCCTTAAATACAGGAGGGTGCTTGAAAGTGTAGTTAAGCGTTATTGGAATGGGTGCCAAGCATTGAGCGACGGTCCCTGTGTGAGAGGCGATATAAATTGTATAATGAGTTGAGATGGCTGAGAGAAGGCAGTAAACTGCTGCGTCATTAATAGTGAATGATTAATTTGAGAAGCAATGCTTATGGATCACTGCTCCCTTTTAGAACACACTGCTGTTTAGTGGGGCTTGATACAGGCATGGCTGGTCCTCTGCTTGAGGACTGAAAGGGAAGGAGAAGCCATATGTATGTATATGTGTGCATATGAGTCTGTACGTGTTTTCTACACGGCTGGAGGTGAGAGTAGGTAGTGGTGCTTGGGAACTAATTGAAATGAGAAGCGATGTGCAAGTCTCCACCAACATCGCCGAGCCATTCGTCAGGGTGACATCACTGCACTCACACCCCATCCATCTCCTCGTGCCGGCCCGAGCCTGCACTCGTCCTTGTGATTAATATCCATACTACCCCACCACACGCCGCCACTCCCTGAGCATTCAAAAACACACACTGCCGCACTGGGAGGCAGCTGGCAACTTCCCCTCTAATCTACTCCTAAGGAGTATGGCCGACATGTAGACTCTACCAGTGGTTGACTTGCAAGTAAGAGTAGGGGTTGAGTGCAGCCTAGTGCTTCACCACTCTGTAACCTGTGTAGGTACCCAATGAAGGTCCAGAAAAAGGATTTCGGAGAGATAAACCTTTTTTGGGTCCAGTAAGGAGAAACCTTTAAATGACTATTTTTGTACATAGGGTTTTAGATTAGTATGGCTCTTAACGGTATTATCCCAGCTCTCATTCTATACCAAAGGTTTACATACATGCAAGCCAAGAACCATTAGGAGTGTAGGATCTGCTGTACATTCACATTAACAGGCAGCTAAATGTTTCTAATGGGAGAATGTGGTTTGTAGTCGTGAATCAGGGTACAAGGGTAAAATCTGACATGCTAAAACAACAAGCTATAACCAAAATGATTTGCTTTAACACAATTCTCAGAACAATTGTAGAGATGGGTGTCCGAGGTCCTTGGATTTCTTAAGTTTGGTTGACTTCCAAAGAGAATAGAGTAAAAACTGGAAGAGATATTTCTAAATTTGTAATCAAAGTTTATATTCATATTTTGATACACATATTGTACACGTTGCTCCATTTTCCTATCAGATCCTCGAAAGTGTGCACAACCCAGGTAACAACAACAGAGGTCTTGAACACACAGGAGACAACTTAACGGGAAAGACTTGTCCCCGCTCATGTAAACTCATAGTTTGGCCTCTGCTGTAAAAGCGTCTGCATCGTCCTGATTCTCAAAGGCATGGTAAGCAAAGTGCTGCCAGACAAAACCCCTCTTTCTCTTTCCCCTACTACATTCAGATCATATAAACCCATCCTAAAAAGGCTTTCCTCCCAGGCTGGCTACTCAGAACGAGAGGCGACATGCAGACTTGCCCAGGAACTATATCTCCACCAACTTCTGAGATTAAGACGCCTCTGAAACTGCTCATTACCAAAAATCGAGATTGCAGCTGCCACCTGAGATCCAGGCCAAGGCGCACTTTGAAAATACTCCAAATTACGATCTCGCATGCCTGATTCCCTGTCGTCATTTGCTTTGATAAGCCCCAGGCTGTGATCTGCACAACGTTCATGTTTCTGCCATGCCGCTTCAATTGGGCCTTGGGTTGCACGTGAGGCGAAGCCTCTACTCAATGTAAAAGCCTTTCACTGCCATTGAAAGTGGGCCCGAGTGTCTTAAACACAGTAAAGCCCTACCATCCCCCTTCCACTCTCCACCAAACCACTTAGCATTGTGTGTGATTGATTGGGATGTATTCCATTAGAAAGAGCGGAGCATTCCATGCAGATTGCTTTTTTTTGTAGTTGGCTCCAGCGGTTTGCAGAAGCAGGCGAAGTCTCAAGCTATCCAAAGACACCAGGTCATGTAATCAGATTAAGAGCTAATGTCACAGGCGGGAAGGGCCAGCAGCTGCACCTCCCCCCCACCACCACCCCTCGGCCCACCCTGATATTACTCTACTGCTCACCAAGTGGTTCCCTAGGAAGAAATCTGTTTTTATCAGCCACAAATTTCCGGCAGTGTTTATCTTCTTCTATTGATGATAAGCCTGCAGCTCCGTGACGGGACTTTGCTGACTGGCTCTGCGTTCATGTTGCTGAGTAGGTTGGAGTAGCTGTTCAACGTACATGCTGTATATTGTAGTCGGCCTTATTTGCAGCTTGAATAGAGAACGGAATTCAAATGTTTGAGCATCATCCAACTTCCTGAACTGCAGCTGAACAGCGTAGCTTCAGTGAGTTTCAAAGAGTGTCTCAAAAGGCTCTCCTATTGGACCTCATTCAAAACCAATTAAGATGTGCCTCCTGGCACGAGATTACACACATACGATTTGAAGTCATATACTGCGTTATCTCACACTAGTCACCGCATATAGGCCTCCTTGTGTTTTCACAGCTTATGCCATGAAATCCGGCCTTTTGAAAGCAGATTTTCAAGGCTGAAGCCTACGGGCAGATGGATACGAAGCTGTATTCATCTGCTGACATTTGGAGTTTTGTAAAACTTGCAAACAAATGTGATTGAAATACCGTGTATGTAAGCAATCTCAAGCATTTAACCGAAACATTAATGTCGCATAGTTCCTTTTACAGAAAACCGAACTGTTCATGCCATTCCTAGTGTGTCACAACTTAGCTATCTTGTTTTCCAAATTTATAGCTTGAGTTTTTTGTCCCGGCCACCGGAAACAGAGAAGGAGGGGGATCTGAAAGGGGCTCAGTGTTCGAGCAGCCTCAAAAACAGCAGTGCGTTCCTTTCCTCAACGCCTCAACAGCCAGAGAGGGAGAAAGAGAGTGACTGAGGAACTGTACTCTGATATAAATGGCAGTCTCCTCCTTTCACTAGCGTGATTCTCCTCCCCAACCCATCCCTTTTCTTTTCAAGCCTCGTATTTTTCGGAATGCAGTGATTTTCTGACAGGGACCGAGAGTTTACAGGGGGTTTGAAGGAGGGGGATACTGTGTGGGAATAGTGAATAGCTCCCTCGGGTCTGGGTAGGGGGGTGTGCTGTGGGGGTGTCCATGACACACTGTGTTCTTTATGTAGAGCTTTGGAGGGTGGCCTTCTGCCTCCTCCCTCTGCATCCACACCCGAGAATCTTCCTTTCAGGCACCAGGGTGAAGGCTTTGGAGGGGTTGGGGTGGGGGGTGTTGGCGCTCTTTTGTTGGGGATTTTTTGTGAGAGTGTCAAGGCCGTGATTGTGTGGCCCTTTTTCCCTCTGGCTGGGACTTTGGTGAGGGGTGGGGTGGGGTGGTAATATAGTTGGGATACACAGACAGCCTTGTTAGCTGGCACCCACAGCGAGGGCAAAGGGAGAGAGAAAGAAAGAAAGAGAAATGGGGGTCAGGGAAGGGGAGGGTGGGTATTGGAGGATACTGGCTATGGCCCAGTCCAGCTCCTTCATTGCATCATCATCCACAACCTCCTCGTCTTCCTCTCCTCCTCTCCACTTGCTTAAGCCCTTATTCATCTTCCCGAGTGAGCTCAATGATAATAGCCTCCCCCCCACCTCTTTAACTTTATTACACAACCATGCCGAGTCTGAGAGAAGAGACAGTTAGTTTGAAACGGAGGGAGAGAGAGGGGGAGAGAGAGAAAGAGCACGAGCAAAAGAGATGTTAAACTGACCATTATCGACAGCTCACCCTAGTGCAGTTTCAGTTATGGCTCAGTGTATGAGACACAGATGTTTCAGTAATGATCAATATAGCACTGTGGGTAACGACAAATGTTCTTTTTCTAGATGCACAGGCAGCGCTAGCCCGGCTGCCTGTCCAAGCCTCATTTACTTCATTTGCATGAAATCCTGCTTCTTTTAGAACATGGGAATGTTCAGTGAGATCCCGCATTTCCAGCCTACTCTGGTGCTCTAATTAGTGACAGTAAAAATCACAACTGCACAGTATATTTTGCAATGCTCCTCATTTTATGACATTGGTACAAGAGACGTCTTCTAGAGATTTGAGAGCGGCTGCAAGTATCGATCGATAGGGCGGCAGCATGAAAATCCCGGATGAGTCATTGGGCTGAAACGGAGCAGCCTGCTCGCTTGGAAAATGCTGGCACTCAGCAGAAGCAGATCCAGATGTTACTGTTTGTAGATTCAGCTGTGCAAGAAAAGATGTTCATATTGGATATCAGGGCTCGGTGCATGAGAACTCCCTACTGACAGTTCACTTCGGGTTAGTTTGTCCATGCACTGTAACCGTTAATACATACTGAGCAAGATGTGCAGACCTTATTAGCTTTTAGAGCCTGTGGTAAGTGCATGTAGACATGTTGCTGCTTAGCTGAAATGAATTTAGTAACCTGAAGCAGATTACATTACAGTCACATCTTCGAACCAATATTCAGCTAATATTTTAAACTAAAACAAATTATCAAAATAAAAACATGCCAAGACAGGGAAATACATGGCTCTACTTACAGTGAGAGTCTCGAGGCTGAAGCTTCACTACAGCGCTCACTGAATTAGTCAAGTTAATTGTAGTAGCCTTAATTGACAGTTGGTAGTGCTGAAGGAGAAGCAACATGCCATTAGGCCACAGTGCGCAAAGTCTCATCTTGCACGTTACTTTTTCTCTCTATGTCAGAAACTGTTAGCCATGTATGCTTATACACATTAAAACTGAGGCTTATTAAATAATTCTATTGAATTCTATTTAAGAATACATCTCAAACATTAGGATGTTACTTTAAACAAAACTATTAGACTATAGGCAATTAAAGACTAGCAATTAGTGATAAAAAGCCCTTCCCTTCCAGAAAAGAATGAGTAACAACACTGTCTGGAACATGGTTCTATCCTGTCGACATCCAGCACTGTAAGATCTTATTGTCAGACGACGTAGTAATGGAAAACGTGTAGCAGCGTTACATAATAAAGACAACAAAAAAGCAGCTGTATTCCAGAAAAAGATCAGAGTAATCAGATTACAAATGTCCAAAGATAAACGTGATGTGATAACATGAAATGATAACAGAGGAAGGCTAAAATCAGTGTAAAGAGTTTTTATTCTAGGTGGTTCTGGAGCATTTCTGCTGGTTCTTTGCCTTGTTCAAATGATGTAGAAAAATATACATTGGAAAAAATGAGGACAGTAATGAAATACTTGGTCCAAATAAAGTGATCACTGGGAGAATTACATTAAAACCACTCTCCAAATAGCAAAAACTCAGTGGATTTGTGTTAAAATCAACAGTAAAGCATCAGCGTAAATACGCAAGCATTAGATGCTTTAATTTGAATCAACGTTTTGTGGCATTTTCTCCCTGAATTAATATCTGAACCAACATTAGATGTTTAACCAAGTTCAGCATAACACTAAACACATTTCCCAACAATTAGAGTAAATTAAAGTCCTATTACTTGCTATAAAACTTGCTGAAAGCCAGTCTGCTTCATCTACAGCAAGGATCATTTCTCAAACGGACCATTGGTGAAATGGCACGACCTGACAAATTCATACTCCAAACAATAGGGGGCAATGTACCACCAGAAAATGCACCAGCCCCCCTTAATGTCTTACCAGTATAGGGCACATGTCCCAAGTTTTTTTCAACTCTTCCCTCAGCAAGAGCATCTCTGGCAGTGGAAAGCAGCAGCAATGTTAGTTGTAATGGCTGTTGTAATGGTCGCCTGCCAAAAGCTTCAGTCATCGTTGCGTTTACTCTTGCGTTCATTGGCTTCCTGTCCTTAAATAAGCTAACGGGGAGCAGAATCTTCAACGTAATTAACCTGAGAGGTTAGACTACGCCATCAGGGCGGTGATACGTCTTCATTCTCTCTGTTGGACTGATTCAAGTCAGTATTACAGTGACTCACTATTGCCTCCTGAGGTACAAGGTGGTATTAGGCAACAGGGCAAACTGGTTGGCATGCTAATGTCAGTAGATAGCAACATGGTAAATATACGTCTGTGATACAGAGACAAAACTTCACATTCTCTAGATCATTTTAGTCCGTTCCCGAATGGCTTATTATATTAAATATCTTACATGTTGCTTATTTAAAAGGCCAACAGGCATAAACAGCCAAACCCTTTATGGCACTGAGCAGATGCTCTTACACAGAGCGGCTTATAAAAGTGCTTTGTTGTCCACTCAGAGAGTATCCAAACTAGAATTCCAACCTGCCCTTGAGCTGAGACGCTGCTAGAAACAAAAGCCAGTGCTGACCTAAAAACAAAGATACAGAATTAAGTTACAGCATAAGTGCAATGCAAAACAATAAATGCTGGATTAGTGTGAGATTCAGTGCCTCACAAAGAGATTCCTCAGCTTGCATTTGAAGACAGTAAAGAGCGTTCTGTTTGGCCAGCCAGTGGAAGTTTGTTCCACCACCAGGACAGAGAAGAGACTTGATCCTTGTCTTCCATGCATCTGGAAGGATGAGCTGAGCAGTGCCTGAAGTTTAGGTAGGGTGGGGCTGGTCCATTTTTGCCTTTGTAGGCAAGCATCAGGGTTTAAATCTGATGCAGGCAGCAACAGCAATCCAGTGAAGGGAACGCAGCAGCCGAGTGACATGAGTGAACTTGGGAAGATTGAAGACGAGTCGTGCTGCTGCATTCTGGATCAGCTGCAAGGGCCTGATGGCCCACATAGGAAGACCAGTCAGGAGTGAGTTGCAGTAGTCAAGCTCAGAGATAACAAGAGACTGAACAAGCACCTAGGTGGCCTCCCTAGAGAGAAGATGGATAACCTGAAAGATAACAAGAACATATAACACAAAATTTCAGTTGTGCAAAAATAGTCATATACGTAAACTCCAGACGAAGAGTGTATTTGAGCAGAGCCCCGTAATTTAGTTAGGTAAATAAACCCACTACTTAGCCCAGATAATATAATCTGGCATTAGCAGGGATTTTGCCACTATAACAATGTAGGACTGTACGATTTGGAAAGTATATCTAATTGTGATATTTCTGATCAATGTTGTGATTGTTATTTGAATTGTGTATATTTTCTGGAAAATGAAGTCCAGTCCTGTTATTTTGGCCAATAAGAGCAGAACATCCAATTTTTTGGGGACATCCGCTTGAGACTTCCTCCTGGCCAGACTAGTTGTGACTACACCAAGTTAGCTGTGGTTGTGATCACACAGCACATAGTTGTTTGGCTGCTTCTGATAAACAGGCAGTTTATAAGCTGTGATATTAAGTTATTGTGACCCACATAAGACAAGATTGCTGATACACTGGCTAAAATTAAAATGACAGAAAGAATTCAAATAAACCTTTCAGCCCTAACCTAATGGTAAATCAGGACTGGCATTCGGTTTCAGGAAAATGTTGTATATGTTGTATATGATGTGTAGCATTAACTATTCTAAACGTATTTTAATTTTATGACAAACGGAGCCTGTGAAGAGGTCCTGAGGAGCAGGAGACATGCAAGAGAGTTTGCGTTGGCATCTCAGTCACATGATCAATCTATGTATTTTCATTTTAATTAGCATTAGGAGCTGCTGACTTCCAGTGAAGGTTTGACATTGATCCCACAAAATGTTGACACTGGAATTTCAATCTCAACCAAAGTTATGACTCTGATGAAAAATCAATAATGGATCAGTGTCTTCCTGCACTACTGCACAGTGTCATCCTGCACACTGACCCTAATTTTTCAGATGGTGAAAAATGTGGCATTATTTTCTTCACACTCGATTGCACTTTTGTACATTTATGCAGATGATGTGGACTCACGTCACCAATCTCTGTGGTTTCAGTGCATGGCACCACAACAGCCAAGTTGACTGGACAGTTGTGTCTCAGTAACTTGTATCAGAAAGCAAAAGATTTATCCTCTGGTATTGTGGCTGCATTACCAAAAGCAGCTCGTACCTGTGCTACAGACGGCTAGCTAGGGGTACGAGAATAAAAAATGTAGATCTTAAACAGGGAGGTGAAGTTTTCCATGCTGTTTTAGCTTGTCCAAAATAGAAAGCAGTCTACCCAGTGGAATAGTGGAGTGAGGATATTGTTGTTGCATTACAGTACACTGCTATTAGTTGTTTTTGTGCATAAGTTTGGAAGATATAAGTCACCTGTAATATATACTGTACAATGTTGTTTTTTAGGTCTTTATTAAAAGACACTGTGGTTTAAACTTTATTAAATTATATGACCTTGAAAAAGGCAAGTCAGCAGCTGTATCTTATTAGATTGCATTACTTGGTACTTAGTAATATAGTAACCCTACAACCTTGTTTACAGGTTTCCTTTTGAACAGGTAATTTTTTCCAGATATTACCCTAATCTTATTCAAAGGACTGTATAAAGTCATGCTTTGCTAGCATTCCGCTCATACCACAACAAATATGAAAGTAATTATAGGATGTACAACCTATTGGATACCATGTGTTTATCAGGACACTGTCATCTTGAAATGTAGGTCTATTGCGTCAATTTCACATTGTTAATATAAGTTCAGGAACACATTTGACAGTTACACCCTAAACACATAATCACTACATGCCTAATTATAATCTTAACATTTGTAGGCGTGCATCGTCTACTGTAGTTGTTGGATAACGATGCATTCATGGTGGCTATCCAGTAAGCTGTCCAGGTGACAGTGCAGATCAGCCTTGGACTGGCTGAGGGATGGGACAACCAATGCAGTGCTGACAGATCTGAAGAGGGAAGGAAGGTGAGAAAGTCTCAAGCGGGTTTCAAGTATATTTAATGCAGCCATATTCCTGTGTCAGCAAAGAGGGGTGTGCCTTTGACCCACTCAATGTCACTCTGCCAATGATGCACTGGATCTGTTTCCTGGGCCAAAAGTGTGTTTAAGGTCAGGGTCTGTGGTGGAGGCAGCAGTAGCAGCAAAGGCTACTACTCAGGGGTCATCTGTGTGTGATGCATTATGTACTTTGCCCATTTCTAAACACAGTGCTTTAAGCATAAGTGCATTTCATGAGCTTGAGCAGACATCAAGGTTTTAGAGCAACGCATAATACTTTTACAGAACAACTTCAACCTTGGCCTTATCTGGCAGGTAGAGAGCTTTAGCTATTGGCTTTAAAAGTGTGCCATCTATTTATTTAACTTAACTGAGTGTTTCTGGATTGGCCATAAATATGTGAAGGCGGCTCCCATATGCTGCCATGAATTGTCATGACAGATTAGCGTGTTTCAGACGTATGACTTGTGTTTCGTTACCAATAATTGCTGTGACAGGTTCCTGATGTCATAATTTTTGATGTCGTGATAGCTAATGAGAGGACAATTAGAAAAAATTTGTTTGTGATTTAAGCTGTCATAACGTGAAGCATAGCACCAATAAAGGAAACATGACCCGGTCATTTTATTAAAAGGAATATGTCATGACAGCTCGTGACAGAATATGGCATCTGCCATGACATGATTATCACATCATTGTTATATAATAAGATTCAAAGAAAGGATTAATTTTACCAAGGAAAAAGAGCTGATCTAGGTAAAAATGTGAGACCTTTCTGGTGGTAATGTGTAACTGCACACAATATCTGGAAGAACCTTTTATAGCTTTGGTTGTGCTTTGGATGGATGAAGCTGCTAATTGCAAGTGTGTTTAAACTGTATTCCAATAGAACTCAAACACCAAAACATGACAAAGGATGTAAGAATTATGTTAATCATCGTATAATGTTGAATTATTAATGCACCCTTGATACCTAAACACTGGGCTGGATCTGACATGGTTCGAAGACCTCCCATGAAATCTGACCTGGTGACTCTGACTTTTACATTATTACTTCAGGGTGATCTCCAGCAGTGCACACACACCATATACTGGCAGATGTTTTGTTTTCTTCTGACTCAGTAATGCTACTTTCTTGGATGTTAACTAAAAAGCATACTTAGTTCTGCTTTAAAGGATACAGTGCAATGACTGTGACATAACTAGGGGATTATATAGAGTACATGTTTAGCCTACTGCAGTACCCGTGCAACGGGATTCATAGATTGAGAAGAGGTGGTGCAGTGCACTGAATGTCTCATTCCATGTGTGGCAATAGTGTGAAGGAAGTAGCTGCATTTACAGGTGTATGGAAGAATACCAGGTCTACCACCAGTGATAAGATCCCAGTCTACAGAAAATTCTCCTCGGAATTGTGCCAGGGAAAGCATCCACCCAATTTGGCCCAACCACTCAAATCCTGGATGAAACAGTAGCTGAACTGTCTGCCTACATCCAGAAATCCCACACCAAATCACAGCTCCTATAGTTATGCTCATGAAGGTATTGTACGCTATTAGGTACATGTCAGTCACACGTGGCTCATATTTCGTCCTGTGAGCTGATAAAATTATATTTGATTTTTGTGATTACAGTTGTAAGAGTAGAATGATCGATCAGAGCAAAATTGTTCGTTCTGCCTGTAGAAATCCTGTTCTCCACGAGGCACATTTTTGCACTGCAATGTTATAATCCGTTGAAAGACCCCTATAATTGACTGATCACCCTATATATTACCTACTTTAGCTGAATGAAAAGAGCAGCAGCTCATAGCTGTGGCCATGAGACCGTGCTTTGGTAGCCTTGCACATGAGCAATCACACCGCTATCCTAACTGCTTTCATGCTGCCACCTTTGCAATTAAAACACGTCCACTAGCTATAAGGAATATGATATGAAATATGAAAATGTGGCTTCTGGCTGTTTTACTTTGCCTGTTTTCTGTCGTGTAGTGAAATCTTGCTTTTTAAAGCGCTGTGAACATTTACAAAAGAGCTTTTGGGATCTCAATGCTGAGAGTATAGCTTACGCATCTGAGCTGTAACTGTTTTTGGGGATAAATTATAGGAAAATTATAGTAAAATATTCTTCATTATTCTGAATGATAGGAAGATGTCTGATGTCCTGAGGCAGATTTGAATGGAAATAAAAGATTTTCTGTATGATTAAAGGTGATGTAGGCGTTTGATTACAGCCCTCCACTGGTTAGTTGGAAACCCACAGACACAGTGATAGGAGTATGTGCCTGAAGGTTTTCATGCATTGTGTGAGAATTGTTCCCTCATAAATATGTTCACAGCGATAGATAAGTGGTATCCACTCGCAAACAAGAACAGGTTTCAGTAGGAAAAACACAATAAGTGCATGTAGCAGCGTTCGGCATGTTATGAAGATGTATGGGCTTTTCTGAAGCCCTGCACAATCCTGTACGGATAAACCCCTCCACACTTCCCTGTAGCGCTCACGGCTGAATGACACTCGGGCAATAAGCCATGCTTTACGCTCACCATAAGTATGACAGAATCGCAGAATAAGTGTATCCGTTGCCTCTGCCGCCAAGACACTTGCCATATGTAGGCTTATTCTTGCAAAAACACGAACGGCATGTTGAGAGCACTGCATGCGTTTGTAGTTGTACGTACATACATATCAGCATCCATGTAATGTGGTCCCATGTCACCGCCAGGCACAGATTTTTTGCCTGCCTTTATGCTCTCGACTAACGGACCGGGGCTTTTCCCCTGACTGGCTTGCTCGGGAGCAGCCTCTGACCATCCTAGCATCCTCAGGGAGCTTTGAAGGAGGCCATCTGTTGGTCCATCCGCCTTCTGCCCTGCTTTACCTCAGCAGCAGCGCTCCTTTTTTATTTTTATTTATTTATTTTTTGCTCAGTTTAGTTGTGCCAACTCCCACCCACTAACTAGGCCTCTCAATCACAAGTAGCTACAGACCTGTGAGAGCAAGGCACACGCTGCCCACAGCTTACCGGCACCTGCATTTGGATTGCAGCTCAACCTTATGAGGGATGTATGATTCCATAGAGAACACAGAGCAAAGAGCATGAGCCAAGCTAGATCTCAGTTACCCAAATTAGTGGATATTCAAATTCGTTCTAGAAGTGAAAGGCTTGAAAGCAGCAGACGTTATGTGAAACACAACCTGCATATCATACACTCATAATCAGAGAAATGTTTGCGCCCAGAAGGAAGTGTTGGATTGCAATGTCATCATAAATGATGATAAATTTAGACTTTTGTGGGTAATATTTATTGAGCTACACATACAGAAGTAGTGTCTCTCAGTATGGCATCAGGCTGCCATGTTTGCTAACACATGTCAGACGTCTCAGCATGGAGTTGTAGAGGTTCCTAATGGTGTCCTGTGATAATCCATCCCATGCAGCTTGAATATTCTCACACAGTTCCTGCTGATTTTGTAATGGGGGTGGAGGTGGAGTGACGCCAGGCTTTCTGGACATGTGATATGTGGCAACAAACCATTCATCTTGGTGCTGACCACAACTGTCTCTAAACACGTTGGTCGTCTCCACCAGGACAAAAATGAGATTCGTCACTGAAGACGACCCATTTTGAGTGACTCCATCACAGTCTTTGGGGATGTTGATGTGGTGTTAAGGGCAGTTGTCATAATGGTCTATGTGCATGTAGTCCTGTGTCATGCAAGTCTGCCAATGGTGCTGGCGCTAACAGGATGACTCATGGAGGGCAGGTCTGCTCACAGAGGGTCCACAGTCATGGCTTTTAGGTCACTCTGTATAAGTCCGACAATTTGTCAGTTCCCTCTCTCCATGGCTCACATAGGTCTCACAGATCCTTATGTTACATGTGAGTGTGAAACTTGGATCAGTCCCATGCCTCTTGATGTCAAACCAACCCAGCTTGTTTCATTTCTGTGGATTGGTTCCCTCTGGGAATTTTTTTAATGATGAGTGTAGAATACTGATTAACAGTCTGCTCGTTAGTATAGGTACTCCTGTTATTCAAAAATCAGTAATCTAATCTAACTGTGAATAAGTGAAAGCACTTAAGTCGCTCAAAATTGATGCCTTTCAGGATCACTTGTTTGAGAAAATCTTTAATAATGACTTTTTAATTTTTAATTGAAATGTTTTTTAATTTGACGCTAATACCGCTAGAATAATGGGCCTCCCTCAGTATCAGCCACCTCATTTTGGGTTCCTGTAACTCATCTTTCTGCTTACAGTGAGATTATATTTGTTCTCTGGGAACCCTTTCATGCTGGAAAACTTGTCACTTCAAAGCAAAGTCAGCTTAGGCTTTGACTCAGGGACAGATATTCATCACACAATGGACATGATGTTGTACATTCAGATATTTTGTGCAGATGTGATTTTATGCAGGTCCTACTAACCAGGAGCTGACATTGTTTACAGAGAAAGGATATATTAATATTCAGAACTGGCTGAAATTGGGGGTCGGCTGATTTTGGGGGTGTGGCGTTATCATTTAGCTAACAGGCTAACTGGCTGCTTCTATAATATCCAGAATTGACCTTCAAGCTAAAGCATACGATTCTTTTAAACGTCAGTCTGTTTATCTGCCATGAATTAATTTATGTTAGAATTGTGAAAAGATTGTAAACAGATGCCATGTTGAGCTTTACAAGCTTGTTGTGATGTTACTGCAAACCAAACTAGCTAGTTAACTAACATTAGCTGGCTAATGAAGCACCAAATTCCTTCCTAAATCACATGACATCAGCACTGGCCATAATTATCCGATATTGAATCTAACCTATCAAAGAAAATTATGGGGGGAAAAAAAGCCCAGTCTGAGTGTATCTTTGGACAGTCACGTCTCTCCGGACCCTTTTAGCCTGGCATGTCCCACTGGCAGCAGAATCCATAGCAGTTTTCCTATCTTTAACCACTGCATGTATTGATCAGTGAGTGAATTCATTTTATTCCGGTCCGCACGCATGTACCATATGACCTTATTTGGTTGATCTTCGACTCCTGGTGTGTCTAACAAGCTCCCGAGAGATGGTGGGATAAGAAGGGGCTGGAGGAGGGGTCCGAGATTAAAGATTCACGCTTTGCTGTGCATGGCATTAAATATGGGAGGAAAGGAAATGGTGTTTCACACAAATATTGAGAGGGAAATTTGTTTCAAGTGATGCAGAAAAGCAGCATGACAAAATCCACAACAGTAAAAAGTGGCATTATGAAATGCAAAAGCCTGACAATGCCCTTGAGAAGTGCGAAAAGGGATTTTTTTACCTTAGCACGTTTTCCCACCGTGCTGGAAGAATGGGTAAAAAAAGGTGACGCTCTATTTGATATGCTAATACATTGCATGCTGTTTAATTGATTTGCTCCTGATAAAAGCTCAGAAAAACGGATATGGAGAAGAGGATGTTGAGCCCCCACTTCTTCTCCCTTTCCCTCTTCTCCTCAGGGAAAAAGCAGAAATCTTCTCTGTTTTCTGCACTGCCATACCTCCTTGGTCGGAACGTTCCAGGCTTTTCCTAGCTGTCAATTCCGCACATTGTGCTAGCGTGCTTGACAGACATTGAGCCCGCAGTGGGGAATGGTGCGCATTTGAACTGCGAATCTCCCTCATATTACTCATCATTCATGCGTCCCTGGCCTGTGGAAACACACACACACACACACACACATACAGCACACGCCATCTCTCCTAGACATGTTAACACCAGCCCTACAATTTGAAGCCTTCCCCAGGAGACGCTTCCTTGTCAAAGCTAACCATCCTGTGTCAGAATGCTGAAAGCAGCAATTCGGATGAAACGGGTGACCCCCTATGTATTAAGAAACAAAAATTTCCTCATCATCTGTATTAATAAGGACTCTCCTGGGAAGTGACATGCAAGTCAATCTGGCTATAAATGTGTCACTTGGAATCCATCTACTTTAAGGAGTCTGCTTTGCTCTCGTAGACTTAATGTATCATTCACTACAGCCTCGGAAATTATATTTCATTTCCGCTGATGGCCGGTGAGAAGTCATGTGCTATTGAACTTGGTGTCTGTTTTCAGCTTAAGGTCCAGTCCAGTGAGTGATAAACTGCCATGATGAACTGCTCTGTTTAAAGGGAAATGGTCTGGTAGGCGGCTCCTTTATCCTGTTAAAGGCTTTTGTTGGCAGGACTTTGGAGGAGCTGTGTGAAAATGGCCTCCTTGAACCTTTCAGGTTGAAATGTATGTAAATCTTATTCTTGTGAATCAATATATTTGATTAAATGAGCTTACCTAGTTTAGTTTGGTATTGTTTTCCTATAATCCGTCTAGCTTTCAAGATTTCATTTCACAGCCATACATCAGCTCTTGGAAGACAGCTGTTTGGTGCACTGATTCGTTGGTTCATGTGTTTTTCCTTGGGTACATGCTGTAATATCTGTCTTTAATAAGGTACGCTGTGCCCTGTGTTATGCCTGTGCTACTGTCTGTTGTGATTATTGGTGTAGACAGGTTTTATTGTTTTGTAGCGTTTTCATTTGCACTGTTAAGTGGCCTGGAAATGTAGTGCACTGTCATACTAAATGCCTTTTAGTCTTTGATATTGTTCAGTGGGGAGCCTCTGGACCATCCAGCAATTGATTTCTGTTAAACAGAAATGTAGTCCCTGACTGATTGATTGATTTATTCATTCATTCATCATCTAAACTGCTGATACTTCTGGGTCGCCGGAGGGTGCTGGAGCCTATCCCAGAGTTCATTGGTCAGATGGTGAAAACAGCCTGGACAGGCCGCCAAGTCCATCATAAAACATTGCATCATTTATTTCTATCTCATATAGTCATTATGTTTGCTGTATTTAAATGGATAGTGTTTATTTGTGTTGTGGTAATACTCATAAGGACTACATTTTTTAAAAAGTCAACAGTAAATTATCCAGTCAGCATTTTGATTTCTCTTTGGTACCTAGGCAGACACAGCCAAGCTAGTTCTCTGATTGGTTAGGCCTTAAAGAACCGCATTGAAGGTCTAAACCTTCAAATTACCCACCAGCATACTTATAAAAGTGGTTGAGAAATCAGCCAATGAGTGCACTAAAGTAGTTGAACAAGAAAAAAAACGGTCACTTCTGGAAACTCTAGATGCCTCACTGACTGTACAAGTGGTATAACCTGACCAGTGTATTTCAGACAATGGGTATAAATAGAAAACCACTAGCGGCCAGTGCTCCTTAATAGAGTCACTGTGGGTAAAATAGGTCAAATAAATAGGTAACTACGCTTCTTACAAGTTTCAGGTGGCATGGAATGTTTTTCACAAGATGCAAGTGTCTGTGTTATATCTAGTATGTGCAAAATGTTCATGTGAATCTCAGTGTACCTAGCAATAACATACTACTACAGTCCAATTTGGTTACGAGCACAAATTGGCTCTATCCTTTCCTTGTTTTGACATTTATGGCCTGAACTGAAGCCCTCGCAGTAATTGGCACCACTGCATTTTTAATATATTTTCGGTTCAGCTGACAACAACTCTGGTGGTTGGTGTGGTGTAGTGGGTAACACATCTGCATCCCATGCAGTAAACTAGCGTTTGATCCCCTACCTGGGCAAGCACCCTATGTTTCCATGTTTTTCCTGTTTTCACTCTGCAGTTGGGAACGTAAAAGGAAAGTGTCTAAAATGTGTAGACCTACTTTAAAATGTCCCATAAAACCCCTATATACAATCCCAAGCCCTTTATTAATTTAGTGTGGCTCTCTTGTCTTTGTTCCAGGGTTCCTGAGCACAGGTGACCAGGCTGCTAAGGGGAATTATGGCCTGCTGGACCAGATCCAGGCCTTGCGCTGGATCAGCGAAAATATTGGCTACTTCGGAGGCGATTCCAACCGCATCACCGTTTTTGGATCGGGCATCGGCGCCTCTTGTGTGAGCCTGCTTACCCTGTCCCACCATTCGGAAGGTAAAGGAAACTTTCATTCCTCTTAGAAAGTCAGAAAGAACTGACTGTGAAAAGCAGAATCTTATTCGTCTGTCATCATTCCAGTCATTGTTGATGTAAAAGTTAGAAAGGAAAGGACATGATATGAGTGCCAATGTCAGTTTTTAGCATTTGTCATTTGTCAAGTGCTGTGCTGGGCTGGGGAAGTGTTAGCTCGCTCAGTGTGCTGTTTGCTCGAGCTGTTTACCAAGTGTGCGGTAAATTCATAATGGGCAACATTAATGACATGCATGCTCAGATGTGCTGTTTTTCAGCACGCTGACAGCTGCCTGTTTGCGATTCGGTATAAAACGCTGCCAAAGTGCTTTTAACCGATGCCAGCAATGATGGACCTTCCGCTGGCTGCGAATTGTGAGCAGACTGTGAAAATTAACACGCGTTGTTATGTATTTATGCGGCCATAAAGCGGTGGCAGTTTTTCACCGACCTCACCAAGGTTGTATACATCATTATGGCAGTCAAAGCGCTTCTTTATGTCCAATGTAAATCCAGAGATTGTACCTTGGAAGGTTTAACTGGAGGTAATCTAAATGATGGCAAATGTTTCCCATCAAGGGCTTTCCAACCTGCTTCCTAACAGTGGAGGTTTGTTTCGGAGAAACTTTCTCATGGTTAGGCGTCTGATGTGAGTGGTGTGCAATGGCAAGTAGGTTTGTGTACAATGCAATTTGCTCAGCAGGCATGCATTTAAAATGCATGAGTAATAGTTTTGACATAAACTGCGTGAAAACTGGGAAGTATACATTAAACCAGCATTAGAGCTTTCAATTTGAATTGCATAAAGGCCAGAGTTTGTAAAGCAGCCAGTCCCATATTTAAAAAGGCCTTGGTGGTCCTCCATTGTACATGTTCAGAGAATTAGCACTTGACCTTGTATTGAGTGGTTTGCCGACAGCCATTGTATAGTTAACCCAAGTAATTCCCACGCTCTTTGCATGGATTGAAATCTGTGGCTGGACGTTCTCTACTATGAGCTTAGAGGCTTGAGCCGAGATGAGGTCATTTTGGGAGTTTCGCTTTGCTTAAAATGAGGGATTTTGTGCGTTCCCCCTCTCCGGTTCGCATCAAAGTGTTACTAATTGCCTTGATTTTCTTAGATGAATGATGACTGCTTTTCAATTGATTTTTTTTTTACCATGAATGTGTTTTTTTCTTTAATTCATACTCCATAATGCCACGCTTCACGTAGCGTGTTATTATACCGCCACATCAACCGGCTCTCAACCTTCTCAGTAAATTGGATATTACTGATGCTGATATTTCCCCTGAATAGAAATGTATGCCCTACTTGGTTTGATGAGATAAAAAAAGAAGGGCCTTATAAACTTGCGAGATCCACGGAAATTGAAACAGGAAGGCTTCTATCGTGAAAAGGGCTCTCGTGGCGAGTGCTACCAATATCAATCAGCCATCTCCACAATCGTTCTCAAAGCTGCGATTTTAGTCATCAAATGAAGGACGGGGAGTGAAGTGGCCTGCCAGACTGCGCCGGAGCAGCTGAGGGGAATACCGAGCGAGTGAGCAGTGTAGCGTGCACTAGCTGCCCTTCTGAAATGCAGTACAGCTCTGCCTATAGCTCCAGCACTTGCAAGCTTTAGACCCTGAATACCAGTGGAGTCTGCTGTTACTGACCCCAGTAACGACTGCATGATTGGACATACTGTATGCGGTACTTGAAAGGCTCTCACTTTGCTCCATATAAAAGTTCTAGCGTTACTCCTGAATGTGGATTATATGTGGTATTTGACAAGGAAGGAAATATATAATGCTGGGGAAGGATTACTGAATTAGACAAGATCTTGATTAAATGAAACTTCCCTACCCTGTCTGAGTATGTTTAATTTACAGTAAATTTACTTTTACTGGGGTAAATGATGAAAGAAATCTAAAAAAAAAAAAGTTTACATGACATTTTTTACACCAAACACGAAGCTGATGTCTCTCTGTTTGCATAAGATCACTGTTTATATTGTTTACGGACTACAGTTCACAGACTTAACCAGTTATAGCAATGAACCCTTGAAAATTTTTGGTCCAAACTGGCATGCTATAGTGGTTTGTATTTCATTCCATTGGATTCGCATGAAAACTACTGACCGCGGTTCATAGTTCATAGCTGGTTATCAGTAACCAGCAGGTACAGTCTTTTTAATATTTATGATTGTGGATTGTATCTTATTTAGAAAAAAGTGTATTTTTATGATGACTGTGTATTAAGCAAGGTATGCATTATTAATAGTATATCATTTATGAATGTATTATTTATTAATGTATTATTTATATTGTATTACAGTGTATTTAAGGGTACAGATGAGGCATTCTTTTCACCATTAGAAGCAAGATTGTGTATTATTCATTGTGTATTATTTGTTTTGTACAATGTTGGATTGAAAAAAAGGAAAATGCATCTTTTGCAAAGGTTTGGGCAGCCCAAAAGATTTGAGCTCTCAGGTAACTGTTACCAAGGTCTCAGACCTTAATTAGCTTGTTAGGACTATAGCTCGGTTACAAGAATTATTAGGAAGGATCAGGTGATGCAAATATAAGAGCTTTATAAACATTCTGACTTTTCAAACCTTGTCTCAGCAATCAGCAGCAGCCATGGGCTCCTCTAAGCAGCTGCCTGGCACTCTAAACATTAAAATAATTGATGCCCACAAAGCAAGAGATTCTATAAAAAGATAGCAAAATGGTTTTCAGGCAGGGTTGCAATTAAGAAATACCAGTTAATGGTATTGGTGGAGGTCAAGTTGAGATCCTGGAAGAAAACTTAAGGGTAGTCATGGATTATCATGCATTCAGTCCTCCATAATGCAGCTGTCTGCCAGTGGTGCTGGCACAAACAGGATGATTCATGGAGGGCATCACTGCTCACTGAATATCTGCAATCGTGGCTGTTGGGTCTGTGATGTACAGCTTCAGGCATGAAACTTGAATCATTTGCATGTCTCACAATGTCAAACCTACACACCAAGTTTCATTCCTGTCATGGAAGAGTCATCAGAACAAAACCTCTCATTCTTCCCTCACCACAAATTCACCATCAGCAGTTTCCAAAGGAACATCTAAACAAGCCTGATGCATTTTGGAAACGAGTTCTGGGGACTGAAAGAAAAAGAGAATTTCACAGAAAGACTACTTCTCAGCGTGTTAAACAATCATGGTAACATTTCACTAGTAGAGGGAAGAATGGATTCAGGTAAATACCAGCATGTCCTGGCAGCAAACATCTCACCATCTGTAAAAAAAATCTGAAGATAAAAGAGGATGGTTTCTACAACTGGATAATGAGCCATACTATGAACATACTTTGGCCCACATTATAAACTAGTTAGAAAGACAGCACTTTTTTGTTTACGCTAGCTGCCACAGAACACTGTAAACCCTGCTTGCGTTTATGTATGAAGGCACTGGTGAACAGTAATTTCAGTATTCAGATATGGGACTATAGTTATATTATATGCTAACTATAGTTAGCATTACCTAATAGTTTGTCCTTATTACCTTATTACTGTTCCTAATCTTATTATTATTAGTTCTTAATGTTCTATAGATCTGGAGTCCTGGATCCTCCAGGTATCGCCAGGTAGTGAAGCCCTTTAGAAGCATCTGGCAATTAGAGCCAGATATGTTGGATCTGACCTCTCCAGGGCAAATGATCTGCAGGACTAGGACTGAGCACCCCTTTTATAGATTCTCCATCAAACTAGCTAAGCTCCACGACACACACACACAACAAAACCACCTGGTAAAGGTGTAAAAACCACCCCACAGCAAGAGCCATCCACATTTACTTTTGCCCCGGTGCAATGGAAGGTACTATTACCTGAATCCCATCAGCCCAAATACCACAGGTCAGATCAGAAAACACAGCTCCTGGTCCAGTCCCGCAGAGCGGTGTGGTGTGAGAGATTGAATACGCTGCTAGCTTGGCAAGTGTATGTGTGTGTGGGACGGTGTTAATGAGGCCACTGTGACCTGCCTCCTCCTTGCAGCCTGGCTCCTCTGCGCAGGTTGCCTGCTGCTTCCACCCACCCAGATCGCCCCATCTGGGCGTGTAGCAGGCCAGAAACTGGGTGACCACATATATCAAGCCACCCCACCTTACCACCACCTTCAGCAGGGGAGGCTGCCCCCCCACCAGCCATCCCTAGGTGGGATACATAGTGTGTTCGCTTTCCTGTCCATCCTCCGCCATCAGCTGGCTCACTTCTTTGATGTGTTTGGAGACCCTTCACATGGAGAGTGAGGCAACCAAAAGACAGAGCAAAGCACAAAGGTTTGATGTAGTGACTGCACGCTCACACGGATATTCACAGCACAGGCAAAGGGAGTCAGGGGGAAGAAAAAACTGTCATTAGAGCTGCAGACCGAGTCCCAGGGTAGCTGGAGTGCCCATGACCTACTGCTTTAATGGGATTCAACAGTTGCATCCCTGCTGAGGAGATTTTGTCTCCATCCTTTCCGTTTTTCCTCCATCTTTCGAACATCAATAGGAAAAGAGAGAGGGAGACACAGACAGGAAACAGAGAAAGAGGGAGAGAGAGTTCTAAAGGACATTAGCCAATCTCATGTGTTACTATCTATTTGGCATCGGCGCCTGCTCTAATTGAACATGGAGATTCGGCTTTTTCTTCCTCTCTCCTAATAATAATTATGATGTCGAATGAGAGATGGCTCTGCTGCACGCCTCTGGAATATTAAGCACCCAGAGGTTTAGATGTGTGGCACAGGGCATGGGGGAGGGGTGGACTACCAGCAGTGTCGGTGAAGGTCGTTGCTGTTTTTTTTTCTATTCCTGTAACTAATCAGCCTAAAAGCTCTGCTTGTGAGGAAGTGTTCCCCTTTTAATGGAATGCCTCATACATTAAAGACGGTGGGCCTGCGTTGGAAGAGTCCACATGACCATGTCAGCTTTCATTTTTATTAAGACTTTGGGTTATTGAGGACCATAAACGTGCCTCCTAAAACCGGGCTGCTTTTATTAGGAGGATGCTGTGAGCGCGGAAAGCTTTGTGCCTTGAAGCCTTTGAATCTGATGAACAAAATGAGCTTCCTGTTAAAGCGCTGCCAGTGTAAAGATGGTCCTCGACATTACGGACGGAAAGCGCATTTATAATGGAAGTGTGTAACGCTTGGGAAGACATAATGATCTAGCATTTCAGTAGCACTACTTGCTAGCCAGTTAGAAGACATCAGGAACATAACTTGGGGATACCTTGTGCTAAAAGTCATGAATTGGTTTGATTGGAGCTGAATGTTTGGGTAACAACATGCCGTGCCCCTTAGCAGCAAAAATGCTTATTGAGTGGCCAAAGTGGGAGCTCCAGAAACAAATTCATCTCCTGCTTTATGGCCTTAATATCACAGGCATCGGGCCTAAGTGAGCCCATTTGCTTTTAGTGTTTCGAAATCACTTAGCACTCTTCTGCGAACAACTGGGCATCATTCCGCCACTCCTGTCTATCGCATATCATATAACCATGACGTTTTTATTCCTCTCCCCTTCACAGTAACCGTCTTCTTCTCACCCATTCCTCTTGAGCTTGGTGCGGAGGCACTGCCTTTTCAAGTCATTACAGATTCATTATCTTTCAGGTTGCCATGTTGATTTTCATAATTGCTTCTCGTGTAATTAGGGCAGTCAGGAGCATCATGGTGTATTTAATTAAGGATTTGAGATTTTTTTTTTTTTTATATCATACTTTCATCGTGAATGGCATGAAAACATTCATATTACATGGTTGTAAATTGTTGACTATATTAGGTCTTAATACATGTAATAATCCTATTTGCTCACCGCAACTCTCCCAAGCTGATGGCATTTAGATGCATCTGTAGTTGACTTTCATCTGGCTAAAGTCTTGTGCGGGAGGGGATTATGGAAAGCCTTAACAAAACAACATGCTCTTGCCTCAGTGGTATTTTTACACCCGGTAGCCGGCATGCCTTGTGTGTACACGTAGCCCTTCCTACGTGACTAGTCCGAAATGCCAACGCTGTCTCCACTGGTGCTGCAGAGCCAGAATCAATCTCACAGACAGGTTTCAGGAACCATATCAACAAAGTGTAGTTTGATTGATTGCTCTAACATTCATGATAAGGCCTGTGGTCAAACACGTTCATAATTGCATGGGGTATAGTTGTGTGCTGGTAATATGGCTCATGCCCTACCAAAGATTACTACCATAATATGTAGACACCTGAATATCACATTTCTGTTGGCTTGTTGAACTTCTGATTTCAAATCCATGGTTATCTGCTTCCCGTTTGTTGCTGCAATAGTCGCCTCTTTTTGATTAAGCTTTCCACTACATTTTGGAACATGGCTGCAGATATTCCCTCCTATTCAGCCACTGGAGCATTACAGAGAATGTGCATTGTTGTTGGGCAGTAAGGCGTGACTTGTAATAGGTGTTGCAATTCATCTTAAATCTTCTACACCAAACCAAAAGTTGCAGACTTAGTTGCAGTTTAGGGCTTGATAGTTGTGTGTGATGAGAGTGTTAAGTCGTTTTTGTTCTGTGGGCTGCCTACCAGCTGCTCCAAGACATTTCACAGGGACTGCACTTATATGTGATGAGTTCTAGTAGGGTAGCAATTACAGAGTCTTTTCCAAAAGTTGAAGTTCAACAGTTCCACATGGAAAGTCAGGTGTTCAGTATGACTTACCCTACAGTAAATGTTTGTCTATAGAGATTACACAACTGTATGCACCTGTTATCAAGGGGTGTGGCTTAATGGCCAAACTCACCAATTGGCCTTAAAGTGTTATTGCATGTACTTTGAGGTATTGACCTGCTGCTAACAAATGTGCAGTGCACGTAGCTGCCACTTTAAGTAACAGTCCTGGATGTCATATTTTCTGAGAAGACATTGTTGTCCAGTACAGTAGAACTGAGTAGGTTGAATCTGATTGGCTCAGTGCGCAATGGTGACAGCTTATACAGCTTTTTGTCTCTCTGTTTATTTCCATTGTGTTGCATGAGAGAGGTTTTGGTTCTTGTTGTTGGGAAATTGAACCTTCAGCCTTCTAGACTGTGGTGAATGACTTTAAGGGTGCAACAAAGTGTAAAAAATGCACACACACCAGTAAATTCTCCTTACCTGCAGTGTAAGAGTAATCTTTGGGGCCAGGGCCATGCTGTTGTTGTTGTTGTTTTTGCATGGTGGCATCGCCTGACCCCATTTAAAAGCAGGTATTGAAACGGCCCCATTTTACAAAACGACAAAAGAAGGAACCAAACTGCATCAGTACTAGGCAATTGTCTGCGTTTGACCTATGGAAATCCTACAAGTCTGGCAGTCTGTTGCACTTTTTCTGAAATGCAAAACCAGAGGACTGGAGCTATGGCCAATTTCCAGATGGCTACAGCCAGAGTAAACATTTAGAGTTCATAGTTTAGTGTGCAGGCATCATAACTGCCTCCTATCACTGCAGAGCATGGCCGCAGGTAAATGTCAGCCGATATCATGGTTAAAGGGAAATGTGAATTGAGCACTTCCAATACAGCTGCTGATTATTGTATTGAGTAGAAGCACAAGCCATTGTTGTGGAAATATCGTTTTCTCCGACAGCAGCCAAGAGACAAATCTATAGCTGAATAGCCCCATTTCTGAGGTGTCAGACTTATTCAGAGCCATGTTGCTGTAAACCTATCTTTTGTGGCCGGCTGCGGAGTGTACCTTCCGGGTTTTTTTCTGCACTCTTTTCTCTCCTTTTCCTTTTCATCTGATGTTCATTTCCGAACGTTTCAGGATTTTGATTCCGATCGCCGCGTGGTGAGAGGAGAAAGAAGCCGGGGAGAGAGGCGCTTCTCAGTGCTGTCAGGTGTGGCGCCCCTGCCTCGATTGACAACCCAGATAATTAAGGCAGGTGGATCCTCTCCAGGCAGAATACGAGAAAGCATTCTTTGTGTGCGGGCTGGGTTTTTTTTTATGTGCATCTTTTTCCTGCTCGCCGGTTGATAGGCCAGGACACAGCTTTTCATTCGTCTGCCTGTCCAAACCTGCCTTGTACTGCAGACTTCGCTTCTTTAAAATTGCCAGAAACATGAAGCCTGAATCAGACAGCTTTGCAGAGAATCGGTCGTCAGCAGCTGTGATAATGTACCTTCCATCCCGCAGCCCTTGGATATCGAATGACAATGGTGAGTGATCAATAGGATGTGCAGAGGCGTGCTGTTGCTGCATGTAGATGCTCTGAGCGTGCTGCTCGCCACAGGCCAGGCTGAGAGGGGCCCGCGATAATGGATGGACAAGTGGAGAGTAAGGTATGAAAAAGAACCATCCATCCTAGATGGAGCGTGGCTCAGGGACCTACTTCTAGAGAAATGAAGAAGTGATAGATTGCCAAACCGTGAGAGTGTAGTTCATTCTGAGACTATAGTCATCATTCTGATGCCTACTTGCTGCACCCTGTCCAGCCAATAAAGCATAATACCTGATGATTTTTGGGAGTGGAAGACTGAAAGGGAGAAAGGGGGCAGGACAACACACTATTAGGGATGGAGAGAGGGAGAGCATCTCACCAGAAGGATGTCATCCCTTTATATCAGTGTTTCCTAATACTTGTACCCCCTGCATGTTTTATTACTCCTCCTGTTTTCACACACTTGATTCATTCCATTAGCCTTCAGGCTATTTGTGAACTGAACCAAGGGTGTTGAACAGCGAATGCTATAGCTGTACTCCAGGGGGGTAATTTCACAGAAGAGGATTTTCTCAGTCAGATAAGCCAAAGTTAAGTTTGTCCAATAGACCTTTTTCACCTAGACCTTTACTTCCTTCCGGGTAAACATGGATGTGTGTTCTGATGGTGCAGCATATTATGCCTAAACAGGAATTATGTCCAGTTTTTGGGATACAGACTCGGCATGCTCTGCCTGTTCCGTTTTTTCCACAGATCTTAACAAATTGCGATGAAGACATACTGGCATACGTATGTACCATGCTGTAACAAGGAACAATTAGTGGAAAACATCTAATTGTGATTTTCCTGAACAGCTTTCCAATTGCGACTTAATTATGCTTATATTCTTTAAATGAAGCTACAGACCTTTTTTGCCCGGATGACAAACAGCCGAGGCTTGAACACTGTATGTATTGTGGAAATTTGTCACTTCTCAAACTCTGCGTTATTAGCTTGAATATACCCACTTAAAGCTTGTTAGGACAACTGTGAAAAATGTAGGATGTAATTAAAACTGCAGCTCTTGTGATTTGAAAAGTGCACTCTTTCAAATTGCATGTTCAATATAAAAATGATTTGCGAGTGCAGACTGTGTCTAGAAGTAAAGGGAAATTAATTCTGAGTGGCTTTGGCTAGCTGGTAGAAGGCTGACCCGTTTGTTTTCTTAGGGATTGAGTGCTAGTGTGGTGAAAGTGGAGGTGGTGGGGTGTGAAATTTCGGCACAGGGAGGAGGAGCAGGAGAAGGGCTTGTATAGAATGTATATTCTGTAGGACAGGGACGGTGCATGGTCTTCTCCCAAACATCAGTTATACTGCCAATTATTTTTAATTGTTTAGCTCTACTGTCCTCTACATTATCATTGATGTTTGCTAAAACAAATGTTATATAGGCTAGAGCCATAGATGCTAAGTAAGGTTACTTTAATGAAGGAACACAGTGTGATGTGGTATTGAACATGAAGATCTGCTCTCTCCTTCTCTGCTTTGCAAAGCATGTCACAGGTGGATTCCTTACAGACCAGGTGCCTTATGGTTTCTCAGAAAACCCTCTGCAGTCTGAATGCAGCCCAAGGATGTAAGGACTGCAGTATGTACTTGAAACAGTATTGAAATGTATAACTGTAACTCCCCTCGCTTTCTCCCAAGCGTCTCTCATTTTTCATCATTTATGAAAACCACTGTCAAAGATCAATACAAGCCATCTATGCTATGCACACACCGTCAGAAGGCTGGGCTTTTTTCTGAAAAGCTTTTAGAAAAATGAGGTTCTAGGGGTTGTGATTTTTGGGATGTATTTTGTTGGAAGTCAGCACAGCAGGCACTGAAAAAGCTCTACTTGATCTGTGTTGTATATAAACAAAAGGTCTGTAGAGTCAAGACATGTACACCTCCATCTATTCACAGTACACCTGTACTGGGAATGCATGTATGCTGGGAGCATAGTCAAATATTAACATATTAATATTAACATATGAACATAAGACACATATTCAGGCACTCGTTATGTACTGTAATACCACCATATGCAACATATATACTATAGCATACATTTGGCTGGATTTACAGTCTGTTCATCACTATTATGTTATTAAATCTGACACCAACTTTTTTTCATTTCAAAAGTCCACATTGTGTTGGTTTCATATCCTATATAATATAAAACAACTTCATTAAACTTCATTATAAACATACTATAAACATACTCTCAATGGCCTGGGGCCCCCAAGCAGTTGCCTAACTTGCCTGCTGGCAAGCGCCGCCTTTGATTTTCTCTGATCCTTGCAAAAAAAAAAATCTTACTGTAGTCCTACTGCAGATACAGTGGGGAAAATAAGTATTTAGTCAGTCACCAATTGTGCAAGTTGTCCCACTTAAAAAGATGAGAGAGGCCTGTAATTGACATCATAGGTAGACCTCAACTATGAGAGACAAAATGTGGAAAAAAATTGAGAAAGTCATTTTGTCTGATTTTTAAAGAATTTATTTGCAAATAATGGTGGAAAATAAGTATTTGGTCAATAACAAAAGTTCATCTCAATACTTTGTTGTATATCCTTTGTTGGCAATGACAGAGGTCAAACGTTTTCTGTAAGTCTTCACAAGGTTGGCACACACTGTTGCTGGTATGTTGGCCCATTCCTCCATGCAGATCTCCTCTAGAGCAGTGATGTTTTGGGGCTGTCGGCGGGCAACACGGACTTTCAACTCCCTCCAAAGGTTTTCGATGGGGTTGAGATCGGGAGACTGGCTAGGCCACTCCAGGACTTTGAAATGTTTCTTACGAAGCCACTCCTTTGTTGCCCTGGCAGTGTGCTTGGGATCATTGTCATGCTGAAAGACCCAGCCACGTTTCATCTTCATTGCCCTTGCTGATGGAAGGAGGTTTGCACCCAAAATCTCACAATACATGGCCCCATTCATTCTTTCATGTACACGGACCAGTCGTCCTGGTCCCTTTGCAGAGAAACAGCCCCAAAGCATGATGTTGCCACCCCCATGCTTCACAGTTGGTATGGTGTTCTTTGGATGCAACTCCGCATTCACTTTCCTCCAAACACGACGAGTTGTGTTTTTACCAAATAGTTCTACTTTGGTTTCATCTGACCATATGACATTCTCCCAATACTCTTCTGGAACATCCAAATGCTCTCTAGCAAACTTCAGACGTGCCTGGATATGGACTGGCTTAAGCAGGGGGACACGTCTGGCACTGCAAGATCTGAGTCCCTGGCGTCGTAGTGTGTTGCTGATGGTAGCCTTTGTAACGTTGGTCCCAGCTTCCTGCAGGTCATTCACTAGATCCCCCCTTGTGGTTCTGGGATTTTTCCTTACCGTTCTTGTGATCATTTTGACCCCACGGGCTGAGATCTTGCGTGGAGCCCCAGATCGAGGGAGATTAGTAGTGGTCTTGTAGGTCTTCCATTTTCTGATTATTGCTCCCACAGTAGATTTCTTCACATCAAGCTGCTTGCCTATTGCAGATTCAGTCTTCCCAGCCTGGTGCAGGTCTACAATTCGGTTTCTGGTGTCCTCCGACAGCTCTTTCGTCTTCACCATAGTGGAGTTTGGAGTGTGAGTGTTTGAGGTTGTAGGCAGGTGTCTTTTATACTGTTAACGACTTCAAACAGGTGCCATTAATACAGGTAATGAGTGGGGGAAAGAGGAGCCTCTTAAAAAAGAAGTTACAGGTCTGTGACAGCCAGAAATCTTGCTTGTTTGTTATTGACCAAATACTTATTTTCCACCATTATTTGCAAATAAATTCTTTAAAAATCAGACAAAATCACTTTCTCAATTTTTTTCCACATTTTGTCTCTCATAGTTGAGGTCTACCTATGATGTCAATTACAGGCCTCTCTCATCTTTTTAAGTGGGACAACTTGCACAATTGGTGACTGACTAAATACTTATTTTCCCCACTGTATAATCTACTATATGCCTAATAAGTGTTTTAAGTCCTCTAGGAATACGGGTGCTATTATGTCTGAGTTCTGGCCTTCACAGAAGGTGGTTTAACTTGCCATGCTATGTCTATAACTGTAAATGTGCATTTCCACAGTTTTATTAGTTTTACTGAAGATTACATCAGCTCAGGTAGCAGTTACCTTTGTGAAACTAACATGCAAAAAATAAAAATTTTATACATTTCTTCATATACTTCTGTTTTTTACTTATTTAAGAACTTCCCTAAATAATTCCCTACATTCCCATATTCTGTGCAGGCAAGGACCACCTCTTTCCATCTTTTGCCTGCTTATAGCAGGTGTAATTTGAATTCTATAAGATAAATTAAGAATTTCTGCATTCTAAAAAGCTGAGAAGAAAGAGAGATACACACATGCATGTTGCTGCTCTTGTGAATCTCGCCCTAATGAGAAGCATCTTTAAAAAATACATTACTCGTTTTGCCTGCAGTTTCTTCACATTCCACAACTTCACAGAGCAGCTTGTTGAGCCGGCCTGAGCTCTCCCAAGATGCCAGCCTGGTCACACTGCTGCTGCTTTGGGAAAATGGAAAACTTTGCTGGCTGTGTTTTTGGCTGTGCAGACTCTAGGTCGATGCTTTTTAACAGAGGAGAGCAGCAGGAGGGATGTCAGTGGAGCGTGCCTGCAGATAATCTAACCTTGCAAAGACGAGACACAACAAGACACAACCCTGCGACGGGCTCTGCAGCCACGTGTTAGGAAAGGATTATGCTGCAGTGTCACTTTCTGTTAGTGGATCGAGAAATCACGTATGCGGAAGCGGAGATGAGGAGGGCGGGCTATTACGATAATTCATTAGTCTTATTTATTGCTGCGATATTATGCCCCCGTGCATCTTCAAACGCGATCATTACTTTTGCGGATTGCTTTTGGGTTATGAAACGGTGCAAGTGTTATACACTACAGGAGTATTTTTGTCATTGTAGCTTCCTCTTTTACTGCGCATTGCTCATAACCTACATTCAATAACCCGGCAAGCACAGAAACTGCAATACACATTTCTGTCTCGTCTCTTTTGAGGCACCACCTTTCTCTCTCTTCCCTCATTCTGCAGCCTCCACCACACTCTCTCTCTCTCTCTCTCTCTCTCTCTCTCTCTCTCTCTCTCTCTCTCTCTCTCTCTCTTTCACTCTCAGCTCCTCTCCGTCTCTCCTGTCCCCTGTGAGAGAGGACCCAGTGAAAAGCATCCATTATGGCTGGATGCATAGTCGTCTGTGTTGAGAGCGAGAGAGCTGGCACTCCTCGTTGTCCACCTGCACAGGAAGCCCAACACAAAGAGCGTGACAGCTGAGCACCCTGTCCCTCCACCCCCACCCTTCCACACCCGTCTCCTCTCCCTCAGCCCCCTGTGTCAACCGGCTCTTTGTCTCCGCATCTGATAACATCAAACATGACTGAAATAAGACTGGCCATTTCTGCATGCAGCCTTGCCACTCAGCCTGTGAAAAGAAGCCACCCTCACCACCTACTATCTTCTCTCCATGTGTCTCTTTCGTTGTTTTGGGGACAGAGAGCATTCGGGACGAGTTGACAGGACCTGGGCAGGTTGCAGTTCACATTGGTGATCTGTTTCATTAAGAGCTCATTACGTGTGGAGGTACCTGCAGTTAGAATTATGAGCTCTCGGCAGATTCAGCTGGTCAGCCTTGGGCAAAATAGGGTGTTGCTGGTGATGTTGGCAGCAACATCGCAATAAGATATGTATCACGATTAAGCATCATGATACAGCTGCAAAACAAATTAGAGTTTAGAATTTCCAAATTCTAAAATTCAAAGAAAGTGATACATGATGGTGTACCTATTTACGCTCTTTGCTAATTTGATGCCTGCAGCATATATATATATATGTTTTGCCATTTATTTGGTTGTACAAGTCTTTGGCTGCACATCTGTGCATCCTTCGGTGTCATATTTTGCGCTTTATAATGTGGTATGTGTTTTTAACAGTAGACAGGCAAGGCAGCCTAGCACCTGCACTCCTTAATTACACAGCCATGCTGTTGTAACATGTGCAGAATATTTCTTGGAGTTGTCATATTAACGTAGGCATGATATCCGTGAAAGAGATGGCATCACACATTGCTCCAAACCTAAGATTAGAACCATTTTGCTTACACACAGAGGATTTCAACCTCTGCATTTAACCCATTCATGCAGTTAACAATAACACACTAGTTAACACACTAGGGGGAAGCGATCACACGTGCATGGAGCAGTGGGCAGCCCTATGCATGGTTCTAGCGGAGCAGTTGGGGTTAGGTGCCTTCCTCAAGGACACTTCAGTTGTGTCCTGATGGTTCAGGTAATCGAACAAGCGACCTTCCGATCACAAGACAGGTTTCCTAACTCCAGCCCACTGTATGCACAGTTTGCTCCATATTTCCTTTGGCTTCAATAGTGCCTTCTATTGTGCCATCTGAGTGGCATTTCGTTTTTGGCCTTGCTTTTTACACACGCCGTTTAGAAATCTATGCAAACACTGGTTTAGGCACTTTGGACTATTTGCTGATGCATTTTAGGCAAAGTGGTGAGTCTTGACCCATCCTTTCAGGACCATCTATGGACGCTCTTTCTTTTCTCTTGTTCCAAGTAAGATCTGTGTGTTAATTGGAGGGTTTCGTTAGACCTCTTCTTGTTTTGCAGTCACCCTGACCTGCTTCTCCTCTCTGATTTCAGCTCTGTTTTCCTTCTGTTCCTACTGCTTTTGTCCACTGCAGTCTAAAATCACGTCATGTTCTTCCAGCAGAGCAGCGCCTGGAGATGTGGGCTTCAGCCCTTGCTTTCAAATTTGCTCCAAAGATGCACATGCTTCTCTCTGCTTTTCTCTCCTGCTCGCAGCCCTGCCACCGAAATTACCCCTGCCTTTCTCTTGTCATCCTATTTTAACTCAAGTGCTCTCAAGCCCCTCACCTAGCAAAGGGATGCTGTTTCTTTGCCATTATTGGCCATCGTTTATGATTTCATAATATTCACAGACACAATGGTGCCCCTGTTTTCCGAGACCATCTCCTGGGCTTGATGAAAATAATTAGGTTAGTGATGAAAAAATTGTTTTTTTTTGTGCTTTGTTTTTCCCCCTAACCAGTCTGAATCAAAAACAAGCCAATTTCTTGAGCCGTGGGTTTCTGCGGTGCACATGGTAGACTAAATTGTGTCATGGGGAGCAGCTCCAATGTGTTGTGACCTGTGGAGTGTATACCATCTGGACCATTAAAGGCTGAGGAGCACTGGCAGTAAAGCACAGCACTAGGCTTTCGTAGCATGCGGACATCACTCAGCCCAACACAAATGCTCTGTTCGTTGCAAAGAGCGGGGAATACTGTCTGTACTGCACAATTAAATCCCAAATGGAAGGAACTTTCATAAACATGCTGAATAGGGGAAACTATGTAAAACGCCAGTGCTATGCCTGCTTGACAAAAGCGTAAATCTTTAGCCCCCAAGCCTGCAGTGCCGCAGAGGATTTCTGGCTCCAGAGAGGAGATAAGACCTTAACATTTAAATATATGGATTGTTTCAGTGCAGTGAAGCAAGGACAAATCTTTTACATTGTATAGCGTGTCGGAAACACAAGTAGATCAGATTGCAGGGAGATTTATGTTAGTCCATCTGGCTGTCATGTATCTTTTATAATTCATACGTCAAAGACAATCAAATAGTATAAGCAGGAAGGGTGCCAAGGCCTACAAATGTGTTTAATCCCAGACAGGACTGAATCCAACAATGTAATCATTTTTTAATAATGTAATTTAAATACATTTTGCACTTGAACCTGGACCAAAACATAATAAAATCCAATAATGTAGCCCTGGCTAAACCAAGAGATAATACAATAATAAGCAATATGGACTGATTAATAATACCATTTGAAAAATGACACTGATACTTTTTCAGCTTTTTGTTAGCCCATATTCTATGTTTAGTGTTCAGAGTACTGCAGATAGTCACCATTGCTCTATAACTAATTAAAACATATCTGAGGCAGACCTGATAGAGTCTCAAAGGTTTAACATTTTGTTGATCAAATCCTGTTGAAAATGTGATTGATCAATTCTCCTGATCAATTCCTGAATCTCCAGAAAGTGCTGCTGTTGCAATACATGTCCACTTGTCACTTTGCTGCACTGCATCCAATTCATTTGAATGAAGGGGTCTGCCAGATGTGCGTGGTGTGTACTGGTTGCGGAGTGGCTCTGTCTAGCAGTGAGATGGAAATAGGTTTTGTACTTTATGCAAATGCTGTCTGCAGTCGCATGCTGTCTTGGAGAACCTAGAGAGGGTCAGCACTGAGTTACTTTCTCTCCTTTATATCTGTGACTGATAGATTAAAGCTGCATTTTAAGAGAAACATACTGAAATATGGTGTGGTGTATGAGTGCGGCTGAAAGCTGTCCTGTAAAGCCTGTAAAGGTGTTGGGTCGGATTTGGCTGGAGTTATATGTGCATACCTCTTTATGCTTCCTCATCAGTCCAGAGAAAGAAGACTTAAAGTCCTCTGCTGCATACTATTATGTGTTATGTGTTATGTAATGTGTTACTTTTTGCGTGTTTACTGGGAAACATATCAAATTTAGTGCTTTACTGGACATTTTGACGTGAACATATTTATTGTCTCCAACATAAGACACACATCAAGCACTGAACGTTTTCTATGTTTAGTGTATGTACAGTAGCACAAACTGTTCCTGAACTTGGACTTCTGCAGGAATGGCTTCTTAAACATTACACCTTTTGCAGTTTTATATAATAATAATTTTAAAATGTGTTTCATTTGGCCTATGACCTATGATGTAAAAAAAGGACCAAAAATGGACATGGTATTACATAATTAGACAAATGTATAACACAATCCATTGGAGGAAATAGGTAATCTATTAATATAATACATTAGCAATAATTTAATAAAGCCTTGCTTATAATCAACTTGAAATTGAACCGGTATGATGCAATAAGGTATTATGCCATCTGTGAAACATTATATACGTTTCCATTTAGACATTTAGCTGACGCTTTAACCAGAGCGACTTACAAGGTTATTTGTATTACAGGTGGGCCAGTGCAGTGTTAGGAGTCTTGCCCAAGGACTCTTATTGGTGTAGCTTAGCATTTGCTACCTAGACTGAGATTTGAAACCCCATCTCCTACATTCAGTGGCAGACTGCTGTCCCAGTCCTGCTCCACAGACAGACTCAGAAAGTCTTTTGTCCCTCAGGCCATAAGACTGTTCAACTCCTCTCAGTTCAGCAAATGAAAAACTCTGTGACACTCTTTCATTCCGGTCACTCCAACGGACACACCCCCATCTCTGCACACACTACCTCCTAAATGCCCGGTCACGCCAACGGACACACCCCCATCTCTGCACACACTCCCTCCTAAATGCACTGTTTCTATTTTATTATTCTACCGTTCTGTACCACTGTTTACATATTTTGCACTGCTAAATTATTTATATTGCTGCGTACTTGCACTGTATATATGGCTGACATCAGTCGTCATCTTAATTTGCACAGCAAATGGTGTACCACTGCCTCCATTACACAGACACTGAAGGACTTTACACAGACACTAAGGACTCTATTTTTATACTTTCATACTTTATAGTGTATCTTTGTCTCTACCTGTATCACTCTGTCTTGTGCCTCTTGTGTTACTTCTGTGTACATCTGCTACTGGATGCCTTGAATTTCCCTCTGGGATCAATAAAGTATCTATCTATCTATCTATCTATCTGAAGTGGTAGTTTTTTAGTGGGTAGTGGTGTTAACCGCTGAGTTGCACCAACCAGCATATATTCAGACATTGTTCTGTATTATTAACCGTTTATTTTTTCTCTTACATTATTGACCAACTGTGTCAGTTGCAAAATTGATTACATTTTTGGTCATTATTACTGAACCGGAAACTGGTCATTACTTTACTGGTCCCTTGGAACCACTGAGTAAACATAACAGCAACTTTTCAAAATTTCTGCAGTATCAAGATGTGAACAAAATAATTCAAAGCGATCTGAGATTAAATGGCTAGTTCAAAACAAACTACTCACAGTGGTGGTGATAGGAACCAGACCAGTTTAATTTCTCTAAAAACTCTTTTACAAATTGAGCTGCCTGATGCCTGAGACCATTGATTTCCAATAGTTTTGAGAACATTCTGGTCTAAAAGATGTTGTCTAAAAGATTCATGGCAGAGGGGTACATGAAGGGCAAATCGTCTCCAACAAACTTAACTTTCACCCTATTTTACCATAATCACCGTCAATAACTCAGGGCACGGATGTATAGATAGCTTGGGCTAGTTAATAAAATGCCTACACTTGTGTGACCCCTGGTTCCTGTCAGAACCACTGTAAATAAATCAGTGAGCAGGTTTCTCTATAATGATCCACTTTACACCAAACCACTCCTTGACTTTGTTTACATCATAACCATGTGATTATGCAGGCGTTTGGAAAACTGGTCAAATTTAGTCCAAGGAGATCTGTAGTACCTTGCAGAATTAGACTTTGTGAAGTCATGACAAGCCATGACTGGTCATTGTGCATTGTACATGTTCATCTTTAGACATTGGTAGCAAAATTCAGTTATCACAAATTTAGGGAGCTTTCTTCCATAAATTTTAAATAGATGATTTATGGAAATGTGGAGCAGCCAGTGGCCTATATTGGAAAAACAGACATTTATCTAAATGGATGTGATTCATTTACATGGTTTTTCCTTTGGCTTATGAGGCTATTGTAATGATCTGGGCCACGTTTTGTTGCTGGAATAATGTCTTCTGAAACTGAAATTCAGCATTGACTGGGTATACTGTAGTCCAGTGTTAAGCTTGTGGAGTAGCTTGATGCATGCTACTAGGGTCACCCTTAGGTTTTTTCCCCCCAGGTTTCAATCACAAAACAGTCTGTAACCTTGAGGGATTTGCCTGGATAAATAGACTAAACAGGAAAAAGAGAAAATGACCCAGAGGACATTGGGTGATCGCTAGCTGGGAAGCGTGCCCTTAGTCTCATTCATGGATGACATTTTTCAATGAAGGTTCATTTAAAAACATAACATGTCTATAATCGTGTCAACAAATTCACCTCCAGTTGCCATTTCTCTGAATCTGATGCCTTGTTGCTTCACTGGCTGTTTTTGTTCATCCCTGAGCAATTCATCTCAGACAGATGACAGTATATCAAACTATGGTTTGCCTTAGACAGGACAAACAGTGTGTACTTCGCTTCATAATAATGTCACATCACAATATACGATTCAAGGACAATTGAAGGACATGAATGTTGGAGATTGATTTTAGAGACAGCTCTCCTTTAATGCAGTTTAAATACCCAATATATATGTTTCTCTCTTTTTTGCTGGTGTGAGCCTTTTTTGATAAAAACTGATTGTCTGAAAAAAGTGACTGTAAATAATAAACTAATTAATAATAAAGTAAACTGTAGATTGGCATAATCATGGTCCAAATTTGATGGTTAAGTTCTACATGTGCTACATGTAAACATTATAGTATATGTCCACTTGGAACTTTGTCTCACTGCATCCTATTTATTTCAGTGGAGTGCTTGCACACGTGCATGCTGTTTTGCGGTACATCTGCCTTGTGGTGCAGTTCAGCAGACTGATGTACACTGGAAAGTACAAAAGCATGAAAAATCAATATTCTAATCATACTGTAAGCTTCTGTGTGACAGCAAACATCATCTTAGATTGTTTACTGCCCCAGATATGTTCAGCATGTACTATTAAAGAGCCTCACCTTAGAGCTTGTGTTTTCCTTAATGGTAATATATGTACTAGTGATGGAGCAAAATTAAAGATTCTTGAATGAAGCCAAAACCAAAATCTGGAAAAAGCTAAATGAACAGTTCACATAGAATGATTACAGTATGTGCCTATAAAATCCAACACCTATGAATCCAACATCCTTATTGTCTAAGACTTCTTTGATTGGTTAGTTGTACTTTGCACTGTCCTTTCATCATTTCATTTCTAACACTATGGATACAGATGTTATTGGCGTGCAAGCCGGGACTCTGTGGTTTCCATGGTTTTGTTGTAATTCTGCGTATTGAGCAGGTTGACATTCTCAGATTGTGTATTAAACCTGTATTGTGGTTGTAGGGCATTGTACCTTCTCTTGATACATGAGCACTGAAATCGCTTATGTCCCTCAAGCCTATTTCACACCAGATGCGATGCGGTGCGTGTGGTAATGCGCTTGTTATTTCACACCAGACATGACACACGCATGTCGCAAGGCGAAGGTGGTTCTGTATGTGTTGTATTTTGACGTGTTTTGTCCTTTAAGCGCTCAAATAAACTTTATGTAAATGACATGAAGATAAACTGACTTGCTGCTGCGACTGCTGTTGTTGCTTTCACCATGTAATGCATAGCTGTATGAGAAGGGTGGACATGTGGGTTTACAACACTGAAGGGAACATATATAATGGAAAACTTCTTGTATGTACATTTGGGTGTCTATCTGGGAGGCTTACCCACCTGCAAACTCTGTACCTTGTCTGAGAGTTAAAACTGCATTTGTTGATTGTATTGTTTACCTAGATTGTATGTTATAGGATAAACATGGCATTTCTCTACTCCTTCTGCTCAGAAACTGAAAATAGTCCCAATGCGTACTTGTGTACTGCATGCACACAGCCAGTATTAAAGGCTACGCTGATTAATACAGGAGCATGTTGCATAAGGCCTGGTATGAAATGAGCTATACAGACAACTCTGAAGGAGCCAAAGTCCTTACTGTAGTTCCCAAATCTGATCTAGGGCCACTCTAAGAATGCATCAGTGCTGACCAGAGCAGGAAGGTGAAGTAAATGACTAGCATTTTGAAGGACTGCTTCCCATTTTCATTACTTCAATTTCATTTATTCATTTGATTATTAATAAAGATGTTGACTGTTTTTATCTGCTGAAAACTAAAAAAGACATTTTTGTCCACTTAAAGTCACAATATAATTACTATCTGATCCAGCTTCTAACCATGCTTAATGAATTATTACATGCCAGTTTTATGATGTTCTGGTTTCCCACTAAATGAACACGGGGAACCACTGGATGTTAACAGTGCTACATGCCATCTGTGCAGATTTACAAGGTTGGTAATACAACTAATTTGCATGCACATCTCAGGATGCATTATCCAGCTCAGTGCTAAACTGAATCTGGAGGTGAAGAGAGGGTTCGGAAACAGAATCACTTTATTTTGCTTATCACTTTAAGTATGTTCCACATACGACATGGAATTTTGGTCCTGGTGAGTGCACACATGTGTAATGTGCAATATACTGAACAGACCGGATGAGCACACAGACTACTAAAAAGTATTTATCTAAGAGAAAAATAAAATAGAATGCATTAAATAGAATACAGAAAGAAGTGATACACAGGCATAGAGCTAATGAGAATATCTATCCATATTGGGAAAGGATTATCTATACCTATGCAGTTCAACCAACTGGCAGAATCAACAAACTGGCACCCTTCTTTTGCATAACTCTGCCATTTTACTGTCTGTTTCACCAGAGAATTTCTGTTTCATTTATATGTATCCCAGCATTCTTTGCACAAATCTAGTACATTATAATCTTTCCAAGTAGTGTTGAGTGTATGTGTGTAGTTAATTAGTTTGTGATGTCTCGTTTGTAGCCTATAATCAAGCGCAATCTTTTCTATTGTACACGTTTAAACTAACCATAGATTAAATGATTGCGGGGAACGGTTAAATAAAGGCAAAGCAATTAGCAAAGCCATGTGGCACATGAAAAAAGACAAAAGAAAATTATAATTTATATAATTTATATAAAAATACTTATATAAAGTATCTATGATTTGATAATATCTATTATCATCCTTAGGCCAGTAAGTAACTGTATAGGACTGTATAGCTCAAATGCGGATTGGTTTCTCTATGTGCATCTGCAGCTTCCTTTTAAGCACGTAGTCCCTGCTGTACACTGCGTGAAGACACAATGACGTTTTGGGCTCTTTTCTCACGCATTTGTTTATGAGACACGTGCTGTGCAGGAGAGCTGCGGGCCCAGTCAGACTTACATAGGCGCTTCCCAGAGCATCCCGGGACTCCTTCAAATTGGTAAAGGCTTCATTAGCTGCGACCAGTTCCACCGCGGAAGGAACATCTGTTTGCTAACTGCTAGCATCGTTACCCAGCCTTCTCCGTCTGCCTTATTGCCGGCGTGGTCCCTTGTCTGTTAATAGAATCCTCATTAGACGGCTGCTTCTTGATGGGGAACACAGCGACCGAGCAGTGCCACACTCCCACTGGTGTCTATTAAGGGCGGCCAAGCAAAGCTTTGGTTTTCCTCATAGGACAACCTAAATAGGCTCGCCTTGACCCCACCTGAAAGCAAAAGTGGGGGGTGCATATTCTTGACCCCTCCATGGAGAGTTCTGTAAGCTTAGAGGTGCACGTACAGTATCGATTCCTTTCTGTTAGATATCACATCACAAGCTATCTCCAATATACAGATAACAGGCTCCAACCAGAAACAACACTTGCTCCTTCTCTGTGACTCCTTGTTAGGGGTAGAGGTCAGAGTTTGTGTTTTTCTGCAGTCTACTCCAGGCATGTGGCAGAACGGAGTTGCTCAAGCATTCCGGCAGTGGGGCTGTAATTTGATGAGGGTTTAAGCAAAGTCCATTTCTCTGCGTCAGAAGTGATAAAGCTCCGATGCAAATTGAGCAAAAGGGGCACAGAAAAGAGGGCGCTCGGAATGTGCGATCGTAGCATTGCAGGATCACGACCAGCATATGCGGCTGTTTAGTTGGTGACTGCACAACAAAAAAGAGAAAATTTTTTGGGCAGAAATATCAAGAGGTCAAACGGTGCTGTGAAAGCCAATTAGGCTGATTATGTAACAAGCCCAGTCATCAGCAGTGCGGTTTCACAGATCCATTGTGAATTGACCGGGCGCGGCCTAGTTTTTGGTGGATAATTGTTCCAGCCAGGTGGGATCAGGGTGTTGTTTTCATGTGCTGTTTTCCTAATAGGACGCTTTGGATGGGCGTATTATTGCTCACCTGCCCATACCCTTATCTACTCCAGCTCCAGATGCGTTAAACATGGTGAATCTTCCCATCAATCTCTCTCTCTCTCTCTCTCTCTCTCTCTCTCATTCTCTCTATTTCTGTAAGGGTCTTCAGTCTAGGCTGGCGTGAGTGCATATTCCCTTGAGCTGGGCAGCTCAGCTGTGCATGCGCTCCACCCTGTCTGTATGCAGACTCCCGGGAAATCTATACGGCTACAGCTGTGTGCCCAGTGGCTGGCATAAACAGAGAATGATGGAGAAGGGAGGGAGGGATAACAGGAAGCCTGTATGCTATCTTGGAGAAAGGGAAAATGAAGCAAACCAATACTCCTAAAGCCTCTCTGAGCTCGGAGCTGTAATCATTTGCCCCTACCCCTCTACTTCCTTGTTTTCCTTTGCCCTGCCTGCCCGCTGGCCTGTTGATCAGGGACCCAGAAAGGCAACTAGTACTAGTTTATTGTGGATGGAACTTGCCATGCCACTAAACCAAATTCCTGCTTTCAACTTTCAACGTAAATTCCACCATTGCAGCATGACGTTAGATTAACCTTAACCAGGGCCTACTCTGTAACACTAAGCAGAGGCCCCATAACGTTGGATCTTACAACTAACCTCTGTGTTAACACTCCTAGCCATCAATCAAACATTCTCTCAACAAACACCTTATAGCAGTGAGTAGTTACAAATCACAAGTACTGATGGTAGTAGGATAAATAAGCAAAGCCACAAGCAAGCCCAAGAGCTCTTTACATATGACATATTCAAAATGATAAAGACTAGTTTGACCCATAACTGTATGTTAAGCATTTCACCTTGGGAGGATACAAAGGTTCATTGAACTAAAAAAAATACCATCGCCTGACCTGTGCATCGTCAGGAAGCATGACCCTAGCTTATTCAAAGCATGAAACTAACTACACATAACCTAAACATCACTGAAATACTATAACTAAGCACTGCTGCAACTGTAAATGTGTTAGTAGTAGTAAACAAGCACTGCCACTGCTCACAAGTCAGAGCTATGAGGTGACACAGCCTGCTACTTTTCAGTTAAACCTTCTGTAGTTTGTTATTATGTCCACTTAATTGGACCAAAGTATTGGGACATACTGAACATTACACCTACAGGAGCTTTCATGACATTCCAGTTATAACAGCTTCCACTCCTCTGGAAAGGCTTCATACAAGATTTTGAAGTGTGTCTTTGGGAATATTTGCCCATTCATCCAGAAGAGCATTTGTGAGGTCAGAAAGGGCCTGGCTTGCAATCTCCGTTCAGGTTTATCCCAAAGGTGTTCAACGGGGTTGAGGTCATGGCTCTGTTTTTCCACACCAGACTCACCCATCCGTGCCTTTAAGGACCTTGCTTTGTGCACTGGGGAATAGTCATGCTGGAACAGAAAAGAGATTTCCGCAGACTGTTCCTACAAAAATAGAAGCGTACAACTGTTCAAAATGTGTTGGTAGGCTGAAGCATTAGGATTTCTCCTCACTGGAACTAAGGTGCCTAGGCCAAACCCTGAAAATAACCCGATAGCATTATCCCTCCTCCACCAAACTACAGTCTTACAGTCTTACAGTCTATCAGAATGTCAAATATGTGCGATTAGTCGGTCCACAAAGTCTAGTGATGACATGCTTTGAACCACTCCATCCCAGTGCTTGGTATTGTGTTTGGTGATGTGAGGCTTGCACGCAAGTTTTTGTACTTATGTTAAAGTCAGTGGAGGCAACTTTTACAACCTACTAACTAAAATTTCTACAAGCTCACTCTGTAACTTTATATGATCTGCCACTCAGTGGCTAAGTTTCTGTGGTTCCTAAATGCTTCTACATTTCAATAACCACACTTAAAGTTGATCCTAGATTATCTATGAGGTCAGAAATTTCACAAATTAACCCATTGTAACAGTAGGATATTAATACAGTACCATATATGAATTCAGGGTTCTAGAGAACAACTCCTTCTTTTACAAGTGCTTGTAAATGCAGACTGCATGACTAGATGCCTGATTTTATATACCCGTGGCAATGGGACTCAATAAAACTCTTGAATACAATGATTATAAGATGTGTCCCAATAATTTTGTCCATATAGCGTACATTGCGTTTGAAGGAAATATTATTTAGGACAGGTTTATTACGTTGCAAGATTTAAAATGTGGATTAGGTGAACTAAAACAACAGCTACTACACAGCATATGCTGTATAAGTCGGTCTTAAAAATAAGTTTACGTAGAGCTGAGGGTAACATCAGTACCAGTTAAATCACACTCAGTAGTTGCAGTTTTCAGCAGAATTCTTGACTATCAAGCCGCAAGCCCATTGCACTCTTTGATGAAGCTCACTCAAGGATGCGCACTACAGGGCAGGCTGTTGGAAATACTAGCCTGGCTAGCAGGCTGCAATGCTAAAGGCTATTGTCGTCCCATGTAATACTAGCATTAGAAATTTTGTCCTAAAAAAGTTTTACTGCTGCTTGTGAATCCACAGTGCCAACATTCTGTTAAGTTCTATCTACTAGTAATTTCTTTGTGGTATCAGTACCCTCACCGCTGCTGCCGATACAGTGTCTAAGTGCAAACCTACCATAAATATTTATGTCAATGCACTGAAAAGGGTATTTTTAAATGATTTGATTTAAATGTGAACACAATTTTGAATGAATGAATAAAATATTCATGTAAACTCAGCACAATATTATATCTTTGATTAAATTCTCAAAGAGCTTTTTTTTTTTTTTTTTGGCATCTGCACTAAAGGTTCAAACACCTATCTTTATTAGCTACAGTCAGTTTGCACCAGACTCATAGTATGTCACTGAAGCCCTCAAGATGATGTGCGGCTTCTTTGCAGTCTGTCTGTGGAGATTTGACACATGAAAGTGTCTAAGCAATGTTTGGTAAATTCTCTGAATTTGGAGTTGTGGTTTTTAGCCCACTTCCCCGGCTGCAGCCTTGTGGCGTAGTCGTGACACTCAGGCGGTGAATAACACTCGAAATATGACACAATATCCAGCGGTATCAACACTGTCAACATAGATTTTCTTTTTGACTTAAAATGCTAACAACAAAAATAAGCAATACATGACCAAAGCGATGAATATTCATTAAACGTCCATCACCATGTCAGTGTGGTTCTGATTAACTCTGTGATTGAGACCCAAATTATAGACCATCAACTGTAATTCAACAGTCCACTCATCAAAATTTTGTCCAGAATGCATCCTGCTAGCCAGAAGTGACAGTTCTTTAAAACGTTCGAGATAACGTCTACATTCATTGTAACACAATGCTTTTTGCCTGTCACAAAAACACAAAGCTTCATCAGCTGTTCACACGGTGCTGCAGATGGGCAGTCACTGTCATATTATTGCTCCCTAAGACCCATCCACTGCATCTGATGCAAAAAGCATCTCATATTTCTTGACAGACAGCTTAGTCAGTGGGAATTATCCTCATCGCATTGAGTGGGCTTTCAAGGAAATCAGATGAGCGCTTTGGTCAGAGGGATTTGTGCATGGTCTTATTGGCAATATCCATTATGTATGTAAAAGGAAGACTGTCCATGGGAGGGCTGTCCAATCAAGTCCTGGAGAGACTTATGCCACCACGATTTGGTGATTTCCCTGTTTAAACGAGTCTACAAAACTTGGTACCTAACAGCTGAACCTGGTTTCCTTTCGCATAGAAATCTCCAAACTATGGTCCCTTCAGGACAGAAGCGAGAAAAACTGATTTAAAACATATTTCTGATGTTGGCTGTTCTACATTTTCCTTTCATAATCATTTCATTGGACAAAAATGTACAACAGTACTCCTATTACAGCTTAAAAGCTAGTGCCACAATACTGCAGGATTACATAGGCTGCTTGTGCTGTTATAAGGGGTCGGTAAATTTACTACTGCCACAAGTGATACTATATATGATACTCCATACTCAACTCAACTGGGAAAGGGCTTCTATTTGCAGTGCCTTTACCTCTGGTCAGCATTATGTCCCTACACACCTATCTGACCTAAGGCAAATCACTGTTGGAGTCCATCCACCCAGAACCCAGGGTTGAGATGGCCGAAATGGTGAAAACTCCTTTGTTAACTTTTTATGCTGAACGCAGCCAATCAGAGGAGCAAGGCTCACCACTGGGACCTTCACTTGAGAGGACCCATCATTCTCTTTCATTCCCCTAGGCAGAAAAAAGCCCCGTTCTTTGCCAGGATGTTGTCACAGGTCTGTCTCGGCTGTCAGCAGCATGTCTTGCCCAAAGCCCAGCACATTCCAGGCTGTGCTACTTCGCTTGTAGATCAGTGGATCTTTAGCACTGTTTGTCATGTGACCGTTTGCTGTACAGTTTGCTTTTTTGCCAAATGCTAGGCATTTTCAAGATGTCTCGGTGATGTGAGTGTATCCGTGGCTTCCAATGTCTTTGTGCCATGTCAAGTTAAGCTGTCCTATCTTTCAAATACCACTGGAACTGATCCAGCAGGCAAAACCATTCCAAAGCTTAAAATGTGGCGTGACACTAGAGCACCATATTGCTCATGTAACCCAAAGTGCTTAGTTTAGATCATAAATCGATATGTCTGTGGCCCTGAGCATCACCAAAGAACTTATTTCATCCAGGGACATTTTAGGCGGACAATGTGGATGTTGGTGGTTCTGGGGTTAACTGGTGGTCTGGTTGAGGTGACAGTGGACAGAGGGAGGTTGATTAGAGCTCAGGTTTTAGACCCCTCACCTGGCCTGACTGATGTAATCGGAGAGAGCCGTTGTCTGGCACTAGCTCGCCTAAGATGACGGAAATGTCAAAGCTTGACATATCATCACTTCAGGGAGCACAAACCAAATTTTGGAGCTGTGCTGCCTGCTAATTTGTCTTTCTTTCTCTTCAAAAGCTAACAAAGTTTAACCTTGTCCGTGAAATATTTTAATAAATAATAAATGCATGCTAGTGCCCTGATTCTGTTAAGCTTCTGAATGCTAAAAAATGCATGGCACGGTTGTTTTCTAATTCAGTAATACAGTGTGGGCATTCCTGGTCAAATGGCATGTTCTTAAATGAAGAATTAGTTAACCTTTACCGACAATATACATACTCGCATTTTAATCTTACAATCAGTGAATTTAGCATAATAAAAACTCCAAAAACATGCTTTTGAACCCCCAAGGCTTTTGGGATGTTATTCTGCAGACTGATGAGTCAAAGGTGGAACTTTTTGGAAGACATGGGTCCTGTTACATCTGGTGCAAAGCTAACACCGCAGTCCACCATAAGAACATCATACCACCGGTTAAACATGGCGATGGTAGCGTGATATTCTGGGACTGCTTTGCTTTTGCAGGACCACACATCTACCACTGCTGTTTCCCCTCCTCGCCCACAGAGGTCGCCTTTACTGAATTCTAGGCCTTGGATTCAGACCTGTTTTTTAATCAGCAGCCGTTTTGTAAACTTAAGACCCTAGTTTGCTGAATGTCTTTGCAAAGTCTTTTATTGGTAAGCTCTGCAAAGCACAGAGTGGCAGAGTCAAAGTCCTGACTTGAGTTCTATAGAAATGCTGGGTCAAGACCAGCTTTAAAATGGGGAAGTCATGCTCAAAAGCTCTCCAATGTAGCCAAACAGCTCTGCGAAGAGGAGCAGGTCAAAATTCCTCAACATCAAAGTAAAAATATCTTATTGTAAGTTATCGCAAAAATTTGATTGCAGATGTTACAGCATATAGAGTGGCTCAACCAGTTGCTAGTTTTAGGGGGGCAATTACATCTTCACAATAAATCTTTAACCTCCGTAAATGGAATGGTAATTTACAGGCTGCATTTTGTGTTTACTCAGGGTTTGTTATATATATTTTAAAATTAGTTTGCTGTTCTGAAACATTTAAATGTGACAAACAAGCACAATTAAAAGAAGCCAGGTGAGGGGCAAATACTTTTTCACAGCACTGTACATAAGAGAAGTCAATCATGTTTCTTTAAGGAGGTTAACCTCATTTGCTGACCTGGGCCAGATATGCTGTGGCTTTTTTGTAATACATCGGAGGCCAAGTTTCCACTTGGCTGCTGGACTCACACGCCTCAAGTCAGGGGGTCAGTGTTTCTGGGAGTCCCTTCAGGTTTGTCCATGGTGCTGTGTCCATGTGCCATATGTCATGTGAAGAGGCTACATATGCCTATGTTTGTGAGGGGTCTGAACCAGCCAGTTACACTGTACATTTAATATTATGTGACATGCGCAGTTGCAATTCATTCTTTTGCAGGTGGGAAAGAACTTCTCATTCTGTTCCAGCAGGAAACATTATCCTTAGCACTGCATCACCATTGGGCCTTGTTCAGCTCTGCCCTCATGATAAGTAGCACTTATAGATCTGAATAAACAGAGCTATTCTCAGTCGTAAACACTGAGCAAAAAGCAACTTGGTGTGGCCATGAATCTGCTGAAATATGGTGACTCATTTCAAGATGTGAAAAGCCTGTATGTGTGAAGCAGACTGCAAGATCAGTTTTGGCATTCAGAGAGTTTTTTATGCACACATGCCTTGGACTGTGATGCCTGTCCTAGAGCGGCGTGACTGTCCATGAGGAATTTTAATGCAGCGCTTTTTCCTGTCCATAGAAGCCCACTTCCGCTGAAAGCCCTTTTTGTTGTGTAAAGCCGTCGGAGGAATTTTAGAGCTCTTGACACGCTGATTGGTCCACTCTTGTTTTTTCTTTCCCTCAGCATGTAGCTCGTTCCACAAACATATAATTTCATCCGCAGTCATGCTCGACACATCAGAGTATTTATCGGATGTTGGCAGCAATTACGGCACACAATGAAGCTACAAATCTGAATCTGTTGTGGTGTAATTACTAAAGACAGAGGTGAAGGGATTATGGCTACACACTGTTTTGACATGTGTAATTAGGACATTGATATGACGTATCTGACCCACTGTATTAAAGCTTGAGTGGCTTTTTCCGTGCGCCCACATGGCTGAATGACTGACTAGCCAAGATTAAGCGTGATACATTGCCATGAAGGTATAAAGCGCTGATGTTCACCATATGACAGCTTGTTTCGCTCAACCTCCCCCTCCCCACACACACAATCACACACTCTCTGTATGTTGCTCAGTCGCCTTACAGAACATGCCATACAGTGGGGAATAGCAGCGAGCGTTAGCTTTAGCGGTAGTGGCATCCTTGCCTGCACGGTTCACTTTCAATCTTTAATGCGTTCGAATGAGCGAAGGCAGCAGGCTCCTATTTTAGGCCGCTGTTTACATAGCATGTCTGTTTGAATTAGCAAGAGCATGCGCGTGTTGTTCCCCTGCAGGGCTCGTTATCGCACTGGCCAGGGTCTGCTAAGTGGCCTCGGTCAGAGACGTCCCACGCCCTCCGACCGACAAGCCTCTGTCACAGGCATTTCTCGCAAGGAGAAAGCTGTTTGCCTGGCACGGTCAAACATTTACCTGTTAATGCCTGTCCAAACACTATCGTGAAAGTCAATATTGGTGCTCTGTTGTCGAAAATGAGCATGAAAAGGAGGAGCTGCTTCTTATTTTTTTCTCTCCATTTCTAGGGTGGAGAGATGGGGGTTGACAGATTTCGCATGATGTTCCAGGAGTTATTTTGAGCGTCGGCTGTTACTGCTGTCTGCTCACTCCTTTTTCTTTCCTGGAATAATGTGTTGTAGCACAGCTATTCGGAGCTGTGAAGGAGCGGGAGTGCTCGGTGCGCCGCTGCATGCAGTGCGTTTGGTGCCTAATGAGGAGAGTATGTGTGGAAGAGAGAGAGGAGAGAGAGAGAGAGTGAATATCACAGTAATGGCCCAAAGGTATTTCTCTGCGTCTCATAGTGCAAGAGTGGGAGTCGGCCTGCCTGAAGACATGTTTGCCATTTAATCTATGGCTGTGTGTCTTGATTTTTTTTTTTTTTTTGAGCTTCTGTATTCTGTGAGCTGCATCTCTAAATCCTAACAAGACAGAAATCTTTAAAAGCTCAGAGGCTGAACTCTCTAAAAACACGGTATCGGATTTCTCTTAAACTATAGGGTGCCTTTTTACCAAGCGGCCGATATATATCAGTTAGAGGATGCTCATCTAAATCACCGCCCCAAAAGCAGGCTTGGTTCTTTACCGTTAAGGCCCAAGCACAGTTGCATTCGAAAGTATACAGCGGGGTTCAAAAGTCTGAGAACATGCTTTTATTTTGCACGCTTTTCTAATCTTCACTCATCATCAAAAGAATAGTTGCATCCAGAAGGAATCAGCCCACAGGAACAAAACTTGGTAGGTAGGGTTGACATTGCCGGACATATATACGTGACGTAAGTAAGGACAGGCCTTATCACTATACCTGACCAACCCAACAGCTACGATCAGCGAGCAGCGATGTCCTCCATTAATGATTATGGGCTGGTGGCTGCACAATGCAGGATTACATTCACGCAGACCGTTACAATGACTGCCCTTAACAACACATTAACATTCCAAGAGACTCCAATGGTGTGCCAGACTGTCATAGAAGGACTCAGAATGGCAGCGAGTCCTTCAAGATGAGACCAGGAATGGTTTGTTCTCATTCCTCACACGTCCAGAAGGCCATGTTCCTCCACCTCCACCTCCACCCCACTGCAAAATCTGCAGGAACTATGTGAGAATATTCAAGCTCCATGGGATGGATTATCACAGGACACAATTAGGAACCTTCACCACATGCCGAGACGTCTGGCATGTTGTGTTAGCGAACATGGCGGCCCGACACCATACTGAGAGACACTACTCCTGTATGTGTAGCTTAATAAATATTCCCCATATCAGTTTAAATTGAGCATTTATTGTTCCTGGCAACTTTTATCTTCCTTCCCAATAGCACTGCAATCTGGCACGTCCTTCTGGGTACAAGTATTGTTTTGATGATGAACAGGGAACTAAAGATTTCACAGCACAAATAAAAAAATGATACTTAATATTTTGGCTGCTAAATAGACTGAAAATTGACATTCCATGGAAGGGTTAGTTTATCTGCATTTGATTATTAAAACAGGTTCTGAGATGAGATTGCATGTTTTTGCCAAGAAAAAGCATGAAATGATCGCAGAATATGGGATGTAAATTCACTTCTAATAAAGATCTGTAGCACTTTTCAGAAGCAGTGATGACTAAAATGTGCCGTAATTTGCTTTACAAGGTCTTACCAAATTATTTATTACATATAACAGAGCCTCACTTATGTACTAATACAGATCATAACAAATGAAGCTTGATGGACAGTAAATCAGCCACAGAGAGTTATTGTCTAATTTAAACTAAACAAGAACTAAAGAGCTAGATAATAAACTCTGAGTATGGGTTCTCTGAATTGATGGGAAGGTGATTTGATGTGCACTCTCACTGCAGCAGTACCACAGAATTACTTGGCGTGCTGACCCAAGTGACCCTAGTAGCCTCTAGCAGATTTTTTGGTATGCCTAGACATGCAAAAATGGATCACTTGTCCATCACATATTGAACTATTGTGTCTACACGAGCTCCCTTTGACTAACAAGAATGCCAGTCCTCCATCCTTTCCGCTTTTCACGGTGGAATCGCCATATATTGTGCAAGACTGTAAAATCTCCACTTGTGCAAGTCAGATTACAATTTTGATTCATGCTTTTCAGAGCACGGCCTCATTTCCCGAATAGCGCACTCCTCCTCTCTGAGCCTTGTTGCCGAGCATGCCCATGGTGGGGTTATTTTGAGGCTTTGGCTGACTTGTCCAAAAATAGACGATAGACATGGCTGTCTAGTGCGTACCCTTGGCTTCAGCCTCGCTCGGTGGTAGGTTGTTTTTTATTGCCCTCAAAATATCTCTCTCTCTCTCCCTTCTTCTAGCTCTCTGTCCCTCTCTCTCTCCCTCTCTCGCTCCTCTGAATGTAATGCAAACCGAGGGAATCATTTATACTCGACACACTGGAGTGAACCCATTTGGCTGCAATATGCGGGCGAGGAATCAGAAAAACACTTTAACGGGTGTTGAATCTAATGAGATTAGCGAAGAGGCTTACGCAGACAAGACATTGAGATAAACAGCGATAACCCAATAATAACTCATTATTCCTTCCATCTCTGAATCGGCAAGAGTCACAGCTCACTGGCATCTTGTGTTGGTGCACAAACTCGTCATGCATGACTGTCTTCGAGTTGTTGATATTATTGTTATTATAGTGCAGAGAGAAAGGGAGGATGCTGGCGAAGCTCATATGCGTGCTGTGGTGGGAGGGGATGCTTCTGTGTGCCTCACGCAGGCCTGCCAATGGAGGTAGGGCATTGGGACGTCCCCTAGACAGAACAGGAAAAATAAAGGAGGACATCAAGCAGGGAGAAAGACAGGGCATCATAAATGGGAGTTAAAAAAGATAGCATGATACAGTGGGGGGAGGAGGAGAGAGGTGAAATACACAGAGAAGCAAGAGAAGTGGGGAAAAACAGAAGGCAGAGAGGGAGGAGAGCGAGAAAGGAAAGGAGGGGTAAAGGAGGGAAGAGGCACACCAGGAGGACAAGTGGGGAGGGAGTGATGGAAGAGAGAGAGGGTGAGGGAAAGGGAGACGCTGAGAGGAAGAATCTAAAATATGGACACCCAAAATATTGCAGCAGCGTCATACAGCCGCTGAAATTGCTTTCCAAACAGATCAGACATCTACATTTTCATGTTGCGTCTTAGCTAGTCATCTTAAATTAGCTAGCAAAGATTACCTAGGTTTATAGCTAAGGCAAGCTCGGCTAGCTAGGTCAAGTTTCTTACCTACTTTCTTAACTGAAAGTGGAATGGACAGGAGCAACTGGCATTCCACAGTAAATGCTTTTCCACTGCTTGATTAATATGGGGAAAATACAGTGCACTGTACAGTGTGACAAAAACACACAGTCTGTCTGGTTTGGTGTGCAGATCCACTGCCCTCCACTGGGCAAAGGGAGACTTGTGCATGTGATGATTGAAATAATAAAGATACAATTTACAGGTCCAAGCCCAATGTCATAAGCATGCCCAACATAAGGCTGTAGAATAGTTCTGTAGCACCATTAATATATTAACATATGCCTTTGTAATCTTTGTCAACAGTAGGCATTGGGCAAGTGTACCAAGTGTGTGAATAGGACAGTGTGTCAGACACTGTATCATTTAAAATCTGAGATTACCTGCACAATTTAGCAAAAACATACATAAACAATGTTGTAGCATTTCTTTAAGAGAGGCATGTTAATTTGAGTGAGATATATGTTAATCTGAGTGGGAGATATGTTAAGTGGAGTGAGATATATGTTAATCTGAGTGGGAGATATGTTAATTTGACAGTTTATGTATGATTCCTTACTGTAGACCATCATTGGCATGCTTCCTCAGAGTATTATTCTATATGCTTTTACCGATTTTGGCCTCAATCAGACAATGCATGTGTGGGGGGCAGATATTGGATATATGGGACATATACTTATTGTAAGTAATCCACTACCTGCAGTGCAGGAGATATGACCCAACAGTTTAAAACTTGGCTACAGCACCCACCACCATGAAGGCAAAGGGAAGGGATAACTACCTATTGGACAAGCTTCTTGTAAGACCTGTAAGACCTACGGATTAGTCTCCACAATTTATTTTAATGGACAAGAAGAAGAAGAATACTAACAGTTAGAAACGGATCTCAGTCATAATAATTATCATAGCAGACATATCTTTAAAAATATGTTTACTTTAAACAGACTTAAATTGCTTTTTAGTTGCAGCAGTTTTATTATAAATGTGCTCTTACTTAAAAAATGTAACTATATGTACTACAATGGATTGGCGTCCTGTCCAAGGTGTTTCCTGCCTTCAGGCCCCATGCTGGGATAGACTCCCACACCCAGAAGGATTAACCCAGAAGGATTAAGCGCTTTAGAAGATGAGTGAGTGAAAGTGAGTGACTGCTATTGCAGTAGATGAGCCTTTTGCACATGCCTTGTCCTGTACTTTCCAGCTGTGGTTGGTCTTAGGTGGTGGTTGCAGCTTATTCTATTGGCTATCAGCTCTGGCTTTGACTCTCAGTTCTTTCTGCTCTATACACATATATCAGGAAGCTACTTCTCCAACCATTCACAAAAAGAATCCTCACAAAATAACCCAACATTTCTCGACATTTCTGAACATTTCTCGTCACAAATAACAGCACGGCTAGAACACTTCCCAACCAATCTGCCTGTCCTGTCGAAATGAACTGCTTCATGGTATGAAAACAGCAGCTCCCAATAACAGCAGTCATGCTTCTGAGTATCTCAGGGTTCACTCCATCACTTGGAGATTGTGAGTTCAATTCCTGTTGATGCCATTTGTAGCCAGGAGCCTGAGAGAGCACCTTAATGCCATTTTGTGACATGTATTGCATATCCAAAATGTCATGTGGTGCCATGATACTGTGCTGCCATTTTAGAATGGAGCCATTAGAACCAGGAGAATCAAAATAATGTACTATGTGATGCAGCCTTTTAATTGCCCACCATCAGAGATTCAGCACAAGACAGTCAATATGGCATCACGGCAAGGAAAAGGTCAGGTGACGAATGATTAGGTGATCCTTATTAATGGGCAGGAATTGACAGTGCCTAAAATGTAATTTCAATGTTTTTGAGTTAGGAGGGAAAAAAAACAAAAATGTGGTGAGAGTGTGTGAGTGTGTAGGTGTGTGTGTGAGTGTGTGGGTGTGTGTGTGTCGCCCTGCAAAGCCTGAAATATTAAACGTTTTTCAGACGTTGCTATATTTTATAGGCAGTAACGTCACACAATCAGAAAGAAGAGCCAACTTGATATATAGATCCCAAATGTAAAATCAGCATTATACTGATGAAGATATGAAGACAATAGTAGATAATTCACCTACACGTCCTTCACTTCAAGTTTTAGCTGAGTTCTCCTTGAATATTTTTAACACAATAAAAATCATTAGATTAATTCGCTTGTGGGGGTCAGAATCAGAACAAATATTATGAAATGCTTGGTGCAGTTCTTACATGTTTCAGCCATTGTTAGCCATTGTTAAAGCCTTACTTCATGTTAGTTTGATAATACCTAATGTAAAGTGTTACCAAATGTTCTTCTGCATGTTGCCTGCAGTTGCAGCCGCAGAGGTGTTCAAATCCTCCAAACGTTAACTTTAAGCCCATAAGATATTTACTTTATTATTGCTTGAGGTCCAAAAATGTCTTGAAACAAGTCTTTGAAAAAAGGACGTAAATGTCAAGTGTGAAGGTAATTATTCCGCTAAGTAATGATATTTAAATAAAGATGCATAATGACAGTAAGAAAACTCTCAATATCTAAGACTTGAGATCAGTGGATGAAGAAAAGCATACCTGTCCTGCATGTATAAAATATGTTGTTGTCTGTATATTTCAAAATAACAGTTATTTGCAATCTTTGCTGTCCAAATAAATATTAGTTTCTCCAAAATGGCAACATTACAGTAGAGGCCAAAAACCTAATTTACTTTTAATGTAAGTTTGTGGAACTAGATTCTTTTTCCAAGCAGGTTTGGGCTCTTCATCATGAAATTCCCACACAGTGTAAACACCAGCAGCTGTGTTCAAATGATGCATTAAAAAGTAAAAATTGACCAAAAATTGGCATGTTTTTAATTGGACAGTGACGATAAATGTATCAGTAGTGATATAAATATATTTTAAGTGGGTCTCATGTGGAATGTTGGAGGTATGAATCTAAAATCTCATGAATAAGTCTGATTTTAAAAAAGAGAAAAAGATTAAATAGAGTAGTGGAAGTGATTAAATGGAGGGACATTTGAAGACAAGCACAGTACAGCGGTGTGGTCAGAGCAGCTGATGGACGCTTCTAGAGTGCATACTATCGACCAGGCTGGATGTCATGTGGTGATTAGCGGAAGGTGTCGTGTTCACCCCATCCGAGAGCAACATTGATCTAGCAGCCCCGATTTTGTCGATCGGGTCACTCTTAGCTATTCCCAACTCCCCTTGGTGAATAAGGCCTTATCTGGATAGAACTCTCTCTCTCTTTCTCTCTCTCTCTCTGGCCCAGGGCTCCTGTTCCACTTTTCCCCTCTCTCAGGGCCGCCCTATTCAGACAGCTCTGGCTTTCTCTCACAGATGCTGCAGGACAGCCTTAGCAGCATGCAGATTCTCCAAATGGCACTTAAACGCAGGAAGCCATTAGCACAGAAGTCTATTTTAGGTAAAGATGGCAGAGGCTAATCTACTTCTAGTGTATAGTCTTAGGCTGGTCTGAATTATGAAGGAGATTCCAGTGTCGCGTCTGAGCTGTTACTTTAGGTTAAATGATGGTTTCTCCATCCCAGTCTCCAAAGTTACAAAGCTCAAAGTACACACCCGAGGGGGAAATTCTGTCTCACGGAAACCCTTTTCTCAGCACTTTTCACTGTTACAAGGTGACGTCATCTCGTAACACAAAGCTTGGCACACCCTTACACAATGCTGCCACCTTGGCTATTGACCAATAAGTGGGCTCATTTTGAGGTGGGGCTTAAAGACATAGGAGCTCTAATAGAGCATTACAGACAGAGGGTGAATACAGATTGTATGCCAGTATGCACAATATTTCAAAAACACTGAAGCAGGTGAATTTACTCTGGTAGATCACAACAAGTAGTAGTATATATTATATAGGTTTAAAAAAGTGTAGTCTAGATTAAATATGGACATATCAAGCTTGCAAAATACATTTCATGTTTTTGTTATTAAGAGTAATAGCATAGAGCTGCCACTGCTTTCCATTTCTAACACCTGACTAAAGCGTACTAGTCAGGTTACCACTCGCACCCGCACTTGGTGATGTATTCAGAAAGCCTTCTTAGTGGTTAATCTGTCCTGTCAGGGTTCAGCTTCTGAAGTCCTAGCCAATAGGAAAGCCACCTTGACTGTATCTACCTACATTTAGCAGAGGAATTAAATACTGATCGACTAATTTTTTATTTTGACTAATGAGAATTTCAATAATGTAATTCTTTTGTTTCCAAACACAATTTGAAAGTGTAATAGGTGTATTACCAGAGTACTTGCAGAGTTTAAATTCAACACACATGATGATTACTAAATAAATTTGAATTAAACATAACATTTTTATTTAACAGAAGTCTTCAGGCCCTCTCTGAAGGTAAAGAAGGCCCTGAGGGGTCCCCACTGGCAAACGCACTCATAGAAATGTCTACATTATTATTACTACACTTAAATAAAGTGTAAAATAAATGCCCATATCATCACAGCTAAACTGCCTGTCATCTATCTCTAACTGACGAAGTGAAGGAAGAACAACCTTGTGCAATCCTGAACTTCAGCCTTTTCTAGTTTCCTAGCTATATGTGCAGATGGCAGATGCAGTAGTAGCACAGGGTGGTAAGCAAAGTCCATTTAGATGTGTGAATCAGAAGCACAGAAACCCAGTTGAGGCATCTGATGCCATGTTTCATTGTTTATGATCCAACGTGTTAACGGAGCGAAACAGCCTCAGACACTACATAATCCCCTAGCTCATTTCACAGGCTGACTGCATCTGGAGGAGAACTCGACTAGAGTGTGATATTCTATAATTCTGTCATAGGGCTGTTGGGGGGAACAGGAACGAAGAAGTTGGGGGGGGGGCAATGCTATTTGCCCTTTGTGATTGCAGAGGAATCGATCTGAAGGCGTCTTACAGACTAATCTATGGTGTTTTGATATTGTGAGGGAAGCAAGGACGTTGTGGTGTTTGTGAAATCTGTGCCCGGCCCGGGAGACAATTTGCTGCATAATGGGAGCTTCTCTGCTGCAGTCTCAGAGAAATGAACACAACACCCCAGCAGTTAGCTGCTAGACTGCACCTAGCATGAGTCGTGGCTGTATATGTCGTAGCTATGGAGACAGCAGGATCTGAGTCACAGGGACGAGCAGAGATGGAGAAGGATTAGCTGTGGTCGGATGGGCTGCTTGCCTGTTGTTTCCTCACGTGGCCTCTTAGGCAACTGTAAGTGGCACTACTGCATGGGGGGGGGGGGCGCGTTTTAGACACACAGTGTTACAGAGGACTTTGTTGCAAGAAGAGGGCTGAGGGATGAAGAGAAGAATCAGGGTGGGATGAGGAACAGAGAATAGTGATGGTAATGACATGTTGGGCACAATGAGAGACGATCCTGCCGTGGGATCCCTGCGCTACATGGCAGCTAGTAAGACTTGAGGGATTTAACGGCCATGCTGGGGAGATGGCTCGAGAGAATAAGCCTGGAGTGTAGCCGGGCTAAAAAGCCATAATCAGCAGTGAGACTGTGCGAGTGTGCAAGTGTGTGAAGCAGCCAGTGGAGACCAGAGGGAAGCTTATGAAGCTGGGAGCTCCTGAAGCTCACAGAATGACAGCTCTGCTCCAGCTGTACCAGTTTGCTGTCACACTTCTGCTTTTTCTTTTCAGTTTTTTTAAACTGGCTACTAGAAGATCTACAATTCCTGTTCAGTGAGCTGTGTTTGTGTAGTCATGTAGGTATTACAGTGATCTAAGGGTGGGCAATACGGCGATATGTGGCCAAACGTGGACAATTTACCATCATGTCTATATGAGCTCATTGTCATTGGCTTTAACATGGAGTTGTTAAAGCCATTACAGCTTTAGCAGTCTCTTCCATTCCAGTCATGCTTCCATTTCACAGTAATAGCACTGACCAGTGGATGTATAACAGACAGACATTTCAAAAACTGACTTCCGGCAACGTTGTCATGTGAGTCACTGCCGCGTTTAGTCACTGAGCCTTTAAACTGACCTATTCTACTGCCAGTGTTTGGTCATGGAGATTTCATGACTATGTACCTTAGTTTATACACCTGTTAGCAGTGGGTGTGGCTGAAAAATCGGAACTCAAAAATTAGGAGGGGTGGCCACATACTATTGGGTGTTACTATTGGGAGTTGCAACATCTGCACATCCCGGTTGACAACAGTAAAGTAATGTCATATATTTCAGCATATAGAACCACTTAATTCTATTTCTTTCCATGTTTTATGTAAGGCTTCATGGGCCTAGTGTTTATATGTCTTCATGTGTCAGGTGTTTTTGCTGTGAGCTCATTAAAAGCGCAGTATGGATGGTAAGAACTGGTTCAATTGAACTTATATATTATATGTTTAATGAGAGTAACAATAAAGCACAACTGATGTTTGAATTAAATCCCTGCTAATGTTTTTGCTTGTTCAAAAACTCAGTTTGTGACATAAGCTGAATAAAAATCCCAGAATCTTAAGCTTGATAGCTTGAATGTATCAAATGAATGCAACAACAACTTTTTTTAATCTGCAAAATTCAGTCTTTGAGATGTAAATAAATCGAATTCAGAATGGTTTGTTCTGAAACGGTGTACTGTAGAGAAACTTGGCAACCTTTTGTTTTCAATGCAGGTTATTTGAATAAGGGGGTCACCATACGTCCGCCAAAAAAGGAATTTAAAAATGCATTTTGGACCAAAACTATAGTAAAACAATGTCTCAGACATCAGGTTACGTATTTACGTATTTCAAACATCTCCATTTAATCGTTTTAATTGAGTGACGTTGTAGACATAAATGTGTGGACATGTGACAAACAGTGAACAATTCTCTGTCCACTGTTAGCTCCTGTAAAATCCTGTCTGTGTATGAATAATGTTGAATTGTACACAGCCCGTCCCTTTAAGACGAAGCCAGTAATTACGGGGGTGGTGTGTGTTGTCGTAATCAGAGCACCCTCAGCTCAGGGGCTGTGATGTGGTGTTCCCTGTGGCACAAGGTCACTGGTTTATACCTGCAGTGAATTATCCATGCCTTCAACCAATCGGAGCATCTGCTATGCAACCATTTAACTAGCGTCTTGAGAGGGGGCAGACGGTCGAGGTCGACAAAGCCCAGCAAAGCAGCCGCATTTTAGCTGGGCCAAATGAGTGATTACCTCCCAGCTCCTGTCATAATTCACCATGACCTCAATCTGCCAGCAAAGCCGCTCACTGATGGATGGGCGCGTGGTTTAGGCACTCGGCACCCGTGTCAAGCATAGTTTGATGGAGTCCCCTCTATCACCCGCTCTTACGGCGCAAACACATTTGATGGTGGCCGATAACAGTCCAGGTCATGCAATCACCATTCAAATGCAATTACACATGGTAGAAATCTGTTTGCAGACGTGCAACAATTTCAGTCGCTCTTGCTGCAGTTGTTTGAGCCCACTTGGTAGTCAGCATGATGCAATTGCTAGAAAAAACAGGTGAGGAATGCTTCATCGTGAGAGGAGCTCTGTGCTGAAAAAGATCTGAGTGCACAATTAAAAGCATAATTTGCATTATTTGCTAGAGCAATTTCTCAATCAGCAAGTAATTCGCGCCTGCCGTACCCCGGCGAGGTGACCCTCACCTGGAATAATTACTTCAATCAATCAGTGAGTCACTGAGGCAGTATGACGCTCCTCTGTTCTCTATAGCTCTGCTGTAACTGCCCTGGGTAATCAGGGATCAGTGGATGTAGAGCCGTTGCACGTTCACTAGCACGGACAGCTTGTGGCGCCCAGATTGGAGAGGAAACAATAGTAAATACTTAGTCATGTTTACACCCCCCTTTTCCCGGATGCGCCGCGTAGCCAGTGTTATTGCAAGTCAAATACTCATACTTCTTGCTGCTTTTGGCCATCTGGCTGACCAAAAGAAGCGCAGAAGGGACACAGATGACTTGAAAAGGGACGTAATTCTGCAAAACAGCCTGTTTTAAATTTGTTGTTTTTTGTGATGTCTGAGAACCAACTAATTTACATCTATCCACTTATTCTGCCCTTTCAGTTACCCATTCATTTCAGTGCTTTCTGAACAAGGAGCATCACAGCGCGGCCAGAACAGAGCTAATCTGTCTTGTATCTTAAAGGCACAGTAACGAAAAACAGCAGGGTTAATTAGATGTGATGAAGAATGGCTGAAAAATGGTGATGTGAAAATTTGATGGCATTGCTACATAAAACCACACCAATGTAAGTAAATTTCAAAGGAAAAAAATGATGCAAGAAAAACATAGATTATGGGTTCTTTAAATGAAACAGTGCAACTTACATTATGTCCCCTCCTCAACTGACCCCTCTACATAAACTTTCAGTGGTTTATTCTGGTCACAGTCTGCGAGGGGAATGAGACTTTCATTTACAATGAAAATAAAGATGACAAAAACACAGATCACCCTGTCAACAAAAAAAACGAAAAACGTTTACTACAATTCTTTTCCTCTAATACTTCCTGTGTTTGGTATTAAGGTGTCTTATTATTTTGCCCACTGAAATATAAATGAAGGTAAAGTAGAAAGAGCTCAATTTTGCATTTGGGATTACATGGGTATTCATAATAATTCATAATTGGTTACCCATGTAAGACGATATTATGAAAACTTGGCATCTTTAATGTTTGTTCTTAGGCAGATGTGGAGCCCTTGTATAGAAACATTTCAGGGACCCCAAAGTTCCCCACATGGCTCCCACCAGCGCACCTAAAGATGAGGAAGCTAGGCCGTTATAAAAAGACAGAGGGCGGGGACAGAGTTGCATCTTCCTGAGCCCCAGGGGTGGCCATCTTTCATCTAGCAGCCACCCTACTAATGCTTTTGAGAAGGAGCTGATATCCTTGACATCTGCTCAGCTTGCCCCAGGAGCCTGGCCGCTGTCCTTCCCGGTCATGGAGCTGCTCCAAAGAGTGTAAAGCACCCCACAACACTCTCACAATCTCTCTCTCTCTCTCCCTCTCTCTCACACATACAATTCCGTAGCTTTACGTCTGCACACAGACACTCACGCGCATCATCTCTGATCCAAACCCCCAGCACAACGTCCTTCAGGAGTATTAGCAGCATACCGGTGCTGAAGCTGTTATTGTACACTGTCAGCCTGCTGCACAAACTCATTTCCACAGATCCCCTCAGCACGGGAGGCGTAGTGCGAAAGCAAAGCTCAGATTATACAAAAAGCAGGGCTCCATATACGAGAGCCTTGAACAAGCCCTGCACTGCACTAGCCATATGAATATTTGCACTAGTTCTGTCTTTCTTTACTATACAGCCTTGTAAAAACTTATCTTAGAGGAAATGAGGAGACCTAAGTGGTCTGTAAACTTTTCCCATGTGCATTGGGGCAGTGTGTGCTATGCAGGGGCTGCTGATCAATTGTGCAATCAGGTGGGAGATTGCCTGAAGAGGTTGAGCCAGTAAGCCTTTAAACGACTAAACTAAAAAAAAAGAAGAAGAAAAGAAGAAATGAAAATCCCAGTCCATTGCTGCAGCAAAAGAACCCCACATTAAGGAGCTTTTGCTGGCCCTTCCACTGCATGCAAGGCTATAGCTCTCTATCATTTCTGAGGCATACAGGGCCATTGTACAGTAGTATTATTGCATTCATGCCAGTTCACCTGTGTATTTATAGCCTCCCGGTAGTATTGCATGAGCCGGCTCTTGCTCCATTTGCCGCAGAATGAGCACTGTGCAGGAGCAGTCGGTAGTAGTACTGAGCAGCCATTAAAGTGAGAGGGCGGCCTGACCCTTCATCAGAACAGCCGAATCGGTACTTGCTGTAGGCATGTGCGGACCGCCACACTGCTCTGTACCTACGCACAGATCCGAGGCCTCTTTGTTGTAGGGAGGCTCAGCCGGAGGGAGTGGGCGTGCTTGCTCTGTTAGAGGAGTTAGATACGGATCGCAGCCACTTAGCCAGTGATCAGAGACTTCAGGTGATATTTGCAAATTATAAAGCAGCATGTCCTCTCTGAAATATCCATATGAAACAGTTCACATATATGCGTGTGCAGTACTGTGCAGAACCACCTTTTCCTTTATCTGATTTCCATATATATATGTATATATATATCAGACCAAAAATGACAGTCTAAAATACTAAGTATAATATTAAATCTATCAGTATTTATTTTGTATCAGTAATGACTTTAATTCATTTTTTAAAATCTTAAAATCACTGACACAGTTACACCTGTATCCTCTCGACAAAAGGTAATAGTAGCAGTAGCATAACAAAAGAAAATCAACAAAAGAAAAATGTGCATAACAGGGCTTATTAAAAAACACTCATTATTAAAAGAAAAGGTGCACCCAGAAGGAAGTGTCGGATATCGGAAGATAAACGTTACTGGGAACAGTAAATAATGATACATTTAGAATGATATGGGTAATATTTATTGAGCTACACATACAAAAGTAGATTCTCGCAGCATGGCGTTGAGCCGCTATGTTTGCTAATGCAACATGGCAGCCATTTTAGCATAGAGTTGTAGAGGTTCCTAATGGGGTGATGTTGCAGTAGGGCTGGAGGTGGAGTGCTAACCACTGTGCCTCCACACACAGATTCATTGGTCATCTCTACCATGACTAAAGTGGGACTCCACTCCCACTCCGCTTCCACTCGTCTTGCATGATACCATTGTAGTCTTTGGTGCGACAAGGGCATGTAGTCCTACATCAGGCAGCTGTCTATCAAGGGTGCTGGTACCAACAGGTTAACTCATGGAGGGCATCACTGCTCACTGAATGTCGTGGCTGTTTGGTCAATCAGGTACAGTGATAAGGTCCGTCCTTGCTTACATCAAACTTACCCACCTACCCACCAAATTTATCCCCACTGGTTGATTTCTTCTGAATACCAGTATTGTATATAGAGAAAATGGGCCACCTAACAGCTGTGAAAGACCACCAAAACTGTCAGCATCAGATACATAGTACTTAAAGCTTGTATCTTTGAAGGAGGGGAGCAACTAAAGCTACACCCTTGCTTTAGATCTGAAAACGGACACAGTGTTTCTGTCAATCCCTCCACTATGAGAAGACAGCTTGGCATTATGGGTCTATGAGGACATATAGTGGTCTAGAACCATTTACAACACTACACTGAAACTAAACATGGGCACTGAAATTAAACATGAGAATAATGGACTGATGAGTTTTAGTATCTGGGATTATTTGGATGATGAGAAACAGGACATCCCACCAGCTTCTATGACTGTTGAGTATTGAAGGTGTGGAAAAGTAAAACTGGAGATTTCTTTAAGAATCTGGAAGCAAATCGCCTGAAGAGTTGCTCTTTTTGATGGCTTTTGTGTAACAAATGTTTAGTATGTTGCTCATTTTTTAAATGACAAAAAATGAATAATATTCAAAATTAATTATATGAATTATACTTATACTTATTATTTTAATTTGACTCTTGCACGGTCATGTGCATTTATGCACACCCACTAATGTGTACACATATCAAGAGGTAGAAAAGGTATAGAAAATACTTGTGCTAACGTTTTGTATAAATTCTGTATGCATAAGACCTTCATAAGCTTACCATAGCTAACCATACATACAGGGGTTGGACAATGAAACTGAAACACCTGTCATTTTAGTGTGGGAGGTCTCATGGCTAAATTGGACCAGCCTGGTGGCCAATCTTCATTAATTGCACATTGCACCAGTAAGAGCAGAGTGTGAAGGTTCAGTTAGCCGGTAAGAGCACAGTTCTGCTCAAAATACTGCAATGCACACAACATTATGGTTCAAAAGAGGACAGATTGTTGGTGCACGTCTTGCTGGCGCATCTGTGACCAAGACAGCAAGTCTTTGTGATGTATCAAGAGCCACGGTATCCAGGGTAATGTCAGCATACCACCAAGAAGGACAAACCTCCACCAGCATCACGTAGTGACCTGGCCACTATCCTGCAAGAAGAATGGCTTAATCCCTCTGACCACTGTGCAGGACCTGTATATGTCATTCCCAAGACGAACTGACGCTGTATTGGCCGCAAAAGGAGGCCCTACACCATACTAATAAATGATTGTGGTCTAAAACCAGGTGTTTCAGTTTCATTGTCCAACCCCTGTAAATGTTCACGCTTATTCTAATGGGCATCATTTGCTATATGGTTACATTAGTCAATTTTGGTTAAAGTGTGCTTAAGTAGTCTAAGTAGTTTGATTAAGTCTATATAAAAAGCTGAAGAAATCACATTTATGAGCAAATTTCTACTTTAATGTATTTTTCAGTGAAGGCTGTACTGCCCACTGGTACCCCGTACGATAGCCCACCTTAACTTACCTAAACGTTACATTCACAATCTTCAAACTGTTTTAACCACATAACATATTTCTCATCAGCAGCATCAACAGTGTGTCTCATTTCGCTTTCCTTTACTCATTTGTATTCCTGTGGTACTCATAATAATCACTTCATACACAATTATTTTTGCCTTTTTGACAGTTTAACAGCCTCTTACACAATTAAAGACTAGCTTAAAGACAGATAGAGCCCTCTATTTCTGTCTTTGTGTTTAACTTTATTAGAGGAGCGAGAGGGAGTGAGAGAGAGAGCAGAGCCAAAACAAAAGTCTCTGATGATGGAGTATTATCTGTGGTGTGGAGTAAATGCATGTGTAAGTAAGTGAAAGTCTGGATGCAGAGCTTTACAGCTTTATCTACAGTCAGACCAAGTAATGATGTAAATATCAGAGCACTTTTTAAACTGGTCTGGTATCTGTAGTGGATCTTTACCATTGTAAGGTGATCTACGGATAGAGTATATACAACATGCACACAACAAAAGAACTTAATACTATCATTTGGGAGCTACTACAGTGAGCAATACACCACCTATAGGGGTCCATTTAAACCATGGAAAATGGAGCAGGATGGGACATATTGGAGCCAGGCAGTGCAAAGCTTTCTAATTAAAACGAAGAACCTTGTACTGAACTCTAAAGTATGGATGTGATATAGTCAGCCTTGTTAGAATAGGTGAGGATCCCTGTGGTGGCATTTTGTACACGTTATTAAATGGGGCCTATATAAGACTAGACTTCCATATTACAGACACTCTCTTAAATGTGTACATACACTCTTTTAAATTTAGCTGGGCATTCTAAACTGAGGCAGTCATAAGTAATTTTATCAAATTATCCCAAAAAAAAAATTAAGTCAAGTTAAAATATCTATGATTGAATTGCAATCCAGAAAGTATCATTAGAGAGATGTGATAAATGTGCCCAAGTTCGGTAACAAGAGTAAATGTAATTGTTCATGTTAGAGAGAATCACAGTAGTGAACTTAGCTCTTAGCCGAACTTAGCCATGATATCGATACTGACTTTTTAAATTATTTAAATTCATTCTTATTCATAATCCACTTTCTCTGAGCATCGTCTCAGGATTGCTTAGGCTTAAGATTGAGATCTTAAAAAGCCAGGCAAATTCCCTGCTTGATACACGCACTGGTCGTTAAATCATGTCGCAGTCAATCATGTGGCTGTACACTCTTTCGAAGTGATTAGTAAATGTCTTTACTGTGAAATTGGCCTTTAAACACCTTGTCAGAAAGTAATCTTTGCAGCATTATCTGAGGTTTCTTTTTTCTCCTTCTCACAGGCCTGTTCCATCGTGCAATCATCCAGAGTGGCTCAGCTCTGTCCAGCTGGGCTGTTAACTACCAACCAGTGAAGTACACCCGGCTGCTGGCTGAGAAAGTGGGATGTAACGTCCTGGACACCATGGACATGGTGCACTGTCTGCGGAAGAAGAATGCCCGTGAACTGGTGGAGCAGGACATCCAGCCAGCAAGGTATCATGTGGCATTTGGCCCCGTTATTGATGGGGATGTGATCCCGGATGACCCTGAGATATTGATGGAGCAGGGTGAGTTTCTCAACTACGACATCATGCTGGGCGTTAACCAAGGTGAAGGTCTGCGCTTTGTGGAGAACGTGGTAGACTCCGAGGACGGCGTCTCGGGCAATGACTTCGACTTCTCTGTCTCAGACTTCGTGGACAGCCTGTACGGCTACCCAGAGGGAAAGGACACTCTTCGAGAAACCATCAAGTTCATGTACACGGACTGGGCTGACCGAGACAACCCCGAAACGCGCCGTAAGACCCTGGTGGCACTTTTCACTGACCACCAGTGGGTGGAGCCCTCAGTGGTAACAGCAGACCTGCACGCCCGCTATGGCTCACCCACTTACTTCTACGCCTTCTACCACCACTGCCAGAGCCTGATGAAGCCCGCCTGGTCTGATGCAGCACATGGAGACGAGGTACCCTACGTCTTCGGCATCCCCATGATTGGCCCCACCGACTTGTTCCCCTGTAACTTCTCCAAGAATGACATAATGCTCAGCGCCGTGGTCATGACCTACTGGACTAACTTTGCCAAGACAGGGTAAGAAAGATATTTCCAATTTCCAAGAATCCAGTAGTCATCTATTTTATCTTTGACCATTTGACCATCAATAAGCATCTGCACATATGTTTGCTTTATGTGTGATAATATAGCCTCCATCAGCATGTGAAACTGTGTAGAGCATGAATGGGACGAGCAGGGAAAAGAAAAAGTTATCAGGGAAACGTATCACATTCTGGTAGTATTGATCATTGCACCTCTGCACAGTCGATCACTGGCTCCCCAGCTGACTTGACTTTTTCCCCCCCTCTGTTTTTCCCCCTACTTGCTCGGCTCAATTTTGCCCAGAGCCACAAAGCATTATGGATTTGTATGAGGAGAGCTTGTAATCAGGTCTAACAACACAAATCTAATTTGACGACCACTGCTACTAGAGAAAAAATTGATTGGTCATGCCTCTGCTTGTGTAAATGTTGCTGTTTTGCCATTCACAATGAAATGACACTGCCTGGCATTTTTAAATCATTCTGCAAGTGCTGAGAGCACACAAAAAAGCACACTGAATATAAGATAGAATAGAAATGCTAATGCTGAAGTATTAGAGCTTGACTTTCTGCCGGGTTGCCAAAAATTCTGCAAAGGACTCGGAAAAACCCTTCAGACAAACATCTGTCTGAGCGAAGTCAGAGAGCTTTGGGGCACTCTGTGTTTTGTATATTAATATCAGATGCTGTCCATGAGGCTAGCATCTTGAGCAGCATGTTTTTTTGCAGCAGAGGACAGAACGTTTCTTCCATGCTTTCCTCCAAGGGCTTCTCAAACGCTTTGAACAAGAATAACGCTGCTTGTCTAGTCAAAATAATCCCCCACAACTTCCTGGGGACTATGTACCCTTGAACTATTGACCTCCACATCCTATAAGCCGTTTGGTAGGGTCCATCCGTGCACCCAGCAGAGAGCTTGCCCATGCAACATAAACAGCACATTCTTTCAAAACCTCCCTTATCTAATAGCCTGTCTTTAGATCAGCATGGCTGTCCTGCGTAAAGTCGATGCCTGGCACTAGTGGCACACACTGGGGGCCAGCATCTTTTGATAGCACTGGGCCATAGAGTCGTCCCATTGCAGTGGCATTATTGCGGACGAGGGGATTATATGTGGTCTAGCGGCGGGCAGCCGAGCTCACAGAGCACTGAGGATTAGATGCCAGGATAATGGAGAAGCCCGAGAGCTGTTCAAAGGGTAATTTAGCACAGCTGTGGGGGAAGGACCCTACCACTGTAGAGGCATAGGGGAGGGCAGGGTAAGTCCCCATCTTAGTAAATAAACAAACTCCACTCATGATGACCTCTGTCTCAACTTTGCCTGTTCCTTGGCCTGGCCCAGCTTTGGGACATGACCCCAACAGGACAGCCCGTGTTAGTCCTCCTTCCTTCTCACCCCACTCACAGTTGCCTATACCTCAAGACTGTTGTTATCAGCGGAGCCGTGCACTCTGCAGCTGTTTAATAATGAGATGACCCAGATCACACTTCCTGCCATCTCTCTAAATCGGATGCGTGTGCCACATTATGTTGAGCCCGTTCCAGTGCATGTCAACAGCATGTATCATTTCCCAAAGCTAAATTCTGCTTTCTGCTTCATGCTCGGTACAAGCAGCCATGTTACTTGAATCATCGCAGTAGCAAAGGACCATGAAAATTCCCATTTGCAGCAGAAGATGCCACATTTGACAGACGAGTAGGGCAGGCAATGTAACAGATCGACCCACCAGATGCTAGACTCTTATCTTTATGGACTCTTGGTAGGAGAAAGAAATATGTTCAATTTATATACATGATAGATACCTCTAATGGAGGCAAATCGGCTGTAGTCTTTTTTCCCCTGCTTGTAATTCATCCATGCGGTGCTGGTACAAGCTTGCTCTTGCAGTTACATCTTGGACTTTTTTTCTTTTCTTCCAACCCCACATTTAGCCTCGAGATGAAAACCTCCGCTCTCTTGTGTTCTTATAGTGCTGGTGGTGTTACCACTCTTTTGGCATCCGGCTGTTTCCTCAATATTCTTTTATGCCATCGTTCGTTTCCTTTCTTTTGCCCGCAGTCAAACACTACCCATGCTGTGCTGAGCCAGGGTAGTTGGTAAGCGAAACACTGTGGTGCTCGGCTTTCTTTTCCTTTTGTCTGTCTCTTTTCTCTCTATCCCTACTCATGTTTTTTTGGATCTAGTGCTTTCTTTCTGAACGCTGAGCTTTGCTGAGGTGAATCCAAATAACACTGTGCACAGAGAAATGCACAGAGACCTGTCTGTCTTGTAAGAGATTGAACTCCTGTGCTTGTTCCCACCCCATGGTATTATTCAAGTGATCAACATTTTAAATGCAATCTAACTGAAACTGGTGGGTGGCATGACCTTTATCTTTCATTCCTTTATAATCTTAATAAATAAAAATAATCTAAAAACATACAGTGCAACATTTTTCCTTATTGGTCTTGCTACCGGTCTGTGGGTCAAAAAAGAAGTGAGGCTGGTAAACACCTTAGACAACTCACTTCTGCATATTAATGAGAGGTTTTTCCCAAGCCATTACACCCTAACAAAGAGCAGGACGCACTCCAACGTCAGTTGACCCCATTACGCGTTCTTTCCCAGGATTGGAGCTAATTACATTCCTCATCCACTGGCATTGTCTCACCTGAGGCTACTGCCAGTCCCATTGCAAATTAAAAGGGGTTATGTATGGTTTGTGTAAAAGGCCCTTCTCTCTGTCTTCACTACCCATAGAGTTACCAGCAATTGATAGTAGAGCTGCCGCCAATATGCTAATTGCCTTTAGAGAAAGTAGGAAAGTGGTGTGGCTTGTTAAGGGAGTTACTTGCCATTGATTGGGAGGCCATGCTGTAACCAGAATGCAGTATGGCTGGGGAAATTCAGCCCTGTGTGGGTGGGGGGTGTCGAGGGCTGGGAGGGCGTGAAGATACATGGGAGCCGTCACTCACCTAATTTGATCAATCAATAAAGGCCATAATGAAGAGCGGACAAGATCCAGCAGCTGTCCTCTGGCAGCCTCCCTCATCCTTCAGCTTGGCTCTGTGTTGCAGTAAATAGAGCAGCTACAAGCAGCAGCTAAAGGGATAGAGCTGGGAAATATGTCTTGGACACAGGAATTTTCCACTTACTTTGAAAGCTTTCAAAGGGCTATAAGAAGCTAAAACTGCTTGAGGAGTACATATCAGAGCTAAGGTCCTACAAACAGAATACTGTAGTGTTGTCGCTCTCACTACGACACACTATTTCCATTGACATGAAAGCATCCAGATATCTAGAAGTCATGGTGACATTCCTTTCAAACAAGAAGCATACTGTGAGCCCAGCTATGGCAAGGACTTTCTTTTGTGACAGCAGAGTTTAAACATATGCTATGAAGCCATGAAGACCCTTCCAAGTTCCTTCTCAAACTCAGTGTGTGTCTTGCTGCAGAGGCCTATGTCTTGTTCTGACCTTGTGGAACAGAGAGAACCTTGCTTGTGTGCTGCTTCTTTCAAAAGCAAAGACAGCTGTGCCTAGACCCTACTGTATCTCCACAGGATACAGTTTGTAGGGAACAGTGCCAGCTTTATTTAGCAAAAAAGCCTGAAGGCTATTCTTATGTACAGAACATTAGCAGCTTCGATGTAGAGAGCATTATGCCAGCTGAAGTTAACGTGGGTGTCACCAAGCTGGTGCAGAGCCACAGTTTTTAATTAAGTGGCTAAACCTAGCCAAGCCCTTTAGAGACCTTACAGTGACGAGGTTGTTGCGTGATGCCTCTGGGTCTTTGAATGTGTCTTTTCAGATTTGGAGATGCTGGGCTCCATGGTCATTCGAGTGCTCTAAAGTAAGGCAGGATGAATGCACAATGGGGCCACATCTAATTGTGTTTGACTCTCTCACACTATCTCACGTTCATTTGATCTGGTCGACTGGTGCTGGCACTTAAGACAGCCAGAAGAACTTCTTAGCCATTTGCAGTTGTAATTCTAACATGCCCTGCGTTTATTAGAAACCCTAAGTCCATCATTCTGAGCATACCAGACTGTAAGATGACTCATTTTGCACTCACATTTCTCTCCCTAGTATCATGGCCAGCTTGTCAAAGCCTCTCTGCTCTCTTTGTCACACAGGATGAGTTGTCCATCCACACGTACCTGCGTAATACTGTACGTTGCGGCTCAGGTTAGACCAAGGTCTCCTGGGGTCGCTATTTGGTCACCTGCCAAAACCATGCTTTAGCAGCTGCGGTCACGGCAAAGCATCCAAGGAAATCCGACAACGCCATTAAAAGGGCCGCATTTATGAGTGGAATAATCTCCTGCGTTACGGCCCTCGCAGCTGACTCCGATCCAGCTTAAGTGGGAGGCCTAACAGGATGCTATCAGCTAATGCAGCGCCTCGCTCCACTCACACACATACGCATGTACGCTCACCCTCGTGCTCCTCATGCCGCTACAGTCTGAGTGAGGGCCAAGGATGAGCTTGCTTCCAGCTTCAGCTCAGTCGCTAACAAAAAAAAAATATGAGTGCTTTGTTATCGATGCTACCACAATTACCTGGCATGTGCATGCACGTAATTAGATAAGGCACGCACGTTGTTTCCTAATGCTGCAAATCAAATTAACCCATCGATTTGTTGCAGCGACTATGAATTATTCATTTTCACCCACAACGCTACACCTAAAGCGAGATCCACGCTGCAAAGCCCACACTTGGAAAAAAACCAACTCCGCCTCTATATCTCACTGCAGATCTCCAGGCTGCTCTCCCCAAGCAACTGTCATGACAAGGACGTCACTGCTGACCCCATATCGGCAGTCTTGCATCTTTGTGTGCTTCGCAGTGCACCAGTGTGATCCGTCATGCAATCTCCCGGACTGATCGTTATGGGCAAGAATGCGCAAGGGTATATTGAGACGGCAGACTCTTCTATTAACCGAGATTGCCCCGGGTTCAGTGACTGTGGCTCAGGCGCGCTAGCTCTGCCTCAAGAATTCATAAAGTCGCCGGCGCCGCAGCCTCATTGATGTCCCGCTCTTTGGCATGTTGTTGCGCGGTGGAGGATCAATATGACCTTACCTCAGCCGCTTGCTCCTTTGAAACTTAATTACTGATATTCAGCTACAAAGTCATCATAGCTCGGCTGCCAATATTCATCGGGGATCATTACTAGCCTAATAAAACGGGTTATTTACGGGCTGCACCACTGACATCCTGCCTCACTGGGGGATTTCAGTTCAGCAGGCTTTATTTGCCTCTCCACTCCCGGAAGCGCTGACCTGAAAACGCGAAAAATTGACAGCAAGAAAAGAACTAGAAAGGAAAATGTGTTGTTTTTCCTTGGCCTGGCTTTAGGGGCTTGTCCAGTTCTTTCTTTTGTGTGGCTGGGAGCAAACAGGTGTCCACAACACTGAGGAGTGAGAACTTCATTCCAGCTCTCTATGCTACAGACATGATTAGTCATTCCCCAAAGCTGATTGGATGGTTAGTGGACACAGATTTTGTTGCTTAAACTCCTAATATGCTTATGAGGAAGGTGGGGACAGAATCTGGCATTCTGGTGCACTTCATGTCCTCTTATGGTTGCTCTTTTACAAGACCAGTCCACTGACACTCCAGCTTCATAACCAAGAAGACCTGCGAATGGAACATGTTTAAACAGTAGCCAAATCAAGGGAGCCGTATTATGGGACTCAAGGGCCACCTTGCACTCCAAAATGACTCAAGTGTGTATGGGGAAACACTGACCCCTGAAGGCGGGAAAGTGTTACTGTGTCCGTCAGACTCTTCTGCCTGAGGCCCCCACCATCTCCCAGCATTTTAGTATCTTGATTAATATGGTCCACTTTCTATCAGCGCACTCACTGTTAATGCACACCGTGCCACTTCCCCAGAGCAATTAGTGCAGGTCCTGCTCCTCTGTTGTTTTATCCGAAGCAAGTTGCTTCCTGAAGCGCATCTAAGCGGCTGATTTATTCATTTGTGTTTAGTCTAAAGGCTTCTGGCCCATTCTCCTTTTTTCATGGAGGGCAGTAGTCAGAACAGACATCATGCCAGAAGATGTCATAGAGAGAGGAGATGTGGAAAAGCCTGGAGATGACATTACAGACTCCATGCACCAGGTGTGTAGAAGGCTAGGTGCTGCATTGATCTCTGAGATATGGATGAAGATAGCAGTCTCAGGTTTGCTGGTTTGTTGTTATGCTCACAAAGGTGATATTCAGGTCACCTCCTTGTGGTGTTTGCGGCAGGTTGTGCATTTGTTCACATGAACATCTGAGAGGGGGGAAGGCAGTGCAGAACTCTGCCAAATAAAAAATGCTGTCAGGCGGAGGGAGGTTGTGGCAAGCGAGGGTGAGCTTCCTGACTGGTTGGAGCTGTGCTATAACCAAGCTGGGCACAGGGGGGTTATCAGTGTTAGGAACTGAAAAAGGAGTGTTAAAAAAATGAAGATATGGCTTCTGCAAATACTGGTTTATTGTTTGTGGACTTCCTGTTTTAATAAACATATTCTACATATGTATTCTACAACTGTACTCAGCTGTACTTAAGTTCTGTGTATAATGAGGGGACACAGTTTTGTCCAGTGCATATATCCTCCTAAAATGTATACCCACAGTAACCCTCACTGGGTTTATTCTGTGTTGGTAGAGCATTGCTTTCTGTATATCTGGGTGTCTCAAGAGTTTCTGTGTAAGGTACTAGCAGTTACCCAAATGATATACTACGATAAGAATAGCTGGCCCCTGTAGATAATTCTCTGTAGATAATGTACAGCACTGTGACTCTTTTGAACAAATGTCGTTTGGGACAGCCACAAGGATTTGACATATAGCAAACTTCCTTTGGCCAAGAGCTCTGAAACTAAAGACCTTCAGCATACTGTCCTTTTTAATTGGATTTTGGATGTGTTAAAGTAAATAATTAATTAGCTTAAAATAGATATGCTATTTAAGCAAAATGAATAAAGAGTAATAAAGTACTCTCAAAGTATTGTGAATAAAATTAGTCCTTTGTTACAAAGGTGTCGTTGGCAGTTACAGCTTGAGATTTGATTTCTGCAGTAAGTGATGCCTATTCCACTGGACAAACTGTCTTCAGTGCATCAAAATTACAATGGTCCATCTTTCAAAATGACCCTTAAACGTCCAATGGGATATTTTTTTAAACCAGTCTGCAGTTTTGGCAGTATGTTTGGAGTCATTGTTTTGTAGAAATATAGAATCTTCTCAGCAGTTTAGTTTTATTTATTTCCCTTTTTTATATTATTATTATTATTATTATTATTATTATTATTGTTTCTAATATCTCACTGGCTCTTGGAAGCAATCTTACAACCCTTCCTTCTCTAAACATGACCAATATTTAGCTAGATCAATTATAGGAGTTTTGATTTTTAATAACAATACTATTGACCCTTGAACTGACCCTAAGCAGACAGTGATGGTGTTAGTTGAGTGAGTGCCTTTCTGACTGATGTGATTGTAAGCTGTCATATAAGATCAGTTCTCAGTTTCTAAATTCATCAACTGAAATAAACAGAAGAAACTCACAAATGATATAAATATCGGAGCACCAGGGGTTCCTAGCAGTTTGTGATTCCTGTTGTGCTGCAAATGAGAAACTGAAATTGATTTTTATCTTTGTTTGTTTATTTCCATAGAGATCCCAACAAGCCTGTGCCTCAGGACACCAAGTTCATCCACACGAAAGCCAACCGCTTTGAGGAGGTGGCCTGGTCCAAGTACAGCCCGCAGGACCAGCTGTACCTGCACATTGGGCTGAAGCCGCGAGTGCGCGACCACTACCGCGCCACTAAGGTGGCCTTCTGGAAGCACCTGGTACCCCACTTGTACAACCTGCATGACATGTTCCACTACACATCCACCACCACCAAAGTGCCACCACCTGAGACTACGCAGAACTCACTGTCCACCAAGCGGCCCAACGGGAAAGCGTGGCCCTTCAACACGAAGCGCCCCCCTATGTCTCCAGCATACAATAGTGAGAGCGGTAAGGAGCAGTGGAATGGCAGTGAAGAGCCCGGCCCGCTGGTGGTGGAGAACCCACGCGACTACTCCACCGAGCTGAGTGTCACTATCGCCGTGGGTGCCTCTCTCCTGTTCCTCAATGTGTTAGCTTTCGCTGCTCTTTACTACCGCAAAGACAAGCGTAGACAGGAGCAGCAGCCTCAGTCCAGCCCTCCCAGGGCCTCGAATCCAGCATCGTCCAACGACGTGGGCCGTCATGCACCCGAGGAGGAGATAATGTCACTTCAGGTCAACCAGACGCACCATGAGTGCGATGCTGGGCCAACTGGGGACACGCTGCGGCTAGCCTCGCTACCCGACTACGCCCTGACACTGCGGCGATCACCTGACGACATCCCGCTCATGACACCCAACACCATCACCATGATTCCCAACTCACTGGTGGGCATGCCCAACCTGCACCCTTACAACACCTTCACTGCCGGCTTCAACTCCACCGGCCTGCCCCACTCGCACTCCACTACCCGGGTATAGCTTTAAGGAGGCCCGCCTAAGTGTCGGGGAGTGGGAGTGAGTCTTTGGTTTTATAGGAATATACCCAGGGGGATTACGGAGAAGTCCAAAAACATGAACCATTTGAATAGACTTGAACCAGGACGATCCTGGCTGCGCTCTCCGGATATCGAGTGGTTGCAGACCTGCCAAACCGCAAACTACTCCATCTCCCCCAGCAGAGGGACGAGCAGAGGGACGAGCATTTCAAGCAGTATTTTTTTCTAATAATCATTTTAAAAATGGGGGTGGGGAACGCCTTTGTAAGAAGACTGGGGAGATATCAACACACTTTTTTCTTGAATAATTAACAAAAATGAAAAAGAAAAGTGCTTTTTATTTCCCATTTCAGTCTCTTGTGGGAAAACATTTCAAAACAATGGCCTCTGAGATGACATTTACATAATATTTGTGTTGCTTTTTATTTTCTTTATTTTTCTTTTCTTTTCAATGCCTTACTGAGAGCTTCACTTTTTTGGTTTTCCTACTTTGTATCTTTCACTGCGTGGAACGTATCTGCCATAAATGACTAGATTCTTGAAAACACAAGAGACGTATATAGTAAACGCATAGAGAATTGAAGCAATCCAAATTTGTTCTCGGTTGCATATCCTCTTGTATGGTTTTACTTTCTGTCTTTTTTCCAGTGCTAATTATTTGTCCGATACAGACTATGATACATTTGTCTGCCACGAGACAAGACTGGACGTACAGACTTTACTGTGATTGTTTTGTTAAGAGACAAGTGCATCTTTTTCAACAGATTTATCTATCAGCTACCAGATTGATTTTCATGAAATGCACACGTACACACAATGCTCAGAACACCTGTTTGTCGGCGCGTGTGTGACGTGTGAATGCGAAAACAGCGTGCTTGTGGTCGGAAAACCTGTGAACGAGTGTTTGCGAGCGTGTGTGAGTGTGTTAGTGATGCTTGCGTGTGCACATGCCTACATTTGCCCTGTTTTTGTTGAACATTTTGTGTGGAGGGGGGGGAGGGGAAGGGAGGGCTTCTTTGCCATGTTGTTGATTTTGTTCACCACAGGTAGTGTTTCAGCTGAGTCTCTGGTCGTCTGTCTTTGCGAAATAGCACTTTTTTTTGGTTCTATTAAGAAAAAAAATGATATATGTCTAATTTTGCTTAAGAATTACAAAAATAAATCTATTATTTTACATGTAAAAGAAAAATAGCTAAAGATTCAACTCAACTAACTGACATGATTCCATTGACTTTGTAAGCGTTTCTCCCTGCAGGAGATGGTGGCCTGTTTACACTGAAGAATCTTATTTCGGTGTAGACCCGTGTTTCTTTAAATATATATATAAATATATATATATAAATATTGGCATACATACATATATGTATAGGGCTTTTATGAAGATTATACTCCCATTGATCTGATTGTGTAAATGACTACTATGAGATTGAAAGCACCAATATCCAGAAGACTGAGCGATTAGTGTTTGTCCTAGTCTAATTCTCAACACCGTGATATGAGGCCACACCAGGTGTCTTTTTAATAGCTCTATATGTATATTTATGTATAAATATATTTAATATTTATTTATGTATACCAGATGTATACATGCTGATTGTGCCATGTGCCAAAATTAAACCATAAAACTGGAGAAGACATGTTGCAAAAAACACATTTTTTCTCATGCAAGTTTCCTCCCATTTATTCTGACTGATCCAGAATTTTGAGCGTCCTAATAAGCTTGTGTTGGGTTCTGGACAAATCATGAAATGCGAACTGTGTATACAATCACGTGCTGTTCTTTTCACATTGCACTAGAGAAAAAGCAACACGGCAGCCTTGCCAGCAAACATCAGAAGCAACTGAAGAAGTGCTGTGGGTTGGGAGTTTGGATGGTGAGATGTTTGGGTCAGTGGTTCTCCTCATTTGAAACTCTCCTCATTCTTGCTGGTCTTTGGTGGTCGTGTCGGGAAAAGCAGTCTAGCCTTGCAAGTACTGCGAGCTTGGCTCTCTGCAAACTGTTCTCCTCCAGTAAGGCACTTGTCTTCATTGACCTTAATCAACCACCTCCTGCTCTTCATCACAATAGCTCTTGAATACTCTTTAGCCCCCTACTCCCCCAGCCCAGCAGAATGACAAGGATATCCATGCTAAAGGTTAGCGGATGAATTTGGCCTCTGAATTATGGCAGCCGTGTCTGCAGTCTCCACAGAGAAGTCGCCTCACATTAGCATCTCTGTGCTGCTCGCTGTGTGTTTGGAAGGTTGTACTAGCCTGGGTTTTATTTCTCGTTTGAGCTAAAACTCAACACAACTCAGCTGAAGTGACTCTTGATGATGCCATTTAGGCCTAATGAATAAATACTGCATTTGCCCATTAGTCCTGATTGGTCTGTGGCAGAATGTTATGAGTCATCAGATTTTGGAAGTGGAGAAGCAGTCTGGGTTTGAATTAGGCCTGGGCGAAACTCTGGAGGAAGAAACATTGGCTCGCTCAGAAGGCAGATATCTGGCCAGTGAACTGAGGTCTGTTGACATTGGTTTAATAGCCTTCGTCTGTAATTCTGCTGACCGAGATGTTCATATAAAGGCCACAAAATGAGGCATCAGCCGGTCATGTCTTCTAACCAGCTGAGCCTTGGCAGGTGGCCAATTAGAATGTAGCTCTCCTCTGGGCTCCTCCTCCATCTCATCACAATACGGGGATTAGATGCTTCATCGAATTCTAATACCCTCTTTCGATCAAGTATTTAAGCAAGCAGCGGTTGGTCGAAGCTCAGAGGTCAAATCCCTCTCCAGAATCAATATCGTGCGCTGCACGACAACTGCGCCTTTATAATTAATCATTGGAAGAGTCTAACTTTTCCCTACTGAACAGCAGCTGCCAGTTTAACATGAAAATTATCAGAGCTCTGGGTATCTGTCTGTCCATTACGACGGAAACCGATAATAGCTTTACCTCTACGAATTCTCTGGTGAACTCTATTCATTTTCCTCCTTTATGGTGTGGATATTTTTAGTTCCCATCTACACGTTCCTGACAAATCTCAGTCGCATAACTCTGCTGCTAACAACCACGCTAAGCCTCACTGGACACAAGCGCTGGCAAATCATTCTGACTGCCAATGTAAAAATTGCTATCTTCATCAAATACTCCCTAACTGGATTAAACTGTTGGCTCAGTTTCTCACATCCAAGACATGAGGCTATAGGGGACTATGCATGCATTTCCAACATAGACGTAGATCATTTTGAGGCTAGCTTCATGGAATAATCGATTATAATAGGACTGAGAGTTCATTCTCACCAAGGAACCCACATAACAGAGTTTGATGAGTACTGATCCAAACCCAGTAAAAGCATGTGACAAAGTAGGCTACTTTGATGATGATCTGCTGTTATGATTTAGAACAAAGGTGACTAAGAAACAATATCAAATGTGGATTTGTCTGTGAATCAGTGACCAATGCTTTTTACAGCAGCCATAAAATGTCATGTCCAGTTTTGGGGTTCCTTACTTTAACTATTCTTCATATTTAGGAATCATTTACAAATCCAGAATCGGGATTCCCGTCTTTGTAGGTGCTCAAGCAAATTAACATGTATGCCATTCAAATGCTATTCTTTACTATGGCAGTTGTATGTAGTTTTTTCAGCTGTGCTCTCTGGTCTCCACTTTCACATGTGATTTTATTGCTCACTAGCAGCCCAACACAGCCACGGCATTGCAAACAGAAAGCAAGCAGTGTTCTAGATAATCTTTCACTGAGAGAAATATGGTTTTTGATTATGCAAATTACAAACATCAACATCAACAAACGTCCAACACCATTCTGCCAGTAGAACGGTCACTCTGTAGAAAAAGGCTATAAATGTCGACGTCAGTGCTGAAGCTGTTAGAGCAGTGCTTCTATATCCTGATCTTGGAGTGCCACTGCCATGCATTTTGTAGTGTCTTCTCCTCGCCTAGCACACCCAGCTGACCTCAGGAAGGTCTTGTTTATTAGTTCATGAGTTTCATCAGATGGACTGGGAGCTGAGGAAGCCTTAAAATGTGCACCCAGGTAAAAGATTAAGTATATTGGATTGTACTATAAATGTAATTTAATACCAGCAAATACATTTCAGGCACGTTATTGTTTTGTCTGCTACAAGTGCAAAATATTATTAATGTACTGTTCATTAATGTATTAATGAAATTATTAATTCCATGTACATTTGACCTCAGTAGCACTTTAGTGTACTTAGTAGACGTATACTAAGAAAGTATAAGTAATTTTAATATATTAGAAATTAACTTTAACATGTACCTAAGGATCTCTAAATGAATCTTAGTGGTGTTCAAAAATAGTACAGTTAAGTACAATTACTTGTATTTAACTACATATTTAATAGCACCAATGATATATACACACACATATATATATATATATATATATATACATATAACCACCCACAGTATAAAAACACTTTTCACAAATGTACAATAACAAATAACAATAACAATAACAAAAGGGCATTACAGATGATCATTCAAGAACGCTGATAACAACTTTTAAACAGGCATGTCTTTAACAGAGGCTTAAATGGGGCTAGAGAAGACACATCCCAAATAGACTTGGGAGGAGAGTTTAATCATCTAAGAGCTACTACACTAAACCAAGGATTTAGGAGTCTGTTATGTGCATATTGACTCCATTATCTTCTACAGGGAATTGTATAATACTCTAATACTGTAGTGCACATGCTTTATAACTTTAATTGTTCCATTACAGTAACAATACACACACCATTTAAACAATGTATTATTCATTGTTTCCAAAAAGGTAAAACATTCTGTATTTGGCTATTTAAGTAATCTACAATTACATCTGCACTTCCCTTATTATACATCATGACTAGATGGTACCTTAATGAATTACTGCTGAAGTGCAGTTCTTTCGTCTGATGTTTACATACGGACAGAATTCCGTTTAAGAAGTTGGTTGCTTTTTGCTGGTTCTCACGATCCAAGTAATCCCAAACACGTTTAGTAATGCTGAGGTTTTTGAGTTTTTTCCCTCAGTAATGTGAGAAATACATCCTGTCAGATCCATAGTGTTGTCTTCTCACAGTGAAAGGATGGACAGAAACATCTGTTGTTGTTTTTGTTTTCCAGATCAGAAGTAAGCGTGTCGTCATCTCTCAAAGACGAAAGCTTTAAGAACAGATTAGTTTTGGTGCTCTACCAGGTGTTGCACAGTTGTTAGGTGTCCGATTTTTGAGCTGTAGTTTTCCATTTTTCTCTCCTTCCCAGTTCTCCTTTCACTTTTTTCCCCTTATGCAGTGTTGTTTAATATCTTAATTATTTATACTTATTCATGACTAGATGGTTCCTTAATGAATTAGTGCTAATGTGTGATTCTTGTCTTGTGGATGTTTCCCTCCAGACTTAACTCCAATGTTTTGCTTAGTTAGATCAGTGCCTTAACCACCCTTCCAGCACAGCAGCTCCCCCGACACCATCTCATGGTTTTCCCGATATTGCTTTTATCTTATTGATTTATTGGTGCCATGGTCATCACCTTCTGACACAACTTACTGAACCTCAATAGCATCCAGTTTCCTTAAAAAACACTATTTGGAGGAAACAGAGTGAGGCAGGGCCTCCCAGCACATGAGCTGGCTCTGAAAGTACATTATGAGAGAGCAGTGGTCAGGCAGAACTTGATGTGGACTCTGGAGGGGGCAGGACCTCCCAGCTTCAGGCAGTGACAGCTTTCCTATAGGTTTGATTGAGAAGGGTTTGGGCGAATTTGATGAAGCATCTAATCCCCACAGTGTGAGCTGTGGCTTACTGTGGTACCCTGGAGAACCTAGAAGAGCTATGAAACTGGATCTTTTTCTCGTGTGACTGTCGCCAAGGCAATTGCGGTGGCCTGCTCTCAAAGCAATATCAAAACAATTTCTCTCTCTTTCTCTGCTGAACTCTTCCGATTCCGACTTGCTGTTTCTCTTCTGTATATCTCTGCTTTCTCTCTCTCTCTCTCTCTCTCTCTGTCTGTCTCTCTCTCTCTTTTTTTTTTCTCTCTATTTTCTTTAGCTTTTTGCTTTGGGCTTCAAGCATCTGTGTGGATTTTTGGGCAGTAGATTTGTTTTGGGATATCCACACTTTGGAAGAAGAAATGAATTAGTGATCCATTCTAGCCCAAAGCATCTAACGTACTATTGCGAATCCCCACAGTCTGTAACAGTGCGCGTGAAACGCTTTTAAAAGTGCAAAAACAGGTGTTGAATTAAAAAGAGGCTTCCTAGATGCAAACTTTTTTAGCCATGATGTTGCATTTATTCACACACAGCTCTGAAAATAAATAAGAGACCACTCCGGTTTCTTCCTAAATCAGCATCTCCCCACTGGCAGATACGGTGAGCACCTGGTTCATAAGAAAAAGGTCAAGAGACAAACACACAGGACAACACAGCTACAGACTGGCAGAGGGCCGAACCCGCTTTCTACTGATCAAGATAAGCGGCACTTCATTCGAATGTCACTTAACCACCATAAGATGACCTCAAGTGACCTGCAGAAAGACTGCCTAGCAGTGGCTGGGGTGAAATGCACAGCGAGCATGGATCAAAACAGGCTTCTGGAAGCATCATTAGTGATTTTCTAAATAAACAGATGTAAAACATAATATCTGGTCTGAATTTTGGGAGAGATGTTTCCCGTAGTGTATAGAATAAGAACAGTAGTGCTCATTTTGGTCAAACACAATCCCATAAACTATAAAGCTAGAGAAACTGATCGTTGTGAGGTGGTCTCTTACATTTTTCTAGCGCTGCAGATTTAGAAAACTGCTCTTTGAAGCTCTGCCGTTTTTACTACAGCCTGCTTAGTATAAAAACCATTTGTTCATCTCATTCATAGGTTACTTTAATAGCTGGCTGCCAAACAAATTATGTCTTGCATATCACAATGCAGATATATAACAAGAAATATGATAATATGGAGCCAGCTGGTGAAGTCCGGTGCATGCAAAGAATGATGTTGAATTGCTAGTGCTGTATCAGTCCAGTGAAGCAGAGAGAAGGGTGATGCCACATGAAAGCATGCACACACATATTGATGAACCTATGCAGTAATGGATTCAGACTGAACAGCTAAATTTGGATCATTTCGTCATTCCATGGATTATCTCATTTTCAGTTCAAAATGTAGAAAATGCCTTATACAGTACAGTCCATTAGTAACTGGCATCATTTTCATTGTTTGGCCTCTGTGATACAGCACATTGAATTTGATACCTAGCAGCCAACTAAGTACCCAACTGTGCAGCGGCAGAGCTGTGATTCATGCATAATTCATGCAATATAGAAATGAAGGCTAACATGCTTCATGTTATGGGGCATTCCAGCAATTTGTTCCCATAATTCAATTGTTAAGGTGTAAACAAACTCATTCAGAGTGTTTGAAATGAAATGTTCCATTCTACAGAAACGTAGAGTCAGAATTGTTCACAGCGATAGACGATAGGAACCAGGCCTCTAAAGCATTTAACGATTCTAAAAGCTCCTCCGATTCTAAAAAATGAATTGAATATTTTCCCTGATGTATCAGATAGGATACTGTTATCTTGAAGGTTTGGCCTTAAATGTATTTTTTTATAAACGGTTCAGGGTGAGAAGGCAATTACTGCTATATAACTGCAATAGTTGCCACTGAAAACTACCTAAGCTGAAAAACTGACATAAAGTACAAGCTATTAAAGTTACTAATTGAGTGTTAGGAAACAGGCAGAAATCCTATGTAGCAGAAAATTACATGGGAGTCTCAATAATACCAAATGTTTGAGTTTATTAACTTTTCCATTCTTTTCAGGAGATATGCAGGGATGTTCGGTTAAAGGTGTTGGTTGGTTAAATGGTCTGGTTTTTTTTTTTCCTCAGATCAGATGCAGGAGTTTCATCATCTCTCAAGGACGAAAGCTTTAGGTGCGGCTTAGTTTTGGTGGTCTACCAGGTGTTGCACAGTTGTTAGGTGTCTGATTTTTGAGCTGTAGTTTTGAAGTTTGTAGTTTTCTCCTGAGTTTTCCTTAGACTTCTCTCTTCTCTATGCAGTACTGTTTAATATCTAATCTCTTAACTTGAACTTAATGACAAGACCACTTTTTCATGTAAGACCACTATGAATGTCTTTTATATCTCAACCAACCATCAAGTTATGGATTGAATTGAAATCTAATTAATTTCAAATCAAATGTGCTGCTAGGAAAAACTGGGCTGTGTACCAGATTTCACATTTCACAGATGTTGGGAACCATAGTGATTATGTCTAGTATCTGACAAGGACTTCCAACACAAGATACTCATTGTTGTCACATACACCCTCTACCCACTTCATTAGATACACCTCCTTGTATCCACTTCTATGCTCCATTTTATCAGCTCCACTTCAATGGTCAGGACCACAGAGCAGGTATTATTTGGGTGGTGGATCATTCTCAGCACTGCACTGCACTGATGAGTGGTGAGGTAGTGTGTGTTGCTCTGGTACGAGTGGATCAGACACAGCAGTGTTCCTGGAGCTTTTAAACACTGCGTCCACTCACTGTCCACTCCGACACTCCTACTTTGTTGGCCCACAGTGTAGTTGTAAAGACTGTAGCTCAGTTTATGTTGGTCATCCTCTAGTCCTTCATCAATGGTCACACGACACTGCCCACAAGATGCTGTTGGCTAAGTGTAGTTTTGGTTGGTGGACTATTCTCAGTCCAGCAGTGACACTCCGCCAGCACAGCACACACTAACACACCACATCAGTGTCACTGCAGTGCTGAGAATAATAATACCTGCTCTGTGGTGGTCCTGTGGGGAAAAAGAGATAACAGATGGACTACAGTCTGTAATTGTAGACCTACAAATTGTTTCTATACGGTAAGTGGAGCTGATAAAATAATGAGTTAGTGTAGAAACGAGGTGTACCTAATAAAGCGGCCAGGAGTGTGCGTTAGGTATTCGTTATCTGTGCCATACTCAAAAATTAACCGCTCTTTAGATCTCATTGTACCATTTCCAGTATGTGCTACAGTTTCTTTTTTAAGCTCCCAGTTGGAGTCAGATTTGGATTCCATACATTTTCTTTGTTTGCATATCTTCAAAGCCTCACAGTGTACCATGCGCTATATTTTATAGAGGACTACAGATAAGGCTTGTATCAGCGGTTGGATCTGTAGGTAGAATGGATCCACAAGCTGGCATGTGAAATGAAATATCTATTCATCTACAGACTCCGCATTGTGAGCTTCATGAATACAGAGGTAGATACAGATGCGCTTTGATTTTGCATGATTCAGATGTTGTCTGCTTTCGGAGCTAATCCCTTTTTATGCTAGCGGAATGTGTTAAAACATTAAAGCTACCGTTCTGCCGTAGAAAAAAGTACCCTGTAAAGAAAAGGTTTAGGCAATTGGCCCATTGTATGATGTTTACCAGGCCAGTGTGCAGTTTTCACACAATGTGTGCAGTCCTGAGGGCATTGTACCTCGAGGATATATGCAGTATAATGAATCTACGAAGGACAGTTTGTTTGGCCGTTCTTGCATTTGACAGCCAAGAGGTGGAGGCGATTAGAAATCTAGAACTTGGGCATTAATTGGCCATTTTCTACATGGCAAAACAATAACAAAGCTGCTCAGACTTGCTGTGCTGCTCGTGTGCTGCAGCACTCCTTAAGGGACAGCAGGCCCAGCTGCTGCATTGACTGGAACAGTAATGATTCCGTCTAGGTGATGGATGGCCTGAAGAAGCTTACGGAGTGAGACAAACATCTAACAAGCCCGCAGACCTGTCTCTCTCTCTCTCTCTCCCTCTCTCTCTCTCTTTCTCAGCTCTCACTTAATTCCCCAGAGTCCCCCATCAACTTCCACTCCTCTTAAAGATAATTAGCTGTAGCTTTGCATTCACAAGGCCATGTTCCCCTTTGAATGGGCTATCAGACAGGAAGAGGAGAGATAGGCTAATTGCACGCGCCACATCGCGCACATTAAAGAGGGCCTAACCACACGTGTACCAAAGGCGCCATAAAGCAGTGCGAGCTAACGAACGTGCATTAACCTTACAGTGCTGTAAGTAATGACCCAGATGCAGCCAGTGCGCCATAAAGGAACAATAAACGTGTTCTTCAGCAACACTGGGTGTTCCGCTGCTGGAGACACTAACAGTAAAAAGTAGGCACCCGATATGGGAAAGAAGGTGATGAAACGATGAAGGAAAGGTGGTGAAGAGGATGCATTGCTGAACCTTAAGTGGCATGTGTAAATGGGAATTGCATAGCTGTAAGTGTCAGAAATAGATTCTGCCAGTGGGTATGAACATCCAGCTGTGTGCACATGCTATTCAGAAAGGTTGGGCGTCTCATGAGAGCATGTTCTACCACCAAGAAAGGTTGTACAGTCCGGGACTGTCTGGCCTTAATTGAGAAAATAGAAAAAGGGCACAGAGACAAGACCAGTAACAGGATTAATTAGGCAAAGAGAGAACAAGAAATATCCAAGGGGTCTGTCTCCACGCAGTGAACAGCTAGCAGCATAGGCTTACCTACACTATATTGCCAAAAGTATTTGCTTGTCTGCCTTTACACGCATATGAACTTGAGTGACATCTCATCCTTATCCATAAGGTTTAATATTGTGTCAGACCACCCTTTGCAACTATAACAACTTCAATTCTTTTGGGAAGGCTTTCCACAATTCGGAATGTGTTTATGGGAGATTTTGAAACCTCTTCCAGAAGTGCATTTGTGAGGTCAGACACTGATGATGGACAGTAAGGCCTGACTCAATCTCCACTCTGAATCATCCCAAAGGGGTTTTATCAGGTTGAGGTTGGTCAAGTTCTTCCACACCAAACTTTCTCATCCATGTCTTTATGAACCTTGCTCTGTGCACTGGTGCACAGTCATGTTGTAACAGGAAGGGGCCATCCTCAAATTGTTCCCACAAAGTTGGGAGCATGAAATTGCCCAAAATCTCTTGGTCTGCTGAAGCATTAAGAGTTCCTTTTACTGGAACTAAGGGGCCGAGCCCAACTCCTGACAAACAACCCCACACCATAATCCCCCTCCACCAAACTTTACACTTGGCACAATGCAGTCAGAAAAGTATTGTTTTCCTGGAAACCGGCCAACCTAGACTCGTTCATCAGATTGCCAGATAGAGAAGCATGGTCCATCACTCCAGAGAACACCTCTCCACTGCTCTAAAGTCCAGTGGTGGTGAGCTTTACACCACTGCATTAAACGCTTTGAATTGCACTTGGTGATGTAAGGCTTGGATGTAGCTCCTTGGCCATGGAAACCCATTCCATGAAGCTCTCTATGCACTGTCTTTGAGCTAATCTGAAGGCCACATGAAGTTTGGAGGTTGACTCTGCAGAAAGTTGTCAGCATCCGCTGACTTCGCTCTGTCATTTTACAAGTTGCTGTCATTCCTAATCGCTTCCACTGTGTTATAATACTACTGACAGTTGACTTTCAAATTTCACAGCTGGACTTGTTGCACAGGTGGCATCCTACCACGGTACCATGCTGGAATTCACTGAGCTCCTGAGAGCGACACATTCTTTCACAAATGCATGTAGAAGCAGTCAGCATGCCTAGGTGCTTGGTTTTATACACCTGTGGGCATGGAAGTGATTGGTACACCTGAACTTATTTGGATGGGTGAGTGAATACTTTTGGCAATATAGAGTATTATAGAGTATTATATAGAGTAAATGATTCAATTGCAAAGTCATTTGAATTTTTGTGCCTAGCTAGTCTATAACTACCAAATACTAAGGTAGAATTATTAACCACATTACTAAATACAGAGACTTTTTTAATCATAGAAAGCTGGTAAAACAGTATCATGCACTTCTTATAGTTCATCCAGCCAGAGGCATTTCTACACCCAAAAACTCTCTCCATGCTTCAGGTCCCCACGGTCTGAATTGTCTGAATAGATGAGCTGTTTTCTGAATAATAGATAGCCACAGTCAGTGTCAGTAAAGTAATACAGAAGTGTTTTTGATGACTTCCCCAAAATTACCAGATATTACTGACACTTCCAATCTGCATGTACAATGTTTTACAACACTGTAGCCAGAGATACTAACAAAGAATCTTAAAATAGCTTTATTGTACCCAAAAGCATTGCACAGACTGTTTCCAAGATGCTGCATCAGCAGCAGTTGACCATCAGATGGCAGTCCACAAATGTTGTGTAACATTAGCAGAACGGAACATCAGTCAAAACATCTTTTATTTAATGCATTTCTTTACATAGCACTGCTTGTTCCAGATCACACATCAGTGTTTTCATTTCTTTTCAGATGGGCCTTCTAGTACCAGTAGTACAGGAACAGGGTGGCCCTTACAAACTATAGAGATAAGTTGCTGAAGCATGGAATGGACATGAAAGACGTTCCTTTGAACTAAATACCTCACCCATGAACTTCTCAGGCTTCAGGCTTCAGACGTTGGTTTTTAAATAGAAAGTATTTGCTGTGTTTTACCCTTCCAAAACAATAGCAACACAGAATCAGTTGTCTTTTTTGACTGCCTACTCTATCTCTCTCTAGACACATATATGCAGTCACTGGCTACTTAATCAGGTCCACTTACCACATTAGTGTCACTACTGTACTGAGAATGATCCACAACCCAAATAATACCTGCTCAGTGGTGGTCCTATGGGGGCTATGACCATTGATCAGTGGTACAGACTAACAAGGTATGCAGAGAATAAGAACTACAATCTGTTATTGTAGAACTGCAGCGTCTCTCCCTATGGGGTATAAAGCTGAAAGAAGTGTGTAGGGTGTTTTCTAATGATTTTTTAAAATCATTATATTATATTATATTATATTATATTATATTATATTATATTATATTATATTATAAGCATATATATATATATAAATATATGTATATATATATATATATATATATATATATATATATATATATATATATATATATATATATATACATATATATATATATATATATATATATATATATATATATATATATATATATAAAACCAGAAACAAAAATCAATGTACCAAAGGGGTCAGCTAGAGTGGTTTAGACCCAGGACTGATGCCCCTGTTAATCAGAAATGCCACACGTCTAGCTCTACACTGAAATCTAGAATATTTGGCTCACCTATTTTCTATGAAGTTTTGCATGGTCTGAGGTTTTATATATATATATACATCCTGATATACATCCCGATTTTCAATGTGCTATGTTAATTGCTAATGTGCTAATGTTATTTAATTGTTACTTTTAGTCCATTCATTAATGGTCAGGACCACCAAAGAACCACCACAAAGCAGGTGTTATCAAATTATACGGAGATACATATGCACCATAGTCTGTAATTGTAGAACTAGAGTTCACCTATATAGTAAGTGGAGCTGATAAAATGTTGTGTAAAAAAACGTGTCAGTGTAGCTTCTGTTTGCCAAAATCTATTCTGTTTTGTAGTGAGCAGAACAATTAGCATGCTAAACAAATGCTACATGAATAGTTTGACATTTATTGAATGGTGGGTTAAAAACGGGGTCGTGCCTGCCTTTGATCTGAGTTTCATGTGCATTTTGACTTTATTTCCTTTCATTTTGCACATTATGGAGTCTTAACATTATGGGGAAATGTTATGCTTGACTCCAGTTGATATAGTTGACTGTCAGTTTATGAATGTCCACTATACATAATTACATGCAACATGGAGTAGTTGTGTTAATTTGGTGTGCTGGAATGTGACAGGCTGGACCAATCAGCTTAAAAAAGTATTCTCTCATTTGGTACACTGGAACACGGAAATAGATGCTCTCCAAGACCCACATTTAAAACCTCAGACCCTCAGACCATGCAAAACTTCATAGAAAATAGGTGAGCCAAATATTTTATTCTAGATTTCAGTGTAGAGCTAGACGTGTTTCATTTCTGATTATCAGGGGCATCAGCCCTGGGTCTAAACCTCTCTAGCTGGCTTCTTTGGTACATTGATTTTTGTTTCTGGTTTTCTATATGCAATGTCCATGATCCAGGCCAATATATATGCCCCAATTTTATTTTATTATAAAAATGGTACAGTACTTTTATTTATCTGTTGACTGTGAACTGAACAATGCTTTTCAGATTTAAAGTAGCTCTAAATGATTTGGCACAATACCAACACACAGAACTGGGGAATACCATGACCATGGGTGGCTAACCTGCGCTGAGTATTTTCCAACCATGTGCGTGAACTCTCCATGTTCAGAACAATTTGGACCCACAGTGGAAAAGAGGCCAGTGTGAGCTTTGGGTTGCGCTAATCTTAAAATACACAAAACAGGTTTGTAATGAAATTAGAATTAGCCATAAAAGTTCATGATCTTCACTATCACACTTTATTTAATACGCCTACAAACAGCTGCGTATTTTTGCCACCACCTCCACAGGCAGTGGGCAGACTGTACTGTTGTACCATGTGTCAGTCGTCTCAACCTTAACATCTATCATGAGTGCTATAGCGATGACCAGGTGTTGGCTGTGTGTCTCTAATGGATATTTATAAATGCATTCTTAAACACTGATTATGCAAACATTTACAAATATAGCTAAAGCAGACTCTGCGTGGGTGTTCTATTAGGTGCGCCTCGCTGTTGCACGTAGCGCTGCTTAGTCAGTGATGGCCCAGAGACAATGCTTCTAAGTGGGTAAGCTTGCGCCTAAGGGTTCTGCGTCTGAGTAATTGAAGGGGTTTATTTAGTTTTAATTTCCTGCTTCTGTGGATAACTCCTCTCTTATGTATGACAGACCAAATTTAGATGCACTGCAGCACAAGCTTTAGCTCTATAAATCTATTTGTGGATCTCTGCATGTATATATATGCCTTCGTATATACGTATATATAGACACTAATTATGCTGACAACACCGGCCTACTGGGAGGACAGGTCACTGATGAAAGGGGCCATTGGCACTAATGCTGCAGTACACAAGCAGTCTGTCTTATTTATTTATTTATTTTTTATTTATTCATTCATTCATTTTATCTTTATACGGTTAGAAAATGCCTGCAGCCTTTTACATTGTACAAACATTATATATGGCGGTGACCAGTGCCCCCATAGCATGAAGCTTGGCCAACCCATTAAACAAAGTACGACTGCAAAACACTTTACATTGTTGGTGTTGGCTAACTTACATGAAGTAATGCGTTAGCTAACATGACTAATACATCAACAATACTTAACTAATGTTAACTAAGCATGTAACAGCTGTTAATGTTTACTTAAAATGTAAACATGTATTTGTTATATGTATATCTAAGGTTAGTTAAGCACTGTAAGCATTGTTAATGTTATTGTATGTTAACTAATGCATTGCTTGTTAGTTAGTCGGTGCTCAACAATGCATGTTATCTGGTCAATACAATAAAGTTTAATTATTTATTTTAATTCATTAATAAACTGATGCATTGGGTTGTTCATGCAATCTCAATGACAGAGATCAGACAGAAAGGATGGGCTTTTATAGCCTTTAGCTCCATCAGATAATGATATATCATAGACAACTCATATATCTCTAAGATTATTAAGACATTTGAATATAGTTTGTGTTATTTTATGGCCGGAAGAAAAAATTTACCTCTGTTTTCATTTGCCACCCCACTAAATTCACTGGGTTCAACCTGGGCAGCCCATTGTTAAAGTTCTGGCTATGACCCTGCTTTTCATGACAAGTTACCAGATACACATAGACTAAAATGAATAAATTCTTCTCACCTTTCAAAAAGTCCATTAAGTAGTACGAAGTTATACATTTTTTAGGAGATATTTCAGCCGATATCAAACAAGCGTTCATCTTAACAGCACCTCAACTTTGGATGTGTGAAAAACATCCCTGCAGATTTCTTTTAAACCTGAGAACAATTCTAATTATTAGTATTTAGGTATTATTCGTTTATATCCTGTTGTTAAATATGAACAATCAGTGGCATTGCATACTAATCCATAGTTAAATATACCTTGATCAAACAAAAAAGAGATTTTTGGAATATCCAGATTGATTTCACATAATCTGTACAGCTAAAAACACATGAAATCGAATAGCAAAATGGCCATTTTTGGATGTGGTTTGAAATGCGTTTCCCAAATGGAAACAAATGAATCTCAGTCTGAATGCTCCAGATTTTAAAGCGTCTGTTGCGTCACTTGCAACATCAGAATCAGAATCTCTTTATTTCACCAAGTATGTCACACATACAAGGAATTTGTCTTGGTGAGAGCAACACGTATGACAAGTAACAAAAATAAGTAACAAAAACACAGAACACAGATTATTTACATTATTAAACTAAAGGAAAATTACACTATACGATAAATAGGGTAGGGGATAAATTAAAAAAGTAAAAAGTACTAAAGGTAATAAAAAGCTGAAGAAGCGGAGAGATGTGAAACATGACAAATAATAACAATGTTAAATCCGGAGAGACGGAGGGAATGGCACCGTAATGTATTTCTATGTATTTACTGATGCCTACATTGTTACCACAGCAACCCTTGCATAGGTTTGTGATGTCCGGACACACAAATTTAATCTGATCTCCTCCAAATAACAGTCGTCTCAAAAGATCTGATCTGAGAAGCGATTTTAATTTGCCTGCAGTCTGAACAACAGTGAAAACTTTACAGCAGCTGGAAGAACAGCTGTCTGTTGGGAAATACCAGGTATCTGTACTGGACTGACATTGGCAGAAATGCTGGATTGAATATGGGGGGTGGGTAAAAAAGAAGTTAATGCAGCCCAGTAATGTGACACATCTATCCTGAAATAGCATATACTCCCAGTGTGTGATGTTGTGTTGTTAGCATATTCTCACGCCGTGATTTCATTAGTAGACTGTTTGAGGAACATGGCCTACTTTTAGGTTCTCACACTGAAGGGGTGATATTTTTTGTTGCATAATTACGTGGTTGAGTAATGTAAAGTCATTCAGTTCAGTCTAATGTGAAATGGTGCATTGTAAAGAAACTGACCGACACATTTCATCAGAATACTGATGGTGCTGGAAATGAGTCTACCACATCTGCAATGGAAATTATAGCTTGTTATTACTGTGTTTTTGTATTGTTATTATTATGTTATTATTACTCTGCTTTATATTTGTTATTTAAAAAAAATAGAGAATTTTTTTGTAATGTTAATAATGGTAACATAGCTATACGTCTGAAAAAATAGACTGGAATTAATAAAAAACTGAAAACTTTTCGCTGTCTACTGAAAAACATGTATCTCCATTTAGACGATTCTTACTTTTATGTATCATTCGATCACATGAGATGCTGTTTACACTATGTGTGAATTTCATGATAGACCAACAGAAATGGCCCAAAGATCGCTCGGAGAAAGTCTGGTTTCGTTGACCAACATTAGAATTAAATTGGGTTTTGGCCTCTCCTGTAAAGTTGCTATTCTGGAGATACTTGTTCTTCTTTGGACAGTGACGATATCTTGTAAAAGAAACAAATATTTCAAAGTTTCAATATTATTATGTTATTATCACTTGTAAAAAAGAAAGTGGTATCAGGCCATCTCCAGTAGCCATAACTCCCTGGTCAGAATACATGACTCCGTGAAATGTGTTTGGGAATGAAAAGCTAGAGGATCCATTAAGCAGTTTTTATACGATGGCCAGAAATAAATGAATTTAATGGTCAGTTATATTATTTGGACTATGTCCAACCTCATATCTACATGACACTGCTCTTTGAGTTTAATGGTGCGTTAATATAATTTTCTTTGATGTGGAAAAACTGACAAAGGAATATGATTTTTACTCAATCTTGCGCAGTGTTTCTCAATCTTGGATTTCGAGACACTCTGTCCTGTACATTTTAGTGGATTCCCTGCTTTACTACACCACCTACAACTCTAAAAGGGCTTGTTAATGAGCTGATAAGTTGGAGCAGGTGTGTTAGGAACAGGGAAAGATTCAAAAAGTGCAGGATAAGGTGCCTCCAGGTCAGTGGATACAGTGCCATTGTGGTCTTAAAATACATTTCAAAGTAATGTAATGCATAGAATTGTGTGTACAGAGGTTCTTGGTACATTTTGCATGTTTGAAAATAACTTTTAAGGAGGAACCGGACTTGTACAACCCTTAATGAGGCCCTAAAGGCTGTGGCTGAGTTGCTTGGAATTATTTCACAGGCAAAAATTTACAGGCACTACAAGCAGTAAAGGTTGAATACAGCCGTTAAATACAGATGCACTCTTAATATTCTTCTAATTAATAAATCTGTCCAATCGGATGTTCTGAAAAGTTATGTTTAAAGAAATAGTCTAGTAGGTCTGAATCTGATAAAGTGAATTAAACCAGAAATAAATGTGTATCTAAGCTCTAATTTCTCTCAGAGGCCTTAACTGATTTGCCAAACGGAATATAGGCCAGCGTGGTGCATGGAGTTGTGGCAAATTAAGTTTGAATGTCTTTAGCCTAGGCGTGTGTCAACTTTTGGTTACACTGTTCTACACACACAAAGTCCTTATATTTTCCATTAAAATACAAAAGCTTTACTTCCTTACAGAACCTATGTATCTGTTTCAGCTGTGGCAATTACTCTAACAATGTTTCAGATGAGCTTCTCGGGCTTGTTTACTGTATTCACATGATCCAAAAATGGCAAATATTTTTCATGAAATGTCATAAAAATAAAATGAAACAACCGAATAATGCCATTTTCCTGCATCGCTTGTGTTAGCTCCTTGTTGCATGTGGTGAGGATCGTTACCAAATCTCAAGACATTCCAGTTTTTTGAGGGATCAAATCAAATCAAATCAAATCAAATCAAATCAAATCAAATCAAATCAAATCAAATCAAATCAAATCAAATCATTTATTCATATATAGCGCTTTTTACAACTGATGTTGTCTCAAAGCAGCTTTACAGAAATTCAGTTGTAATAATTCATTAAGGAAAGAGAGATAGAAGCTCCCGGTGAGCAAGCTGAAGGCGACAGTGGCAAATAAAAAACCTCCCTTAAGTAGAAGGAAGAAACTTTGGGAGTAACTAGATTCACACATGGGAGACAAAACCACATTTTGAAATTGTTTAAAATATCAATAGAGAATCTAATTATGCTGATTTATTCATAGTGGTGACAATGAAGTTAATGAAGAAATAATTGTGAAATAACAGTCAGATGCAGATTGCAGTAGCGGAAAATTAGTCTGCGGTGGGAAAGCCTGGTTAGCCTGGGCAGGTAAGCAGCTGTGTCAGGGGCAGGAAGCAGGGAAACGCGGTCAATCTTCTGTCAATGTCTGGCTGGGTGGGCAGGCAATCAATCAATGGACATGCATGACCCAAAAATGGCAAAGGACTTTGACCAAATAACGTGGGGTGAAGTCACAACATTGCTTTATAGTATTCTGTCATTATCTCACATTCATAATTTGATTGTATGGAATCAAAACATTATTATATTCAAAATCATATACACTGCTGCCATCAGAACAAAACCTCATCTCGAAAATGATAACTTTATAGGAAAAGGGGGAAAATGCCCTTTATTCTTGTTGTAGGTCGGTGTAACCACACTTTCTACCTAGTAATTCTGAGATAATTCTTTTGGTGCATTCATGAAATGTACCCTTAAATATAAAGGCAGGATGCATTTTCAAATTATGTTAAAACCTGAAAAAGCATAAAAATGGAGAAGGGTTTCTTCTGACAACAATATACAACAAAGTAATTCTGTATCACCCTCACGCTTCACATCGTCATGGTAGCCTTTCTTGTTTGTTATCTAACTACAAATTAGACTGGATCTTTACAGGGAGCATTGCCCCGTTCTTGAGCTGGAGCTGATCTGTAGGCACATATTGTTGTTGTCTGTGTCGTGTTGCGAAACGTCTCTGTTAAACTAATGACAGAGTGAAGAATGAAAATTGCAGACCCATTGAATATTCATCCTCTTATTTATTCCTGAATGCAGCGTGCTGCCTGTGGGCCTAGAGTTTCTGTTTTTATTATCCCTTCCAGAGAAACACAATGCTGTAAACAAACCATTTTTTGTGGTTACATCTTAATTAAGCAATCAATTGAATTGTGCCCCATAGCACCTGTTTTGACTTATTGTACATGCAGTTTACATAAAGAAACGTAGTGCCTGAGAGTCTATCTGCAATGCAAAAGGAAAGAAGAGCAGCCCGCGTATTTTCATATGAATGGCTATGGCCTCGCTCAAAGCAGCAAGCAGTCTATTCACGGTGGAAGTGACAACCACTTGTCCTAAATATTCTCCTACGCTTAGTGCCTCTGTCATGCACGCAGAGCGATCAAGGGAGAGTACCCTGTGTGATAGCTGACCACCGACATGGTTGTAATATAGCATACAACTAAGGGATAATATGAAGAAATAGCATGTTGTTGTAGATGTTGTAGACCTCACATAGCTCTTTACAACTTGCCGAAATTCTGCAAAGCTAAAGAGACAAATGCCAAACGTCCGATCTTGGGAATAATGCCAGACCCCATGACGAACCATGACTATTAGAGCTAAGCCATCAGGTTGAGCCATAAATCCTAAAACGTCCACTAGCATCCCTGTGGGATTATAGTAGTGTTTAGTAGTTAGCACTTCACTAACAGTGATTCACAACAACACTTTCTTCTCTTTTTGTTTTAAAAGATGTTCTATGCTTTGCTCGAATCTTGTGACAGACATGTACGTTTAATCTTGTAGCATGTTGCGGATGGCAGTGAGCAAGAATTGCCCTAGTTTTGCGGGGGCAGGCGGAAGTGAGCGGTGGTTGGCGTGTGCAGGCATTAATAAGCAGGCCAGTGCAGACCTATACTTTAAGGTAGTTTCCCAGTCAACGCATCCAGTTGCATTAAAAAGGCAGTCCACACATTCGATTCTAATAATATCCTCCATACATGCAGCTGTTTGTAATCAGCAATAACTGATGACATTAGACGACATGTGTGTCATATGTTATTGTAAAGTTGTTGTTTTTTATCTGTCTCTGAAAATGTTTCGAGAAGGATGTGAAGAATGGCCTTTTCAGCTTACACAACTTGAGTGACACAGCAGAAGTTCTTAACATGCCACTATCTGTGATCACATAAGCATTTTGTTGGGACTGTACCCAACCCTGATACAGAGCTGCCACCACTGTTGTCTGTTCCTAACAGCTAATTGTTTAGGCTGATGCTCAGTCAAGACTCTTGTCTTTTTAGCTGTTGAAGTGAAAACCAATAGGAGAGCTTGCTTAGCTGTATCCACAGGGAAATGAAAGTAGTACTGCAGCACCTGGTGTGTTTAAATGCAGTTATGATTCTGCTGAATAAAAATGCACATAGAGTAAGAAACTATTGTACAAACTGACTCGTATATTGTAGTTTTCAGAATCAATAAGCCTTCTTGAAGAGCTGGTCTTGATGGTTCCCCCTCTAATTTTATCGACTTGTGGTGATGTCAGCACTTCACATTCCACATTTCACTCTTAAGGTAATGCCTTTGTTCCAAGGAGGACACTAAGAGCTCAACACAGAATCACTACACATCAAACACAGAGCCTGACCCGTGCCCTAGGTAATCTGACAGACATGTTTATACTAAGAAAGAATTAACTTCTGGTTAATACAGTGTGTAGAACACCCTTTTGTAATGTGAGCTGCGCTTTGGACCCCTTCCCCACGCAGAAGAATCTGATGATTGCATGTTGAGTGTTCAAAGAGAGCTTAGTCAAAATGTTGGTAAAGTGATGATTTACCATTGTTGTAATAAGCCCACCAGACCAAAAAAAAAGATGACTTAAACATACATAATAGCGTGTAAAACCTCGACAAGCATGAATAACAACTCATTAAATTTAAGGAAGTTTCTGGATGTACACAACAACAACGTTCAGCACTCCTACATCAAAAGACTTGCTCAGTTGAGCCAGATTTGATGGATGTCCTCCCTGGCCCAATTCTGAGGAGAATTTCCTGTAGACTGGGATTTTATACACTGCTGGTAAACCTGTATGACCGTATGTTTCCATACACCTGCATATTCATATACTTCCTTCACACTATGGCTTTTGACACGCCCGAGTGCAATCACTCTTTTTGCCAATCATTAACACCGTCACACACGCATCGTCATCCTCGTGCAATGCCAGCTGTAGAAGCCTGAACTTACTACCCGCTTAAACATGTAATGTGACTAAATTTTTGTCCAGTGAGCTTTCCTTCATCACTAAATTACAGATTTTGCATTTGAATCCTAAATATTGTGCTGGACCTGCAAATTAATATGTGAGATGTGAAGTTTCTGTGAATTCAGACCGAACCTTTCTGACTGAAGAATTTTTCATAGTGCAGCTTTAAGTACCACACAAAATGATCATGACATTATTTTATATATTAAGATATAAAATGATATCGTATAATTTGTATTCATCCCATATATCTGCCTTCCCAATAGCATCTAATGTATGAATCCCAAAGCACCTGTGTGATGCAAACGCGTGAGCTACAACAGTTATCCTGAAATGCATAAGAAAGTGCTATAAGCACATGAGCTTCGTTCATATGTTGAGTGTGGGCCACCGGTATTGAGTCTTAGATCATTTTGGACAACCAAGCAAGTGACAAGTGGTGTAAAATTTGTTCCTTTTTCCAGTTTGTCACGTGATCATTTGGAAAAAATGTGACATTCAAATTCTTAAGGCGAACTAGGAACTATGTGGTTTCAGTTGCATTTTTTTTTCTGCTGACAAGAACTGGTCAGTTTCCTGATGACGGCAGTTTCGCCTTTTTCTAAACAGCTGGACTTCCCAGCTAAAGGGGACTGAGCAATCCCACTGCCCCCAGACATTGACCCATCTGGCCATAAAAGGCAGTCCCTGCTCACGTAGGCTGAGAAAGTCCAAAACAGCTGCAGCTACAATCACTTGCCTAAAAGCCTTTGTTGTACATAGAGTCCTGTTTAGACCGGAGCCAAGTGCCTTGACCCCCTGGCATTGAGGGTGTCGGGGGGAGGTGGGATTGTCTGCTAGAGGGAACACCCAGAACATGATGTCTTTAAACAAACAAATGACCCCACAGCACAGACACACTGTTGTTTAGAGAACACTGCATGATGATGCATGTTTCAGATTCTTCTGCTGTACCAGTAAGTGTATCAAGGAGAGGCAGCACAAAGTCTTAATTGGCTGATTTGTTAGCTTTAAAAATGCTAAGTTGTTGGTTTGCATATCTGAAACCCTGGTCTCTGAAATTGCTTATACTTGACCTCTTTTCTAAATATAACTCTGTCTATAGATGACACAATGATCACATGCTGCAAGTTCTTTACATACATCACCACAGAGATTAGAAGTGATGATGTAAGTGTGCTTCCTCCTTCAAACCTCTGAGCTTTGAGGAATTTTTAGTCTGAGCTCCACATATTCCAGCCTGCCTCCTCTTTTTGTGTGACCACTGCTGCCCAGTTTCCACGGAGACCATGGGAAGAATTTGCCATCGCTGGATGCCTATTATGTAATACCAAACATCTGTTGCATGCCGGAGTGTGCAAGTGAATGTTAGATAACTGTGATACAAATACAAGCAGATGAAATCTGTGTTGGTCCACACAATTCCTAAACCTCATAGGTTAAATATCAGTTTACTGAATAACCCATATTTGGTAATGGATAATAAGTGCTAGGAGTATTTTTATAATCTTATAAAAAATGATAATCTTATTTTAGATTAAGTTTTATGAACCATTACATGTACCATATGGGCCACCACAAGGGATTTCAGTTTTTAACATGCTGCCTAACATTCCATACAGCACTCCGGAAAAAGCTATTGTGGCTTTGTTTCAACAACAGCGCAGCTGACGCATTTCCTGTCTCGGCCGATGATGAACCACAATTTCCTTGTTTATTTGCAGTCAGTTTCGCTCACTGAAAAATGAGCGAGTAACAAACTCAAGGTGACTCAGAGGATAGATTTAATAAACTTTCAGAACAAACTACAGCAAAACACACACATATAACAACACATTTTACTTCGCAAATGTTTTATTGTTTTGATTCTGTATAAAGATAAAAAAGCTTTTAATGTCAGGATCAGTAAAATTACAAATATTATGTCCAAATACACATTCAGTAAACACATAACACATGGAAAACATCTCAGTGCAGAAAAATTCAGAAAAAAACATGTAGCTGCCGCAAACTTTTCTGCCATTCATATATTTCACTAGACTCTAAAAATAAAGTTGCACATTGTTTCTTTCCCTTCATAAGTTACAAATAACATCGCAAAAAAATATATGCACAAGCATTTAAAAAGGCTACCTCATTAAACAAAAAATTAGGAGTTTCCTCAGTAAAGGCAAAGGACACACAAAACCAGCCTCGGTGTTTAAACTCCTAATCAATAAAGGATGTTGAATGAATGCTAGTAAAAGGAAGTCAGCATTATTACATTGTTAGGTTTTGCTTTATAGGCATGCATAGAGTATTACCAGATCATATATCATTTGCAGCCAAATGAGTCATTTTAATTATTATCAGTTCAGAACTCTAATCAGCGAAACCTCAATGAAACAGCACAGTGGTTACCCCACAAGCATAGAAACAAAGGACTAAAGGCTCAGTTTCCTCTCCAGGCATTAACACAACAAACCTTTGGCTGAAGTCTTAATGATACATTCATCTTCCATATAAATTTGTTCAGGACAAACAGTCTGCTAACTAACTGTTGTGTTATGTTGTGACTATGCAAATGTATTAAATGAAACATTTTGAAGCCTGTCTTATACACACTGTAGATTCATGTATCAACTAAACTGTTTTTAATGAAATTAAAAAAGTTGGTTACTGACATCAAATAGGTTTGGGTTATTGTAATTGGCCCAGAAATTCCATATCGGTGAATCCCTAACGTTAAGTATTTACTGATGTCCATGTAAGAAATTTGTGTGAATGCTCATTCTAAAGTCCTGCCCAAGCTCAGCTTTTTTGAGGATCTCAGATGCCAATTCTCAGTAAGTTCCTTCGGTTCTCGTTGTGTGTTCGTGTACACGCTGGTCTTCTTGGCTCCCGTTCTGCCGTCACGTAGGTCCTGTCGGCTCACATCTCTGTCAGGAAGATAAAGTTGTGACAGCTCAGAACGACAGGGGAGAAAGGCGGCAAGGATTAGCATGCTCAACCCGTGCACAGATGTCTGGGGAGTTATGATTCATGAGCTGCACTTATCCCTACAACCCACTGATAGTATGGGATGCTGGGAGCAGGCCTTGTAAACCCACTGGCCTTTTGTTAAGGGGGGGTGGGGCACTGGGGTAATTTAGTGGCAGGCCCATTATCGCTGCAAAGGATATTTCTCTTGTATCTGTCAAGCGTGATGCTGCAAAGGCTTGTTTATCATGGATTGCACTTGCATTAATAAAAGCAAAACTAGCATGTGTTATTTTTTATCCCTGAGTGTTTATGACCACAATACGATGGCTCGGGCAAATACTAGTATTTTTCCTCTGATCGTATACAGCTTCCACATGATGGCTGACATAATGATAAAAATAAAATATCTATTATGTACATAAACGTGGCAATAAAATATCCAAATTCCCCCAGAAGTGATTATTAAAGCTATTCTGCAACAAACCAGAGATTATATTATACGGACACTGAAAAGGTAATGAGGATGGATATTACAGGTGAACAATATAGTTGCCGTAATGTCATTGTCATTTTTCACTAAATCTTTGGCAGAATTTGCACGTATGTAGGTAATACATATCTATAATATCATACATTCATATTTCATTTTTCATGCTCGGCTGCACATGTGCCGTAAGCAAGGATGGGCCTTGCTTCTGTGTGGAGGCACAGTTGTCAGCACTAAGATGGGCGATTTGTTGTCACACATCACACGCCCAGAAGGCCTGGTGTTATGGTGTGCCAAATCACCTTTGCTCTTCATTACAGGCTCTTCGACAGCTCAACATTGTGTTAATGAGGTCCTACAACCAGTGGCCCTACCTTTTCTGAACGCACATTCAAGTGCGCTATTTCAACAGGACAAAGCTTACCGCATACTGCTACTGTCTCAAGAGCTTGCTTTGAACACCCAGATACTATACTTTTGCCACCCGTATCACCAAATAATCACTTATTGTTCCTGGTAACCTTTATCTTACTTCTGAATAGCATTGCAATCCCACACTTCCTTTGGGGCGCAATTATTTTTGGATGATGAGTGTATTTTGCACACATATTTTGGAAATAATATTTTTAATAATAATTTCCTGTGAAAGGGGTCTCGAAGCATGGTTACTGAGGGGCCAGACTCCAGCAGTTTGCCTATTTCCCCTATAGATTATAAACCTGGCAATTAACTGATTTAAACCTGAGGTAAATTACAAGCGCTTCCACACAATTTGGAAACACGAATAATCTAGTAACTATAATCAAAGCATTTTTCTGATTTGCTCAGAATTCAGGCCCACACGGTACACATGGAACATCAAATATTCTTTCAGTCATTTGCATTTAACGTGATACTGTGTTCTTACCTGCAAGCTCTTTGTCCAGGTTTTCAATGAAGCTTTGTAGGTCTGTGGTGTCCCCGAGTTTAGCTGAAGGGAGAGAGAGAATAGGGTGGAAGAGAGGGGGTGAGTACACAGGAATGCTCTGGAATGTGGAGAAATGCTGCTAAGTGCAGAGGCATTTCCTGTGGAATATTCTACTGTATAGAAAACGCGATCTGACAGCCAGAATTGCGTAAGGGGATTGGGGAAAAAACAGAAATCAAATCCCACATCTCTCCCTGAGGACGCACATTTGCAGCCGCCCGTTCCACTGGCTTTGAACCTGGCTTGAAAATCTTATTGTAAACATCCCATAAAACGCAGTGTCTATCAAAGAGATTAGCTCAGTTAGCCTAAAACAGATCAGTTACTCTCTGCAGCTAAGAATATCTACAGTTTAAAGTGGAACAGTTCAGAGTCTTATTCGCTTTTCTGTGGCATCCGCACAAAATGTGATTCAGGTCCTTCAGTGACAATCATTTTGTTGATTGTATGTACACATCCTCTTTTCATGCCTCTTCTTGCTGAATTTAGAAGGTTTAAACACAACCATGGATGGTTGTGACAGCATTATAATTCAAGACCTTAGGTCCAACCGAATGAAGGGCACCTCCCCACACAGAAACTCACATACACATGCACACCAGTGCCGCCAGCTTTGTTGTGTAAATGTGATGGCTATCATCAAAATGTACTAGTAATACCTTTCACTGCAGTTGTAGTGCCTGCGGTGCTCAGCTCCTCCACACTAGCATTCAAGCTGTTTCCCCGGGATGGTTCACTACCTGAGAGACAAATGAAGGACGTGATGTAAGCTACAAGCTTCCAATTAGAATTAGAACACCCTTGCCATTCTAATTAGTGAATTCTGTTACTTGTGAAGTGCACCCACTACTGTCACAAGCTTTCAGTTTCACCTACAGAGCTGTGCAATCTTTACAAGCACCAAGAATACAATATGGTTCTCTGGAGCATCGATACGTGAGCCTACAGCCACCTCGCCCAATGCAAGTGTCAGTTAGGGGGGTACAAAGCACCCCAACATTTAGCTGTGGAGCAGTGGCCTCCAGTTACCTCCACCGTCACTGTCACCACTACTATAAAGAATCTAACATTTAAAGAGAGATTGGTAGAAGGTAGAGAGATGACCTCTGGACAAAACCTCTTTATGTGTAGACTTAATGTCTACACAATCTGCGATTAAGATTAAACTCTCTCTTAACTATGGCCTACAGTATTCACACCTCTAAAAGAACTTCAAGTGAAAGAGACCCAGTCTGTGAAAGTCTACTCGTTGGTGTTTCATAGCCTAACTCCTGATTTATAATGTAATGTGTGAGAGACAAAAAGATGTGAGCTCACCTTCATCTGCGTCCTCGATACCACTGTCGTTCACTCCATCGCTGGAGCTCCGTTTTGCCTCATTAAGGTGATGCTCGTAGGCGCCAGGTGCTCGGGGTGATGGAGCGGCTAGCTCCTCAGCCACGGCGTTAAACTCCTGAAGAAGGTCTCCTAAGTCGCTTTCCAGATCTGGAGGAGTTCAGCATGGATATATAAATTCCATTCGTGCTTAAATGAATACTGTAGGCGGTATGGCCACGTACACATACCGGGTTACTTAACAGAGTGTACATTATACTTTACTATATTTCTTTACATAAAGCCGAATTTAGCTTAAAGCTAAATAAATTATAGTTTATGTAACTTAATAAGCACTTAATATGATGTGTATTTAAACGACAAACGTCTAATGCCACGTTGCCGCCATTTTCTAGTTTAGACCACCTGTTTTGAAACCTGTTGCCACAATATCAGTTTCTCATAAATCTGTATTTTGAAAGAGGTCTAATTCGGGATACATTTCTCACGCGTAAAAAATAATAATAATAAACTAACCTGGAAAGTTCGTAGCCGACATCCTTTTAGGCCTCGGGGTGTTTTTTATTTCTGAAACTGCTTCTATAAAGAGCTCCACTGTACGAGTGATATATACTGTATATATATATATCCTCTCTGCCTTTAATACTTCGTGCAACGGAACTTCGTTTCAGCCAATGAGGTTTCTCCGTTTCCTCTGCTTTTTTTCCACTCGTATTCGCGCCGGCCTCTTTCTTCCGCGTTATGATTGGTTAGTAGTCTTAAGTTTCCTGTGCTGGCATTGGTTAAAACTGGCAGTGTGCGGACGCGGATGAAGTAACAGGCCAATCCCAGGACCGGGGGCGGGGCTTGTCGGAATACGGGTCGGAAAACAAACAACGTAGCTGGAGTCTGCGGTTGCGGGAATGTCTAAAAGTTTCCCTGATGTAAACGGGAAATGCAGAAGAAAATGCCGAGAAAAATGCAGAAGAGGCCGTGCTCTCTATAGCTTTCGGAGGTTTTGCTGCCCTGTAGTTACACAGTTATAGGCCTAAAATAAAGTTGTGGCAGGGAACATTTCACCTCTCCGTAAAAGTACCGTGGAGGCTGTTCAGGTCTCAGAAGCCCATATACGGGCAGGTGTCATATGTGCTTCTCATTTTTACTGGTTTTCTGGCACGTTCGTTCGTATTCTGGTGTGTACTTGTGAAGGCTGCTGTGGGACTGAATCAAAAGCTTAGACTCCTCTGATATTCTGCCCACACGATGGCGACACAAGACTCAGAACATACTCGGCATTTCTAATAGTAACTCAATTATATCTAATGAGTGCAGCTGTAGTGTCAGTATTCTTTTTATAGTATGGCTGAATTAACACTACACTGTGCAGTCTATGGTGGCCATGATCATACATATAGACTAAAACCTGGGTGTTAAAGTTTTCTCTTTTTTCCTCCTTTATTTTTATTATTTGCTGAAATGAAATGTTTGTGATTACTCAGTGATAAAAGATAAAAAGGGAATGTTGAGGAACCAGTCTTATTTCCAAGAAAGTGAGGCTGTACCTGTAGTTCAAGGCGAGGCAGCTTAAAAGTTCCCGCCCTCTGAGAACTTGATCATACTTGTGCTTCTTCTTGCACAGTTAACATGAGCATGGAGAATGGGCAGAAGCGGCTCAAGGAAATATGAACTTGGCGTGTCTGTTACAGGTGAGTCTCCCTGTTGAATTCTTACTCTCTGTCAAAACTGTAATATTTGTTCTTGTAACCTGAGTATTTCCAATTCGGCTTTATCCGGCAACTGGTCTGCTAAGCAGGGGTTCAATTCCAGTCCCCCCCTGTGTGACTAATGCTGTCGACTCATTTGCTATAGGCAGTTGTAACCCCTCACTGATGGCATAGGCTTTATCTTAGCATGATTCCTCATTAACCCACTTAAGCAAGGGAATATATAAAAGAAATGCCTTGTTTTAATGCCTGGATTAAGGAAAACCTACAGAAATTCACAGAAATCTGTTCATTTGGAATCTGAACTCTCCTGCCAAAACTCATGATGTATTTCAGGCTTCATGACTCACTTCATATCCCTCTTACCAACCTCCATGACATATTTTACTAATTAGTCTTGGTATCAGAATTCATTCATGAGTTCAGGGATGAATTGTGAGTCAGAGAGGATGTCGCAGCCACAACACTCTGACTGTCATCCTCCAACTGATGATTGTGCCTTTAAACATTGAGTAATTGTAGTTAAACTTTCATATGGAAAGAGGGGTGTTGCTTTCTCCTATCTGCTAAGCCCTTTCTCTGGTTCTCTTTGTAGAGGGTGCTTCTCATGGCATCTGTCAGGCAGATCATATGCCACACGCTGCCCTTCTCGACACCGGAGGAGCAGGTGGAAGGAATTAAGATAGGCACTCTGAGTGGAGTCTACTCCCCTCCGTACCAGCTGCTTGGTAGAGGATATTTGAGAGTGAATGAAGAAACAGGGGACTTGTACACGACAGATCAGAAAATTGACCGGGAGAGCCTGTGTCCCTCACAGGAGGAAAAGGACTGTACCATCTCAGACGATGCCCTCGTAGGCCCTGATCAGGAGATGGTAAAGATAGTTCTTGTTGTGGAGGACATTAATGACAATGCTCCTTATTTTGAAACTCATGAAATTCACCTAAGAATTCCTGAGGACGCCGCTGTTGGAATGAGGGTCCTGTTAGACAATAAAGCTTGGGACGAGGACATAGGCAGCAATGGAGATATAAGCTACCATTTAGAAGGAGCTGGGGGCTTTTTCAGTGTAGCCCAGGATGAGGCGACCCTAGAGCTTGTTGTGGAAAAAGAGCTGGACCGAGAGGCTCAGGATGAGCACCACATGGTTCTTGTAGCCGTGGATGGTGGCTTTGTATCTCTAAGCGCTACAGCAACTCTCATCATCACAGTGCTGGACGTTAATGATCATTGTCCAGAGTTCAGCCCTGATAGTCCTCACACAGCTACGGTGCCAGGAGGAGCATCTCGGGGAACAACTGTGAGCCAGGTTAAAGCAACAGACAATGATCTGAGTCACAACGCTCAAATCACCTACTCCTTCAGCCATCAAATGTCTGAGAGGGCCAAGGCCCTCTTCCGTTTGGACCAAGTTACAGGCAGGATCAGTTTAGCTGTGGATGTGAAGTTAGACACTCCGGAGGAACACGTGTTGAAAGTTGTTGCAAATAGCCCACATTGCCCGCCTGTGTTAACACAGGTAACTGTATACATGCAGCCAGTGGTGAGCCTGGAGCCAGTCATCGAGATCAGGTTCATGGCAGAGTATAAAAACCAAACAATAATGTTACGAGAGAACGAGCCGCCCACTGTCTTGGCTCTTTTGGAGCTGAGAAACACCTCAAGCATTCAAACAGTTCTGTCCTTAGAGGCAGACAGCATGCCATTCACTTTGAAAGAGCAAATGGGCAACTATCTGCTTTCAACATCAAAGCCGCTAGACTTTGAACTGTGCAGTGACTATCACCTTACTGTCGTTATAAGCGAAGCCCAAAGCAAACGTGTGCATGGAAGGAAAGTGATCAAAGTGGCAGTTGAAGATATGAATGATAATGCCCCGCAGTTCGAGCAACCTCACTATCAAGTGGAGATAGAAGAGAACAATAAACCTGGCATGTTTTTAGTACAAGTCAGAGCAACTGATGCAGACAGTCAGCTTTATGGCAATGTGTTATACCGGTTGATCCACACTCCTCCTATTTTCAATATTGATGAAGCATCAGGTGTGCTGTCTGTATCAGAGTCTTTGGATAGAGAGCAACAAAGCACATATGTCCTCACAGTGCTGGCCAGGGATCAGGGCTCGCCTTCTTTGGAAGCTTTTGTTTCTGTGTCTGTAGATGTGCTGGACCAGAACGACAACCAGCCCGCTTTTGTCAGTCAACGCTTTGTCTTCTTCATTTCTGAGAGTATACAGAAGCTAGCTCAGATAGGAAAAATCGGTGTAATGGATGCAGATGAAGGGGACAATGGGAAGGTTGTTGATGTGCAGGTGCTGAATGAGCATGTTCCCTTTGCTGTGGACATGTCCTTGTTGATGCTGCGCTGCACTGCTGAAGTGGACCGGGAGAAGCAGGACCGCTATGATCTACTCTTACTAGCTATGGATGGTGGCAACCCTCCACGCTCCTCCACCACTTCTGTGATCATTTATGTGGAGGACGTCAATGACAACCAGCCCCAGGTGGTCCTGCCCAGCAGCAACCTCTCTTGCCTAACTATATCCCCCAGCACCAGGGTGGGCAGCATTGTCACCAAGATCTATGCCTTTGACCGTGACTCGGGCATGAACTCAGACATCACTTACCACATCTCAGCAAGGCAGCCAGCCTGGCCAAGCCCCTTCCAAATCGACCCTCATTCGGGGAACATTACACTAGCACACCGACTTTCAGGGGGTGACTACGGAATGCACCACCTCTTCATTGTAGTGAGGGATGGGGGGAGGCCAGTGCCCCTGCAGAGCACAGTGTGTGTCAACCTGTGGGTCAATGAGACACTCGAGCAGTGCCACCTCACCAGCATTCCTCCATATCCATCCCTGACCACAGAACCACCTGTGCCCGCGCCACAGGAACCCCTGAACAAGCCAGCGCAGACCTGTACAGAAACACCTTGGCTCATACTGGTCTGTGGTCTGGGCATGATGCTGTTCTCAACATGCATTCTTTTAGCTGCCATCGTGATTTGTATAAGACAAAAAAACCTGGCAAGAAAAATAACAAGCAGGAAAGATCACCATGAAATGAAGCTTTTAAGTTAAAGGTAAAGTACTCCAAACAAACTCTCTGTAAAGTTATACTGTGAATAGGACATAGGCAATGTACAATACAGAAATGTAGTGTCACATTTGTGTCAGCTGTTAATGCCTCTGCCATATAAAACCTAACCTGGGCTTTCCCCAAAGCATTGTAGCTTGTATAATAGTGTGAGCAATCTGGCAAAATATCTAGATTAAGCCATTGTCACAATATTGAATACATGTTACAATGTTTAGTTTGAGAACAAGTTGGAACAGACAAAATGCACCAAGAAAACGGTTGTGCCACATTTCAAATATGTACATACATGCAGTTCATTGTTTGCATAATTATGTAGAAATAGAAATATTTGCAAAAAATTAACAGTATGAAAAAAAGAAACTAAATTACAATTGATAAAAAGACTAGGCAGTCTGTTTATGTTACTCTCCAGTTTTGAATTTACAGTCTGTGTATATTTTGTCAAAATCTATTATGTTATTACTATTATTTACTTGTTATAGTGTTTTAAAAGTACTGACAATACCCAAGATATATGGGGATATGGGGTGGGACATCTTGTGGCCAAGGCACAAGATGGAGATCCTCATAAAAAAGCTATATGCACATGTCTCTTTTTTGCAGCAAATCTACTGATAAATTTGGCCAATATATACTCTTAAAAACAGAGTTAGGCGTTATTTGTTTCTCCATTTTTTGGCAAAGTGGGACGTCTTGTCTCTGAAAGTGGGACAGTGCATCATTGTAAACCTGCTAGCAATACAGCAAAGCCTTGTGTAAAGCAATCACATATGGCTGAATGAGTGATAATTAACTGAAGTGGCTAAATTGTTTTTAAAAAGCAAGCACTTCAGTATGCTGCATGCTCTGGCTAGGAATCACAGCTGAGGCCTTATTCCTGAATAAATATGCTGTCTATATTGTTAAATCCTTTTTCTGTTCACGCCCCAATCATTCTGTTCTCTTCCCGTTTCAACTCTTAAGGTTCAACTCTTGACTTTTTCCTTCTCGTCTTTGTCTGTCTTTTCCCTGATTGATCTGGATCAGTTGCCATTTAGCTAGAAGTGACAAAAAGCTTTAATTAGGTTTATATACAACTGTAGCATATTCAAACAGAGCCTGTATGCCTGAAAGATTGATCTGTACTTAAATCCCGCTTCTTTAGGTCACACAACCCAGAGGTATTAATACAGCAAGCTAGTAGCCAAATGCCTGTATAAATGTGCATCAATAATTAGATCAGTTATCAAATGTTATGCCTCAAATTAATTGATAACTATTGCACGTAATACTAAAATGTTTGAGTAGTTTGAGAATACCAACCTACTTTCAGCCATTCATCCCATGTGAACTGATTCAGTTAAACCAGCGTGGGGTATTAAGTTTCATGGAAAGATTGTATCTGTCCCAGTATTAGCCAGTGCTCAGTATTTCAATGTTGGTATCAATAAAATGTTAAAAATGGTAACATGCCATCTCTTCAATAATTAATGATTGTAAGATACCATAGTGGCTCTAAAGGTGCCATACTATACCTGAACACAGTTTTGTTTTTTACATTAATTGTAACTCATTACATATTTGTCAAATAGTTAATGTATATACAGTCATATGCAATCAAATGTTGAATGGGAAAATATTTTAACAGACCCTCTACAGGAGACATGCTTACATGTGCTGTTTTCTGCTGTATTTGGTTTATTTGCTGAGTTTATTTAGCAAGGTGTTAAAACATAAAATATGAAATGTGCCAGAACATCGGCACAGCCTTTGTATATATGTATATACATTTCAGCAAATAAACACTTATCGTACATTGAAATGCACAGACATGTATGTTTAGAATAGAGAATGTGTGCTTATTTTCACATTACATGTAAGCCTGTACATGTTTGATGTTGTACATAAGTTTTAAACAATATAAATACTGTTTTTCATTAAACAACAAATCCACCTTTTACAAAATACCAGAAAGCTTTCCTCTGTGCGAGTATAAAGGTGTTACGAGTTTTTCCGCTAACTATGTAATTGGTGCAATGAGATTGATTTCAAATTATGACCCAAGCAGTTATGTCAAGGCAATGAATGCAAATGCTACTTGATAAGGAGCCCTGCTGTAATCATTCCCGATAGATGATTGGCTCCTGTCCCTTTAGAGAGCAATCCTCTATATAGCTTATTTATCCCACTTTACACTTTCCCTACTCATAAAAAGTGTACTGAGCTGTAATTTGCCACAATAAGACATCACATTGCTCAGCCCTAATTCTGACAGTGCAATGCTTTGGGAAACTGAGCTGAGCTGTGTAACAGAGATTTTCAATCCAGTGTTCAGGGCTTTCCAGTCCCTCCGCAGCTTTATTATTTCAGCTCCTAGATATGAGCCAGGTAGCTGATCAGCATTCTACAGGCCTTCATTACCTCGTTTAAGAGTGCTGGAAGGAGAACAGAACAAAAATGTGGAATGACTGGGGTATAGCAAGGACTGGCTCGAGAATCTAGAAACATTGCAGAAGTTCAAATGGTCTAAACCTCAAATAGAGAAGTTCAATAATGAGAAGGAACCTAAAACAATGCGGAAGTTAAGGCACCTCAACCACAGGAATGTGCTCAATAGGAACCTCATAAGAACCTTTCTTTACTTTCAGGTTTCACATTTCAGACCAACAACAGTTAATAGATACCCAGGAAGATAAAAGCAACTGTAAACATTAATGAACTGTTTTGTGAGATGTGTGATTTTATCTGTACATGTGAATCACAAACAACTGCCTGGAGAGAAGAAACATGCATCTGTGCACTTAAATCATTCAGTCTGAAACGTAAATGGTTGACCTGAAACAACTCCACATAAAGTCTAACAATTTTTTGCCAAACGGTTCCTTATTATTCAGTTGTTGGTTCAAAGTCCACACGATTATGCCAACAGGTGTGCAAAAAAAGGATAATCATTAACAAAAACGATGATCAGGGGCTTAGGTTTACTCGGTGTGGGTTTCTGTAAATGCTGTAAGTTATAGCACTGCTCAGCCAGAAGCTTTGGTAATCCTCCATTGCCTTGATTAGTGCTCTCTAGAATTCCAGTCTCAGGTATTAGCGTCCACAAAAGGCTCTAATGTTTCTCTTCAGGTGAGGTGATGAAAATCTCTCAAGGTGCTGCTTCAGAGGAGGCCAGAGGGACGAGGCTGGGGGGTTTTGCATAGTGGTGAAGCTGCTTCGTCTCAAGTCACCTGTCATTTGATAGCAGGCCCTCTCACCCCATGCAGGTGATCTGGCCCAGGGTTGCTGGTGGTTCACCGTAATGTATTTCATTAGAACTTACAGTCAAGATGGGCATGAAGCATTTCTGAGTCTGTTGATGCCAGATGTGGTTATAACCCTTGCTATTTATTGGACTCTTGGATGAAAACTTGAAAATCTTGTTTTAGAATCATAGATATCCTTGTTTGTGTTATAAAAAAACTTACTAACTAACTAGTAACTAACAAGGTAAAGGCTTGTTATGTGGTTAAACCATGTCATCTTCATATATACCCACTGCACTGTTATCTGCGAGTTTTCATGGATATTTCTCAAGATTCACTCACTGAACTTGTTTTGTACCATAAAAGTAACTTTTATAATTTTGTTTCTCAGTTAACTGTTGTCTTTATAAGTCACATAATTAAAAACTATATTTTATTCAGGTGTTTGGGTATAGTGGAGCACCATTTTGAAGAATTAGAAATCACAGTGAGAGCTAGTGGGGTCAGTCTTAACACACTGTAATTGACGATGACATCCAAAGTAAACAGTCCATGCTGCCAAGTTGTAACATTTGCACTGCTACTACTTTTGGCTGAAATGTTCATTCACAGTATTACATAAAATGTATGTTTACGTTTAAAGTGAAAATATGTAAGTTGTTTGTATAAAGCAAGTCCATGCAAGTTTAGTCTTGCTAGCCTGCCATCAGCTCAATGGCATTTGCCAAGTGTCTTTGATACTGATGGCAAGCACTCCTTTCAGGAAATAGTGTGTGTGGTGTTTACTAGCAGTTAAAGATTTTTCTTCCAGTGAGGACTTACAGTCAACACAATGGCTGATTTTGTTGACCTAATTGCATGTGTATAGTGCAGGCTCAAATTTTACTACCTTAAAGTCAATAGAAATATTTTTAATGCTATAACTAGAATCCTGGTGCACTTAGCTATCATGTCCTACTGCTTGGTGACTGTATTCTTACCCGGAACAGTAAAAGAAAACTGCTACACACATTTATTCTGTTATTAGGTCGTCATGGCTTTAAGGACCATGCTGTTTTTCAGTTAATGCATTTCAGCTTTCTTTCAGCCTTCAGTGGAAAGTCACTTAGCCTTCTATTAGTAGTCTTGGGGAGGTATGAGGCGACAAGATGCTAGTCTTGGCCAATCCTTACATGTTTTAATAATGGAAGTTGGTCAATTAGTTAATGAGACAGTGAGCCCAATGTAATCAATGTTTTACAATAACTATACAGTACAGTACTTTATTTACAGATTTCTCAGTGGCTCAATTACATAACACCTACACTTTATAAGAAACAATATGCTTTACACCATCTCACTATCAATATCAATGCACAGTAAGTGTACAAGTTGTAACATGTGTAGGCTGCTTCTCTAAACAGAGTAATAAAAGAGTTCCTAAACCTGTTAAGTCTTTGTTGACTTTGAAACACTACAACGTCTTTTTAAAGGCACAGTGTTGTAGTCACCATATAACGTGCGATAAATAAGACAAAATCTTACACGCTAACCTGACATATTTTTTTTTTCTCCAAGATCCTGTAAAACCTGACTATCATGACTAGCATGACTATCCATGACAAAGTTGCATAGGACATAACCTGCTTAATTTCCTTATTATGAATTCTTAATGAAGATCAGGTGAAAGACTTATAATAATGTCCTATCTCCTCTTTGTATTGATAATAAGAAAGGTTGTTTGCACCAAACCACTAGCCTATTAGCATCCTTAAATAGGTGTCATTAATGTCACTCTTATATATTTAATATTATGTATTTAATAATAAAATAAAATTGCTTTGGTTCTGAGCTTTACAATCATTTGTATGCAGTGGATGAGTGCCGCCAGCTGTTGGGAGCTACAGTTCATTAATGGGAACCATAAATGCCAACATGTACTGTGACATACCAAAGCAGAGCATGATCCACTCCCTTCGGAACCTGAGCCCTATGGGAATATTCAGACACGATAACGACCCCAAACACACCTCCAAGACGACCACTGTCTTGCTAAAGAAACTGAGGGTAAATGGGCTGGACTGCAGACCTAAACCCTATTGAGCATCTGTGGGGAATCCTCAAACGGAAGGTGAAGGAGTACAAGGCCTCTGACATCCACCAGCTCTGTGATGTTGTCATGGAAGAGTAGAAGACGATTCCAGTGGAAACCTGTGAAGTTCTAGTGAACTCCATGCCCAAGAGAGTTAAGGCAGTTCTGAAAAATAATGGTCATCATACATATTAAGAGAGAGAAAAAAGAAAGAAAGAGAGATCACTGGAAGATTGCTTGCCAAGTTATTTTAAGACAAAGCACTGGTATTATCTGGACCAGTAGCTTTCCTTGCATTACTGCATCTAAATGTACTTAACACATCATTATCAGAGACTGTTTTTCTGTCAAAGCTGGCTGGTGTATTACTGGCTGGTATAAAGTGCACTCCACCCTGTGCTTTCAAAGCAAGCTTCCACCTCATCCATACCATCTGGGGCTCCACAACTTCACATCTTTTTGCTGAGGCTTATTGCTTTGTACTTGTGACACTGGGATTCACTATACCGCATTATGATCAGACTTTTTTATGAATTGTCTAATTCTAGAATTCATTGCGCCCTTTCTAAATTTACAAAGACTTGTCCAACACCTTCTCCCTACTCGTCCAATCCCCATCATCTTGGTGAAGCCCAGAAATCGTCCAGTTTCAGACAGAAACAGAAATACACAGTCTGTCAGCATGTTACAGTCTAAACGACCAGTCTATAGGTCATGTGCATAGGTCATCCTGCACTTACACAGTCAAGTCATTGGGACCACCACCTAATATCCAGAGAAACGTTGTGTGCAGCACAGACAGCAGCTAGACAGGCTGGGAGTGACTCAAATAGGTCCTGGTATTTTGTCGCAGGTATCTGGAGCCATGCTGTCTGCAGTGCATCCTGAACCTGTTGAAGGGTGCGTGGGATAGCATCCATACAGAGAACAGGGTAAGCACCGATGCTCAATTGGATTCAAGTCTAGAGAATAAGGGGGCCAGGGTACTACTTTGAAGTCTTGCTCATGTTTTTCCAACCAATGGCAGATATTTGTAGCTATGTGACATGTCGCATTGTCTTGCTGAAAGATCCCATCAGGGAAGGAACCCACCCAATGTGTCGGAACTGCACAGTTCTTTGATTTAAGAGTGACTGAACACTGATGTGGCCTACATCCAGAAACATGTCCAGTACATGTCAAATTAAATCGCAGCTGGTAAGCCTATCTGTAAAATTGCTTTAGCGTCTCAAAAGATGCACTGTTGAGAGTGTTCCTGTAACAACAGTAACAGACGTAGTGGTTACACAGAAAGATGAGCCCTAGACGAGAAAGATTTACCCTCAGATATGATGTGTTTTTACTGTTTAAATCTCAGGATTAGATGTGGGAAGCCAGCACAACATAGGCTGTGATGTCACAGGCTGTGTTATCTTTCACCCTGCACCGTGTAGAATGTTAGGTGGGTAGTTTGGTGGGCATTTGTGATTGTGTTTGTGACTGGATTCTTTATCAGTGGGGGGTCTGTCTAAGGTAGTCTTCACATTATCAGGCAGAGGTTGTACAAGTCTGATTTTCTGATTTTCTGCTTTATTGTGACACAGATTTCTTTTAGAGATGTGTGGACATAAAAAGCTGAATTCATGTTTGGCCTTGTTTTCAGTATTTATGTGGCAGACAGTAAATAAAATCAATGCATCTGACAATCAATGCATAAACTAGTGCACACAAATAAGCAGTAAAGCTTAAGCTCAAAGCAACAAAGGTTTTGTTTACATTCCAATACATTATTAAACTGCTCCAGCCTACCTTTAAAAGACTTTACTTGTCAGAAGTTTGCCTTTTCTAGGATGAGGCTAATCATAATTCACTGCCAGTAAGCATTTTGATCTTATAGGTCATTTAAGCTAAAGCCTGACTGATATGAATAAATTTTAACCTCAAAATTCTGTTTCCAATAACATGATCAAAAAAATCAGCTGGTTTGTACTGTTTCCTATGTCAGATTGTTTGTCTTGTGTGCTGTTGCAGAGAAACCAGTGCCTATCAGTGCATTGTATAGATACACCCATCTGCCACTTCATTTGGTAGACCTCCATGTATCTATACTCATTGTCCAATTTATCAGCTCTACTTACCATATAAAAGCACATTGTAGTTCAACAGTTACTACAGTAAGTTTCTCCATATGCTTTGTTAGCCCCATTTTACCGTGTTCTTCAATGTTCCGGACCCCCAAAGACCAGGTATTATTTGGGTGGTGCATCATTTTTAGCACAGCAGTGACACTGATGTGGTGGTAGTGTGGTAGTTTGTGTTGTGCTGGTAGTTGTGCTGACACAGCAGTGCGTTCTATGTGAAATTTGCATGTCTGAAATTTTCTCATGTCCATCTGTGTGTCCTCCCATAGTCCAAAGATATGCAGTCAGGCGAATTGGAGATGCTGAATTGCTCCCTAGATGTGAGTGTCTAAGTGAGTGAATGTGTATGTGTGTGTGTCCACCCTGCAATGGATTGGCAGCCTGTCCAAACTGTTTACTGCCTTCTGCCCCTTGAATTCTGGGATAGGCTCTAGCACCCCCTGCAGCCCAAAAGGATTAGATGGTTTGGAAGATGAGTGAGTGAGAGATAAATTGATACACATTTTTTGTAATTAATCAGGATAGTCAAGTTTACTACCAAGAAAATTGTGCAACTACATATTTACTAAAACTAAAACTTATTTAAATGTGTATCTTAAATAAAGCAACATAATAATATTAATCAAGGTGTAAATGTTTCTGGTGGGTCCTGGGGGCTTCAGGAGATCCTATTTAAACTCTTGGGTTTTGCAAAATCACAGTTCTGTGAGGTCCTTGAAAAGAAATGTTGAAAAGACTAGTTGTAGAAGTTAATGGAACAGCTAATGTGACTGATTGGCCACACAGTGTTACGCTTACAATGTGGCCAACCAGTCACATTAATAGTTCCCTTAACTTCCAGCGAGAACAAAATCCAGGACTGGAGACTGGATTCAAGATCCAGATTTGAAGACCTGGACTGTAGACAGTAAGTATTAGTAACTAGCTAGAGCTGCAGCACTAGTCTCCCTCAGGGAGCAACAGATTAATTAATCCAGTTGATCCTTCATAGACTAGCAGCTATGCTCTGAAAAAGCTATACAGTGTGCTGTAGCATATTTGGAAATCTGAAAACTTGCTCAGTTTTCTGTGTAAACCATTTTGTTGCCTTGAAAGCACCAGCGCGGGCAAGCGTTAGGACCTCCTAAATACCAGTTTATGATCCTTCTGTGGTCACACCTCAGGAATCATAAATGTCCAAAATTATATTTATTTTTGATGCATTGAAAATGTGTAACTATAAAGCAGCCTAATGTTATATCATGTATTTATTAAATTACTTAATAAAAAAAAATATGGAATTGCTTGGATACATGTGTTGTCACGGAGCACTATATCATATGTGACTATACAGTACTATTAGTACACCAGAAAGTGTAGTGGCATTGTTATGAATCACTCAGAAAACCTATTTCCGGTTTAGATAGTCATGTGATTAGAAGATATAAAGCAAGCTGCGACAGGTAGCCTGAGAGGACATGCAATATAACCATTGTGATTATTATATTTTATCATGATGCATGTCCAGCATCTTCAAAGAACAAAAAAACCCTTTTGTTTCCACTTAAATCCTTTTTTCAGTGGAGCTGTCATAGAACAGTTCACCACAGCAAACAAAAGCTTGAAATAAATCAGATAGTGACATGTGGCACTGACTTGACTCAGGCTTCTGTTGATGTTTTCACAAGCAGTTCAAGATTCTGTTAGTGGGAAAACAACACACAGAGATTAAAGCTACAGATTAAACAAACATTTGAACTCTGTTATGTTGTAAATTATAGGTTTTATTAATCATCTTTAAGGTGTCCCTTATTTCAAAATGGATAGTGTCCTTTTTGATAAGCTCTAAACGCTGAAATTTTCACTATGCAAAACCTGTGTAAATAGTTTCACTTCTGCTGGATGCCTTCGTGCTATTACAGTTGAGACTTCACCTTTTTTCCATAGAAAATACAGACCTTCTCAGTACACCAAACACAACATAGATAAGAGCAACCACTGCAGGTACTTTGTTTGTGCATAATTGTTTCCCTGTATGGGAAAAGCAGCTGCTCTAATGTGACTGGTGGTAAATACAAATTCTGATGTCTTTGACAATTTAATAGCATAAAATAAGAGCACCCTGCCATTCCATAGCTATTAGAAGCTCACATCATGTGTCCAGTCAGGTAAACATTTATATTTTGCCCTTTAAAAGAAGAAAAAAGTAGGGGATGATGAGTGTCCTATTTTCCCTCCATCAAAGTGGACAAATGGCCCTACCCAGTGGCTATGACTGGAAGCATCATGTTCTGCCTCGTGCGACTACCTTATTGAATCAGCGGGTAATAGAATTCTGACATATGTCACTTTTTTCTGTCTGTGAGACACTTCATGTTGCTGTTTTGGTCACCTGTCCAATGTGATGTTACTGTAAACTAATTACTTCACTTACTTTAACATGCTTAACAGGAGTTGGTTAGCAACATAAATAGCATCCTATACTTATTTGGCTCAGGCATGGGCTATTTTCATGTTGTTGCAGTTTTTGATTGAAAAGTTCCTGCACACAAAGACTGCATTGGGAGAAACATAGGTGTAGTAAGAACAGTATAAACTGAAGGATAAAACTGAGACTCATATATTATAATATATTATGTGATTATGGCTCATTTCTCCATAGAGATTTAAGTAACACTGACCACCATCACTGGATTTTAAAGATCAACAGAGATGTTAGACTTTATCTTCTCATAACGTATCATAAGCCAGTGTTAGCAATGCTAAAAAAATAATCAGGACAAAACGCTAGTGTCTAATTTAGCAAACATAATGTTAGCTAACACTGATAATGAGCTCCAAAAGTTCCTAAGATTCATTTGTATGTCAGTATATCAACATCTTTCAGCTTAGATCACAGGTAGCACAAAAATGATTCAAACGCTTTAACAAGGACTGCATATAGGTTAGATTGCTCACCAGTGGGAACAAACAGAAAAACGGGAGTGTGCAGCATGCTTTGTTTACATGCCCAAGACCAAGACAATACAACACCTCCAGAGCTAACAGTCATCTGACAACGTTTGCATATCAGCATTAAAAAGCTTTTGGAGGTTATATTCTCGCAGTTTAATGTAATATTGTCCTAAAAAATCTCTGCTTATCTTTGTCCACTGGCGGTTTTGATTATTTGGAACTAGACATTGAACATGGGGCATTATGAAGCATTATATAATAGTTTATTTTTGTAAGTCATGACTGAGCGTGAACCTATCAAAGTCCAATTTACTAACAGTGTTAAGGAGCTGACCTGCAGCAAAACCAGCATCAGCTATCACTCGATAAGAGCAGCATGAGCACCAGAGCTAGGAGAGAACTTTAAACCCGTTGCTGTAGCCTCACAACCAACAGCAATGCCATTGGCATCAAACACAAGAGGAGGTCTAGAAGACCACACCAGGAAGTCAATTGTGGGACAGCCTTGGTCACTGGCCTCATGATGTCTCTCGAGGGGGACTGACACTGTTCATGTTGCAATATGCTACCTGCACTGCAGTAGCTTAGCATGCAACAGTTTACCACAGTACAGGCTCACTGAAGGCTTACCCACATAGGTTTAAGCATAAAGACTCACATCTATGAGGATCTAAACCTTTATATTTGCATTGCACACAAATATATCAGCACATTTGCTAGAAGCTAGCAACAAGAAGGCCCTTGCTTTATACACAACCATACAGGTTCGTTCTGGATTCCGAAAGCATCTATGGCACAAGTTTAGAAACCGACTATTCAGTTCTGAGAGATAAACATGAGTGGAGCTGGCAAACTACCTTTTAGCTTAGTATGAATGGCTAAACCCCCAGAAATCCCTGTTCACACTACATTCGGGCAAGTTTCGAGAAAAAAATTCAAATCTGAGCAGGGAAATCCAGTAACTGGTGCTGGTGCCAGAAAGACAGAATCTTTTTGATCATGGATCTGAGAACTTATTTTTGTTTCTGTCCAGCCTCGTCTCAATCTGTTTAGCCTGTGATATAGAGAAAGATGGTGTGCAGGGTTTTAAGGGAAAGACAGGATTTAGCAACAGCCAGAAGAATCTAACTGCAGAGTCACAGTACCTCACGCTCAGGATATAATATCCTGTGGTTGAGAAGCTACTGTAGCTATCATACATAGGTCAAAGCCGCAACTATGGCTGAGCCCCAAATGTCCTTACTCCCTAAAGAGTGCACTATGTGAGTAATAATATTTGCACTTCTATCCAAAATAGTGCAGTATATATCCTGTGGGGAATTGTGCCCCAGAAGATATACCTTGAATGACTATTTGCATGACATTATGCAGTGCATGGGGTCATTATTTTAAGATCTACATAGTGCATGTATAAGTACTAAGCCATTTGCAATTCAGCTGAAACGATCATGAAATAAACAGAAGTTTGTTGTGAAGTCGAGTCAGAGAGATTGTAAACAGTAATTCATACCTGTGCGCATAATAGCAGCCTGCAGCACCAAATAGACTACTTCAGTACTGAAAGACCCATAAAAACAAATAATGTGTCTGTTAAAAATGTGTTTTCTTATTCAATAAGAGAAATTTAATAGATGTTCAATCCACTGTTTATTCCCACACTCATGAGAGCTGTAAGGCTGCTGTTCTGGGAGCTAAACGACCAGGTCTGTGGGAGCTGAAGTTGCAATACCTTTTTTTCTGTCATTCAGACATTATTTATGCTGCTTTTTTTGTCATCTGTCCAATCTGATGTTACTGTAAACCAATTACTTCGCTAACATTAGCATGCTTAACAAGGGGTTAGCAACATAACTAGCACCTTTAATAGATATTCCCACATTCATGAGAGATGAGGGCTGCTGTTCTGAACACAGGAGCAGAGAGCTAAAAGAGCAGGTCTAAAAGTGTGGGAGCTGAAGTTGCGGTACTGCGGCTCTGCAGATGGATGCTGCTGCAGCAAGGAGGCGTTTACAATTTGCATAATCATGCATATTCATGCTTCACATTCTTAATGAATGTTGAGGTTTATTTTCTTGGACATAATAACAGTACATAAAAAAATATGTAACAATTTTAAGTTGATTAATTCAAAGAAAGTTTTTATTTATATATTTATTCATTTAGGTGTACTTTTAATATGTCTGTGTATTTCTGTCTGCACATTCATGAAAGGGCTTTAAAACTCCAGCCTGATCTCACAGTGCTGCTGCTTCTCATGCCCAGGCACACCCTTTTTGACCTCAGTCCCTGGCCTCGACAAATGTCCGAAGTATGTCTGAAGCATGCGAAGCAACAGCTAGATGAGCCAGAGGCATTTCAGAAGCAGGTGCTGTGAACTGAGGAAGTAAAAATGTCATTTCTATCAATGTAAAGGTAGCCTAAGTCACCAAAGGTATATCTGGAGAAAACAGTATTTTGTGAAAAGTACACCTTGCCACCTGTTAGCAATGGGGGTTGGATCTTTTTTGCTTTAAGATTGTGTGGCAGCCAGCGGCACAGGAACCGTAACAGGGCCAGATGGAAGAATGGATATGACTACATGTCAGCAAATTCTACAAACATATGTGACACAGTTAGTCAAGAAACTAAAGCTAAAAAAGAGTCTGGATTCAAACAAAACTGCAATCCTCCAAAACACTATAAACTCAACTACTTCAAGAGAAAGCTGATGCGTTTGGTATAGCCCTAACAGTCCCTTGACTTTAACATCACTGCAAATCTGTGTGGAATGTGCAGTGCGTGCAGAGCAGCTCAAGCATTTAGCAGAACTAGAAGCGATCAGCAAGCATGAATGGTTGACCTAAAACATAGATAGAAAGATTCCTAGCTGGCTACAAAATGCATTTGAAAGCTGTGGAATCTGCCAAAAAGGGTTTTAATAGGCACTGACTTACTGTGGTACACGTCACAATCACTGTTTCATTTTCTGTCTCCTTGTTTATCAGTGTGGATGTTGCTGATGCGTCTTATTTTTTGTACTGCATAAAAGAGAGAGTGGTAATTGTCTGGGGCTGCCGCTGTATGTCTGGGAATCTTTGAACCGTCTGTTAGTCCAGACTGTCCAAAAGCACCAAATCTACAGATAAAACTGCAGCAATGTTTACCATTCTTGCACCTTCCGATATCCAGGTTTGCAGCTTCACTTTTGGGAGAAATGCATTGATTACATTTCACTTACACTTCATCATAACTCTGTTATCAGACTCAAATGTAACACAGATAAATGAACTCATGTGTCAGGCTCCTGATTTTTTTACAGCAGCTCGTATCACATAATCAGTGAGTGTGTTTAAATTTGTACAAATCTTGCACGCACTCTGACAAGACGGCAAAAGATCAAACCCGCTCAAACATTCCTAAAAGCTTAACTTGCTCATAGTAAAATCTTAAGCTTTTAATGAACTCTTAAAGGGTCTTCCTTCAAACCAAGCTGGACTTCACTGTACACTTTTTTGCTTTATATAAATGAGAACCACGGAAGACTTCTAAAGGCCTCCATCAGCAACTACACACGTACAGTATTATTTATTTACAGGGTGTGTTATTATCTGCAGCATTCCAGTTTTGCTTGAGGACCTCAGGCAAGATATTGGATATGACTCAAAATTAAGTGAGCTTGATAAGCCAGGAACAACAATGAATGCATTTAGTAGTCTCTATGATAGTGTCAGATAATTGTACTAAGCATGTGATTAATTACTGCTCATTGTGTTATTATTCTTTTGCTTTTTTATTATTATTTTCCTACTTGTTTTCATGGCTTTCTTTTTTCATGCTAGATCCACAAATCTTTAGGATTGTAGATTGTATATATGGGAGTAGTGCTTTTGCTTTTGGGACTGATTGCATGTACAGGTCTTTTTTTTCACATCCTAGCACATACACACACATATTAGCAACTGCCTGGAAAATGTTAGAAATGGCCTAGTAACAGCAATCATGTGCGATTACAAGGCTGCCAGATATTCAAAATATGTAATAGACAGAGTGAAATATTGAAGATAAAGTGAGTAATAGTAATGTCACTAGCCTTAACATAAATATTATTAAATAATTATAATAGTTTTTAGCTGATACTAGATAATAGTTTTTAGTTACAATACTTATTAGCTGATGTTTGCTACTTCAGTTATGTGGGATAAGCAATAGAGGTCGGGTGATATAGCACTAACAGAGCAAACAGAAATAGCTAATAATAATAATAATAATAATAATAATAGTTATTAGCCTCTCTTTATACTCAATTTTGAAACAGTGACATTATTAGTATCTACACAGTTGCACTGTTGCAGTGAAAAGGTCACATGGCATTGATCACAATACAACTTCATACCCCTCAACTCCACAACATGTAGATGGATATACACAATTTCTTTAAGAGAGGTGGTATCGAAGCGAAAGCCAATCAGGTGAACAAATTTTTACTAGTTTCATTATTTAGGCCTTGTGTTCTTGTAATTTGGAGCCCAGATGAGGAGAGGGGGTGTTGAGCTGAAAGAGCCCTTCTGATCAGGTACTAATCTATAGTCTGTGTGTATGAATAACATACACTCATCATCAAAAAAGCAGTTGCACAAATATTTGCACCCAGCAGGAATGAAACTTGGTGGGGAGGTTTGACATTGTGAGACATGCAAATGATTCAAGTTTCACACTTGACTGTGCATGTGATGTAAGCAAGGACGGGCTTTATCACTGTACCTGACTGACCCAACAGCCATCATTGCAGACATTCAGCGAGCAGTGATCCTCCACATGAGTCAGTCTCTATGACAGACTGTCATGGAGAACAACAGCAGGTCGTCTTCAGTGATAAGTCCCCCGTGTGTGGAGGCACCATGGTCAGCGCCAAGACGAACAGTTTACTGTCATGTGTCACACCCGCAAAACCTGTGTGGGAATATCCAAGCTCCATGGGATGGATTATCACAGGACACCATTAGAAACCTCTACAACTCCATGCTGAGACGTCTGGCATGTTGCATTAGCAAACATGGCGGCCCAACACCATACTGACACTACTTCTGTATGTGTAGCTCAATAAATATTACCCATATCAGTCTAAGTTTATCATCATTTATTCCTCCTGATAACCTTTATCTTCCTTCCTAATAGCATTACAATCTGACACTTCCTGCAGCTATTGTTTTGACAATAAGTATGTTTAAGATCTGCAACTTACCTAGGGCAGAGAAGATAGGACTGCTTGAGTTTAGCACCATTGTTTGATCTGTGTCTGTTGTAGGCTGATGGATATCCCTGAAGCCTTGTTAGATCTGTGCCTAATGAAAACTGAATAAGGAGATAAATCTACTCTCTGCTTACTTCATCAATTTTTTAATCGATTTCATGCCGATTCCTTCTTTGGAAATGCATGATGAATAGACCGTTCTCCTGGGGGAGCATAGCCCCCACATCCCCCAGTAAAGGCTTAGACCCCCAATTCATAAATCACTAGTGATGCCCCTGGAGTTCCTTATGCCCATTAAGAATAGGCTTTTAAGTTCCAGGACCAGCTCTATGGCATTATCTTAGTAGGAAGGCCTAAAAGGCTTTACATAATGCCAGACAGACCTTCAGACTCATTTCAAGTAAACTGGGGTGAGTTTCAACTCATCTCTGTGCTAACATTAGCTTAGCATGAAGACTAAACCACCAGCAATTCCAGTTTACTGATGCCGAACTATGAATAAATGAAATTAACAGACTAGTGCTAGAGTGAGAGGAACACAGAATCTTTCCAATTATTAAAAAGTTACAGTAGGAGATTATTTATGCTGTTGCTCTTTATCACCTGTTTACATTATGGAAGAATTTAAAGTAGTAGGGCAAGGGGTGGGGTTTAGCGAGAAGGACGCAAGGGGGTGTATACAATTTAGATTTAGGATTTAGGGGTTCTGCTATGCCACGGTAGCAATTTTTTTAGTGGCCAATAATTATTTTGTGGGTTTAGGGCTTAAAAATGTTTTTGGGCACTTTTTAAGTATTCCTAAACTTTGTTACTTTATGTTGCTTTATAATATATAACATTAAACCGATGTTAGACTCCAGAAAGGCTGGGGAAGAATTCCAAAACACACTGCACCAAGATAATTGTAAAGCACAGCTTTACTTCAATTCGAGTTTGGGGTTTGGAGCTGTTTTTCTTACTGTGGTGTGCGTAAACATCTGTTCATTGATGGAGACAGAAAACTAAGCTGTGCATAAAGAACTTGCATAAATGATAATAATCTGAATTTTATATAACTGATTTATTGAAAAGAAATGTACAGCTTCTGTGATGGACTGGGAGCCTGTTGAGGGTGTTTCCTACCTTCTACCCAGTGAGTGCTTGGATAGGCTCCAACACCACCCACAACCCTGAAGGATAAGCAGCTTAGAAGATAAATGAATTAATGAAATACGCAGTTTTTGGAATGGTTTAAAGGAAATGTCACTTAGTTCGATACTTTTTTGTCCTAATGCAAGGAACCATATCGGATATACTTTTTGGGGTCTATGTGTATACACATGATATATAACTTATCTTACCAGTACTGTCCAATCACACCACAGAAGCTTACAATGAGAATAAACCTGATAAATCATCATTCACCATCCAAGATCATTCCAGTATGGAAGAATGCAAGGTCATGGAAATTACCCTTCAGTGAACCTGATGTAACCCAAAAAGACATTCTGTCAGCTTATATGTTTGTTTGGGTTACATCAGGTTCATATTAAATTATTATTTAATTATTATATGTAATTATTTTAAAATGTAAAATAAATACATTTTACTTGCCTTTATAAAATGCCTCCTAGTTAAAAGTTGTTACGTACAGAAACTCTAAATTGGAATTTACTGTAGTCAGCGCTGTAGCATCATTATTGTGTTGATGTTTTCAGTAAAAGGTGCTCCGCATTATTTTCAGTAAAAAGGGCAAATTTGCTCTGTTTTACTTACTATAAAAGACATTGCAATACACAAAAATGTAAAATGCATCTTAATAAATGTACGTCTGTGTCTTTAAAAAAACTTTAATTTTAAGTTACGTTATTAAATAAAAATCACTCCCTTACAGTATTAAAGTGTCCTTAATTACACTTTTTTGCACCAGTTCCTGAAAGCAAGGGTTCACAGTTCACATACAGATACAAAGTCACTGCTGGGCTGAGAATAATCCTTCAACCAAAATGATCCAGCCAACAGCATCCTGTGGGCAGCGTTCTGTGACCATTGATGGACTAGAGGATGATCAACACAAACTGTGCAGCAGCAGAAAAGCTATTGTCTCAGACTTTACATCTACAGGGTGGATCAGCACAGTATTAATGTCTAATAGAGTTGACAGTGAGTGGACACAGTGTATGAACCACTCACACCACCAGTTATTATTTGTTTATAGTGGATCTCTGTCCAGGTCCAGAGGGGAACCCGTAAGTTTATTAGTGTACTGGTCACTCTCCAATCTCCTCCATACTTAAAAGGACGTGGCTGAATCCTGTATGTTGGAGCAGGTAAAGCACTACAAGCACTGTTCAGAGCAGGGATACTACAGGACCAGGGCCAGAGGTTTAGAAACAGAGCCATATCACAGTATTAGATACTGGCCATATGTTATTTTCTATGTCAGTAAACTACAAAAAAGAAGGACAAGTTAATATTGCCTACATATTTTCAGAGTCACTCGTGGTGCAAGCCTGCTCGATATTAAGTTAAATGTTTGAATTCCTGCTTTCTTTTTTCCCCACCAAGTAAAAAAAAAGAAATTACCCTCTTTGTAAGTTAATGCCATGCAAATTAATGTCGCTTCTCTGCAAAGCTTCAAGCAGCCTGAGTTTCTGGAGGCAGGGAACCTTGACCTACTCATTCTTCTCCGAGCTGCACCCGGCCCATTGCAGTGTGGCCACTGCAGTTCATTCAAAAGCGCCATTCAGCTGCCATCATCAGGCTCTGTTCATTGTTTGGGAGCCAGACGCGTTATTTTTTTCTTCACCCGTATTCATACAAGCCCCGCCCTCCTGCATCGCGATTGGCTGATAGTCATTCTACAACCATTCTACACCAACAAGAGTTGGTGCTGCACCATTATCGATCAAATTGCTGAAAAAGATTTCAGTAAAAAATAAAAACAAACGGAGACATATACACCTCAGCTCGTTTTTAATAACGAGCGTTCATTTAATTTCACGTTCTCAAGCGGAAACAAAACTCACAGATCTTAAAGAAAGAGACAGAGTGAGGATACAGCTGGGCAGCAGGTGGGCGACTTCTGACCAATCCGAGCTCAGCAGGCGGGCTGTGCCGGAAAACGGGTGGAAAAACAAAAATAGCAACAGACTGAGATTTAATAAAGGATCCAGCCTCAGTGGACCCGGGCGCGTTTGGACTAAGTTGCAGGCAAGTTTAAACCAGGATCACGTAACTGCAAAAATGGGTGAGTACATCTTTTGGTTGTTAGTCTGTTTGGGCCAAAGAGTTCACTGAGTTTAGAAGACGAGCTTTATCTGCATGTGGACAGCCTACTTTGATGGTCACTTTAACACACTGTTGCCTGGTTAGCTCTGTTGTGTGCAGGACTCTATGTGTAGGCTTTGTACACAGCTGTATTTGATGGGAAGCTCTAGCCTCTTTTAGTGATACAGAAAGCCTAGCAGAAAGTTTCTTTGGCCTTTTTAACTTACTCTGCAGCCTAGCACGCAGTCTAAAAGGGTCTGCAGGTCAGTACACTTTAGTTTAGTGGTTACACTGTGGTATTTTAGTTGCTAGTGTTGTAAAGTGCACATCTTCCCACTCAGTATAAAATGTTGCCTACACCAGCTTCGATTTTTTTTCCCCTCAAATAGCCCTCGGATGAATTCACTGAACTGTAGTTTGGAAAAAAGCACCTGTTTATCTGTGTGAAGGGCCACATGTGGGCTCTGTACAGCTCTAAAAAATAAGGAAATTCAGCATTATTTTCTTTAATTTAAACAAATGGCTGCTCTTGAACACAAGCCCTGCGCCAAGTGGATCATCACTGGTGCCATTGGTCCTGCACCCTGGGAAGAATGACCTCCACTACTGTTTCCCCACACCATCCCCATCAAGTCTTCCATCTCTCCTGCAGTCACAAACCACCCCCCAACCCCCCACAAACCCAATATCAGCTTTCAAAAGTGGATCTGTTTGTGGCAGAGGTGGCTGAGGCCTTTTGTTTGTTTGACATTGCTTGCCCTTGTGTCCCTGAGCTGCTCATAGACAAAAGCCATTGTCAGCGAAGTCACAAAAGGAGACACTCTCCCTCAGCGCCTTGGTCCTCCCTCTTTTCTCACACTCTCGCGCCCGGCCTTCTGCGTCTTCCACACGCTACACTGGAGAGGAGCCCACTTTCCTGTTTCCTGAGCTGTTTTATGGCCCCAGCTGGACTCTCAAGCCGAGCGTTGTGTTGTGTGATGGAATGCCCCAGTGTTGTGACCTTGGCACGTGTATTCATGCAGTAAGATATAGTCACAGAGTAGCCCTTAATTATGAATGTACCTTTTGTATTAGGTCAGTCATGTAACACTGTTTATGATTGTTGTCCCATTGCTGTATTATTGATTATTGATGATCCCAGGATGACAAAGAAGTGAGCTAGGGACCTGACCTGAGGAGATATCTCTGATAATGGTATCTGATCAATTGATTTTTGTGCAAATGAACACAGGTAATCTGTAGACAACACCTTTAAAGACCTTTCCAGAGAGAATAAGGACAATCAAACAAAACGAGAGAATAGATATCCATCTAGTCACTACTCATAGGCATCAGCAGAAGAACAGTTTAATAAGAGGTGGGCGATTTGACAGAAATCTAATATTGTGATATGTCAAGATGTTTTCATGGTACTTCCTAAAACATGATCAGAAAATATTTTCTGTAGTTGTCATTCTGTGTTTGACCAAAGGGAGTTAAATGGGATTCCTGCTCTTGATTAAGAAATATGAAGCTTGGCCAGTGTTTTACAAGTACTGGCGGTGTTCACAATGTGTGAAGAAAAGCATATTGCACATCAGTTATAGAATAGAGTAGAATGTAGTTGTTAGTAGAAGATCTGTTCATGGATCAATCTTCTCAGTCTTAGAAATTTGACCAAATTCAGTATATGACTAAATCCTCTAGGAGATACAATATACTCACCTTAAGAGGTTATTTATGGTTAGTAAGTATGCCCAGTACGTAAGTAGCAGAACAAGCAAACAAGTGGCCCTTTAGAGGTTAGGATAATCCAGTGATTAATCCCCACTAATTGTATTATTTAAGTAAAATCTAATTTAATTTGTGAATGCTGGCTTCAATTCCCCATAATCTACATGAACATGTTTGGTCTAACCTTAATTCCTAAATACTGAATGTCCATTTGTGTTTTGTTTGTTTTTGCTTGTTTGAAAAATTGGGAAAGAAGGGGAAGTTGGTGGGGTCATGTTTTTTGTTAAAGGGTATTTAAAGGATGTAGGAAATAAGATGGAGGAGATTCAGGCATGGTCACTCCCCAAAGTTCACTTAGTTGTTAACGATGTTTTAGAGGTGAAAGTTATAACATTTTGATGGAAGATTATGGGGAAAAAAAATTTAGTCGAATTGATGTGATTTTGATGAATTATGATTAATAAGACCAGGAACATGAAGTAATAAAGGTCTGTTTTCATTTCAAGTTCACTTTTCAGAGTTCTCCCTACATAAATGAGGGGGTAGAGTACAGGAATGCAAGTGGTACGAAGATGACCAGACAAGCAAAGGTCTAGAAAGAGATTATGTTGATTATCTTGGTGGTGATGATGATAAAGCTGTTGTGGATTGCAGGTTGCTACGAGTGCTGCATGCGGTGTTTAGGTGGGGTGCCCTACATCTCTCTGGTGGCCACACTCCTCTGCTTCTCGGGCATCGCACTGTTCTGTGGCTGTGGACACCAGGCGCTCACTGAGACCGAGAGGCTAATTGAGAACTATTTTGCCCGCAACCTGCAAGACTACATCACCCTAGCCTACCTGTGAGTGTCTATGTTTAGAAGCACCTCTTCCGGTACTTTGGCTGAAGACTATGTGAAATATATCTCCCTATAACCCAAGTAGAACCCTTTGTATCAAGTCTAAAAGTGTAGATTGCTTGGTCATAGGAAACCCAGAAATGATCAGCAATTTTGCAACACTAATGATGATGAATGGATAACTTCATTATTACAAAAAGTTTATAAAAATACAGAACAGTTGTGTGGTGGTATACTGTGTTCTGAGAAGCACCCTTGTATCCCTCAGCCTCATCTGTATGGCGTAATTCATGAGTTTATGTTCATTAGGTCTCACTACAATACCCAAAATGCATGAAGTACATACATCATACAGCCATTGGCAATCAGCCAATCCTGAATGGTAGTCCATCCATTGATCTAAATGCTAACATGTTCAAAACTTGACTAGCTCTTACCTCGGTCGTTGAACAAAATCACAAAAAAGACAGCGAATGATCTTATTCTAAACTCTTCATTTAATACAAAATGGTCTGGAAAAAGGTCGGAAGTTTCCGAGACAAGATAAGACAAAGTACAGGCTGTAGAGATCCAGGCAGATTCCTTGATAACTTTAGCCTTGAGGTTGTTGTCCTCCTCATCTGATGAGTCATTTGGGTAGCCCCTTTTCTCCATGGTAGAGATCTGAAGACCAATTTAAAGACTACCTTCTGTCTGTGTTCACTGGGAAGTGATTGAAAAGAACATTTCCAACAGCTTGCCTCCAAAAATCCACCCTGCATGTTCAAGATTAGACTGGGGTTTTGCTTGTCCTTAAACTGGGAAATTTCACTCGAGAGACTGTCTAAGCACAGCTGTCGGAATTCAGTACGCATGTTTACAACGGATGTAGTGATGGTTAGTTAAATCTTTCATTTTGGCTGCCCCATTAACTTTAACTGTAAAGCCGTTTTTGTCATCATGAGATGAAATGTTCTCTCAATGTAAAGGGCAGCTGGAATGGCATAAAAGGCATCATTTCTCTCTCTCTCCCGCGCTCTCTTTTTCTTGCGCTCTCTCTCTCTCAGTATTGAGTATTTCCAGTACATTATCTATGGCCTGGCCACCTTCTTCTTCCTCTACTGCATTGCGCTGCTGGCTGAGGGCTTCTACACCACCAGTGCAGCCAGGCAAACATTTGGGGAGTTCAGGAGCACTGTGTGCGGCCGCTGTCTCAGCACCACAGTGAGTGATGCTTTTTCTGCAGTGATGCCCAAAAGCTCGAGGCATTTTGATAAGAGTTTTTGTCTTTGCGATATTACACCTAATCTCTTCACCAGATGTGCTTTTTATGTGCATTAGCTGTACTTCCATGTCTCTCTTCACTCACAGTTCATCGTGATCACATATTTCCTGGCTGTCGTGTGGCTGCTGGTCTTTGCCCTCTCTGCGCTTCCCGTCTTCTTCTTTTACAACATGGCCACCACCTGCCGTACCATCGACGTCCTCTCTGAGACGCCCTCCAGCATCAACCAGCTGTGTGTAGATGCCAGACAGTATGGTAATGAACTCCCACTTGAATCTTTTAATATCTTTATCACACCTGTTTTGCCTCCTGTCAGTGCTGGAATTTGATTTGGGCCCCATGTAGCGCTGATTAACATTCCAAGGTTGTGTCTTGTTTTTGAGCTGCTGTAATAAGCGGGAAATGAGGCAGTTGCTAGGAAATGGCCGATGAGTGGGGGAGAGTTGCCAGATTCTGATTATTTGAGGATTTATTACTGCTTACAACTCCAGGTTTCTACTCAGTCATAGGGAGTAGAGACAACCTTTTTCAGACTTTGTTACCTCAGCATGAAATGCAATTGGTGATGGAACAATATTGAAACATTCAAGAGCAATTTACATTGTTTACATTGTTTGAAATGGTATAGTTAGCACACCTGTAAAGGCACCACAGCTGATTCATTTAATGTTAGCATGTTTACAGTTTGTAAAGGCTGAATTATAGCTTGTGTATCTGTTCAGATAGGTGCCCTTAGTGTGGCTTTTGTCAAGCAACGCATTTGTGCTAAGCAACAACCTCCTTAAGATGCAGACTGTAATCAAGCCAAGTGGAGGGCTTAGTTTATAGATGCCCGACTGCCATCGCAGAAAATAGATGTGAGCGAAATGCATTTCTTTATTTAACATGTAACTGAATGTATATTAAGACACTGTGGATTAAGTAAATGTGATGACATCATTTTGTTGGGTACAGTAGCATCATCTGTGCAGTGCATGAGTCTGTCCCAAATGCATTAACAGCACCTTCAAGGTACACACAAGGTTCACCTTAAACCTTGCTGACCTTGAAAAGGCCCTTTGAGACAGCACCCCAGAATGTACAGAAAATGAAGTGTCAAGTTTTTAATTTCTCTCTCACTCGTAGAAACACCTGTAATGTGACGTTTCTTCGGTCAACCTGTTTGGATTTTGCACTAGTCCTGGTGCGGGTTGAATACTGCAGTGAGGCTTTCCATTGCTCTTTAATAAACTAATGCATCTCGGGCATATGTGTAGTAGTCTCTGCAAGCTACACTTCCTGATGCAGACACGCTTTAATGCATCTTTACAGAAGTATAAATCAGCCTTAATGGGCCTGTATCCTGCATTTTTCTAGTATTTTATTTCTTTTTCCTTAAGATCAATTGATTCAATTGTGTGGTTTTATTTACCATCACCATAAGACATGCATTATCATAATTCATTTTTACATCACCAGTTTCCAGTCTCTCTTTATCTCTGTAAAACAGGCAGTTTTTTTTGTTTTGTTGTTTTTTTTCCCGTGCCATTTATAAAAATAAAAAAAAAAACAAGGAAAAAAGATGGCCTTGTTGTTGTACCTCAATTCAAACAGTCTGAGCTGCAACACTTGTTTAAACCTCAGTGTGAATAGATGAAACATATTTTGGACATTTGGAACTTTGCAAAGCAGTTGTTGCATTCGGCATTGTATACTGTATCAAACTCTTATTTACATTCCCAAATCAGGAAAGAATTTGGAACAGTATGGAAAATTGCCAACATTATGAACCCAACATTTCATGTTTTGTCTGATCAACTTTGACTTTTATTTATTACATCCATTCCTGCATTCCAGGCTTGCAACACATTCCAAAATAATTTGGGACAGAGTCAATATAGTGCTAGTAATGAGTAATTAATAAATATTAAAATAAACAAATAAAAACTGCTGATGTCAACTGGAAATTGTAATCAGGATTTAGTACAAAAGCAGTATTCATGAGTCTTTGAGGAACAGCCTGCAGGATTCTCAGTTTGTTAACAAAGAAATAAAATTTTTTAAATGATTTCCCAAGACTGGAAAAGATTTGCATATTTCTCACTCTACCATGCATAATATTAATTAAACGATTCCAGGAATCAGGAGAAATTTCAGTGCCTCAAGAGCGTAAGCCTAAGCTGAACACCCGTGATCTCTGATCCCTCAGATGGCAATGCATCAAGAGCTGTCATTCAACAATAACTGATACAGCCGCATGGGCGAGGGATTACTGTGGCGAATCTTTATCAAGCTCTACAATATGGAGTTACATTCACAAAGGCCTTCAGCAACTTTACTGTGCAAAACATAAGCCATGCCCAGAAGCAGCATCGACTACTCTGAGGCATCTGGAATGGACCGCCACAGTGGAAACATGTATCATGGTCAGACGAATCAGTATTCCAGATCTTTTTTTTTTTTTGATGCCATGTGCTCCGGATCAAACACAAAAAAGGACCCTCCAGGCTGTTATCAGCACCTAGTCTAGAAGCAAGGTTCTGGGGTATGGGGTCAGTGTGTCTGTGTCCTTGGCAAAGGTCATTTACACGTTTGTGCTGCAGTGTTAATGCAGAAATGTACATCAAGATCAATAATATGAGGCCTTGAAGACATCGTTCTAGGGATGCCCATGCATTATTCAACAAGACCGCAAAACCACACACTGGACATATTACAAGGGCATGGCTGTGGAATAAGAGGGTATGGGTACTGGAGTGGCCTTCTTTCAGTTCAGACCTGTCCCCAAAGAATGTGTGGAGAATTTAAAATAAAAATAAATAAATAATTAAATAATTGGGATGCCACAATGACAGCCCTGCACTGGTACACACCTTAAGACGTGTTTGCAGGAAGAATCGGACAAAAAAACAACAAATATATTTTTTGGGACAGAATTCAGTTTTTCTGTTAATTTGCTCACTCGCTGTTTCTTTAGATCACCGCTGTTAGAACAAAGCCTTACATCTCTGAAATGGTAACTGTATAGGAAAAGAAAAAAGAAGGCTTAATTACTTAATAGTAATTATGTTACATTTCTTTTGGTCGGTTTGATGTAAACGACAACAGGTACTTTAAAAAACAACCATAAAAAGGGGGATACAAGGTTTTGTTCTGACAGCAGCAAAATGCCCTGAAGCCTTTTACAAAATCACATAAAGCAAATGTGGTTGTAGCTTCAGAGACTTTTCCGGCATGGATGTTAGCTTGGGACGCTGTGTCATTCTTCCATTGTTATTCTCATGACAGCAAGCAGTTTAGAAAAAACAAAAAGCTCAAAGATGTCTCGCCTCTTTCAGGCTTGCTTCCATGGAACGCAGTGCCGGGGAAAGCTTGTGGGATGACCCTGTCCAATGTGTGCAAAACAAGGGAGGTAAGTCATGCCTCCGGGCGAAGTGTGATTCCACGTCTCTCTGCGATTCCTCGGAGAGCCGGCCTCAAAGGCTTGCCAGAACTGGAACTGACATCAAACGTTAATGCTGTGCCTGGGGGCGTCACAGTTCTGACTTTGTGGATTCTGTCTTTCTTCACAGTTTTTCCTGACCTATGATCTCTACATCGCCGCCTTTGCTGGCGCTGGGATCACGTTATTGGCCCTGGTGAGTATAAGGTCCAAAAACGTAGCCAAAATGCAGGACACAATCGGTCATGTGTCCCAGTGACGGCATCTGTAGCAGCTGTAGGTGTAAAAGAATTCAAACCCTCCATTACTTATGAGTTGTGTTTGTTCGGACTCGGAAGGATCCCAGCAGTTGTGAAAACGGCTTTTTGTGCATCTTCTCCAAATATTTGGTGTTTTTTTTTTAAGCTGCGTTGGGAATGCTATGATCATGTCTGCATGTGACTTTCCTGTCAGCGTTTCTTGTTAATATCAAACACAAAAGTCTTTTTCTTTCTAATGAATCATAGCTGGGTTGCATTTTCCAGCATATATAGTGCAGTTATTGTGATCCAAGTCACACAGTCACTGCAATGACATTTTTAAGTTATTATGCAAAGTAGTATATTTTTAACCAGTTATACTACTTAGGGGTTAATAATATTAGTTAATAATAGGGGTGTAAGAAAAGCACACCTCATTCTCCGTATTGCAGTATTCTGTTTTGTGATATTGTATTGATTGTGGGACACATTTGAGTGATGCCGAGTGGGAGTGGTGCAGGGACTGGAACGACATGATTTTGCTTAGAGCGTTGAGACACTTTACAGGAAGTCAGGGTGTCTGTGTTCTCTCTTGCTCCAAATCTGCACCTGCACCCACAAGCTGGACAGTGTTTTTTCACAGACTTCCTCTGTGAGAAATGAGCAACACGACAAGACTGCTACACCTTGCACACAACAGCCATTCATACACACTGCTTATTAGAAATTCTCACCATCACAACAGAGTACCAGACATCTCACAGCCAGTCTTGTGGCACCCTTTTTTGCTGTGAGAATGGTGAAGTAGATGGTGTTAAATGCATACACACTTGTTTACCATGTGCAGTTTTTTACCCTGTGATTGGGCCAGATCTTCAAGCCTTAAACATCTCAAAAAAGGCTGTAGCACAGAATGTTCAGCTAGTTTTTCATTTAATAATGGCCATGAATTATATAATTCAGTGCAACACAGAGCAGAGCAGTGTCGCTCATGTGTAAGCATGGAGAGAGCATGGCACGGGAAAGAAAAAACCAGAGGTGGAGATGGAGTGGAATAATTATACTTTGGAGAAGAAATGTCTCCCGCTTCATTCGCATGGTGTAATCAGATTTTAGTTAATAGTTTACATGCAAAGATTAGCAGCAGATGGTGGTTGATTTTGGGTTGTGTATAAACCCTAGCCCACTAGCAGCGCTGTGATCTTCAGCCATTTGATTATAACAAACAGTAGTGTACGGGTGAGCTGCTCATGTTGGCATTAGGAACCTAGGCATACGGTGGTACGTCTTTTTATATTATAACAGTAAAACCGCTATACATTGCAATATATTAAAATTGTAACTGCTGTATCATTAAACTGATCAGATCACAATATTATTGCCGGTACACAGCTCTAATTATAATATTGGTTCTTGGTATGTGTGACATACCAAGTCACTTACCTTTCTGATGGATTTTTTAAGCCAGCATAATGCTATGCTTTTAAAAATCATACTGAATAAGCTTTTTTTTCTGGTTATGTCTGGCGCGGTTATGATCAAACTGACTCTCATCACTTTTGGGTTGTGTTTCCTCTTTTCTCTCTTTCTAGCTCACATATGTGGTCTCCACCACCTATAATTTTGCTGTGCTGCGCTATCTGGGAAGGAAAGGCTTAGGTCCACGGTGTTAGGCTTCCTGTCCTGCAATCCACACTGTCCACCCTGCTACCAACAACAGTGCACCACATGGGACATTTGAAGGAATCCTTTCCCCTACTTAGTCAACTTTTCCTCACCTTTAAAGCTGCCCAGTTGTTTTTGTCCAGCAGGTGGTGCTGTGGTTCTGAACCATTGAGCCTAATTTTATTTTTTAGTTCTGAACAATGGCCAGTGACTGACACTGCTTGCTTATTCATACACTCACATGCAGAGGCCAAATTACATGTTTTGTTGGTGTGAAAATAAGTTAACACATGCTACAGGGAACAAACTTAAAACAAAGTTCCTCATTTTTGATGCACAGTTTCTATGTATTTGGGTTTAGCGTATTGGGGAAACTAAAACAGCCCAAATTAAGTTTAATTTTGTGTAATATTTTGAATTCAGCAAATGAACGATGTTCTCTGTGGATGCTGTGTATTTATTTCCAACTCAATGTGTCATTTAACCATACATCCTCGCGAAGTGCCTTTTCTCCAGTGATGGACAAAACCAGTTGTCAGCTTTGACACTTTGTATCTAATCAATTCACACTTTGGTGTTTTGGAGGGAGAATTCATTGATTTGTATTCACTTATTATTTTTTGCTTGTTCTATTTTTTAATGTAACTTCTTGGTAAGGACGCTGCTGTTTATATTTGTTTTGTGATTTGCAACTCAAATGGCATTCTTGTGTCTTTTTATAGTAGTGGCCGCATCCCTTGTAGGCATGGGATGTTTGTTTTTCTCCAGCGTGAGAATCATTCAGTAGAATATTTGCTAGTTTATTAGAATTCAGGAAGGATAATTTGATTAGACAGGCCATCCACCAAGACATAGATTAGCATTTACTTTACTTTTGGGTGGGGGGTGAAGGGGTTGGGGTGCACCAAAAACAGGCCTCTCATGTTGCTGATGACTGGTTACTATGGTGACAGTCTTTCACATCTGGTTGCCATGGTGCCAGACAAACCAATGTGTGTCTAGTTGCTGTGACCTCAGCACTTTTTTTTTCTCACAGTCTTGGGAATAATAGCGGATGGCCTACTTGGAGCAAAGACCAATCACAGGAGGGCCCTGTTACAAACCCAACACCCAGGGTCACGTGCAGGCGGAGACCCCATGACAAAAAAGGGGGCAAAAACTTTTCAGCTAGTTGAATAAAGCGCTTCTGTGACTGGGATACAGGGAAGGAGGAGCTCTTGATGTTGGGAGATTGTAGGCTTCTGTTAGTTGTGGCTGTGTTAAGATTGTTTGGCAGGTTTAGTTGTGTGAAAAAAAGTATCAGGGACGTTTTAAATAGAGACCTAACAGTGACTGAGGAGTGCAATGTGTTTATCTGAAAAGGCGTCTGTTGTGTACTGTTATTTATCCAAGGGAGACTTCAGTTGTCTTAAATGGATGCCTTGGCTCCCCCTAGTGTTGGGTGATCATTAATGTCAAAAGACACCTTAAAAGCTGGGTTTTTGTTTAGTCCCTGTACCTCTCAGGAGAGAATTAGTAGTTATTGTATAACACTTTCTTTTAATTTAGCTAGATTTTGTACTAATCCTGAAGATTTTACACTTTATTCATCAGTTTTTTGATTTTGTGCTACTAACAACATTTGTTAGAACATTTTTTTAAATGCTTGTAAATTACATTGAGAATGCTTTATCCAACCCAGGTTTTTTTCTTTAACCTGTTGGCTGGCTCGCTTATTGGATTTTCAGACTGACTGAGGGGACTTTGGTAATAAACAATGTAAAATAAATGACTTTGGTGTTTCCATGTGTAACACGGACTTCTGGACCCGCCCTGTAAATCCATCAGGGTTTATGAGGATGTTCTGGATAGCTTCTTTTTCTCATTAACAGGTTCACTGCCCTCTGCATCTAGCCACATGGCAGCTTCTGCTGAAAGCCCAACGCCACAGAGTTAAGGAGGAGAAAAGACGGTATGTCACGTCCGGCCACATCCTAAAAGGCCGTAGCAGCAGTGTCTGTTCTCCTTATGCTCCCAACCCTGGAGGTCAATGATGGCCACGCAGTACAACAAATGGACTAAGCTAAACCATATATGTTAAAATATTATGTTGAATGATGTTATGATCTTGGACAAAGAGGTGCTTTCATTTCAATGGTTTCCACTGCCCTGGTGATGGGATTAAAAATGTTGCATGATGTTTGGCACTTAGTTTAAATATGTACTGTAATGTTAAAAAACTTACAAATGCAGTTAAAAAAAAAAAACTTTAGTTGAAAAAGATCTTGATCATTTTCTTTTCACAGAAATTCAGAGACACATTGTAAGTTGTAAGGTTTATTCATTGCACTGGCATTGGATACTGAATTAGTTTGGTTTGTAAACAAAAGCAGTCTTGACCTCCTTTATTGCGCTGGGGGATGGGAGACAGGGAGTTAGATGTTTGAGGAGCAGCCCAGCCATTCTCAAGCATCATTACACAACTTGAACAGAGTTCAAAGCACATCAAGCAAATACTATGCGACGGTAGAGACAGCAATTTTCTATTACGCTAGTACAGCATTTGTGAATGACAGCCCAGTGCAACAATGTGACCACCTCACCATGCCACTGCTTACATTCAGGGCAGTGATGGTGCTTACAAATAACCAGAAACTTGACCCTTGTCGTCATCTCAAGCACACTCTGTGGTTGTACATTTGTGACAGAATTGCAAGAAAACTATTTTTTGTGCAAAGCATAATGCAGGCATATATACTGTAACAGAATGCAGTGTTGATGCTATTAGTTATAACCTGCTTGAAGTAAACACAGCTCAAGGAAGCGTACCAGAAATTGAGGTTTTAAAAGGAAAAAAATAACTGCAGCCACACAATGTTAACAGAAACTCATTAAACAGGAATAACTATTATTACTTTAAATATACATTTTCAGCATGTGCAGGACCAAGACTTTTGATTTACATTTAAGGAGGTACCATGAAGCGTCCTTGGAATACACCTGTAACAAATTAAACACTCTCAAACGAGATGTAATAAAACCAGACCAGAATCACAGTGAATCCACTGTTGAAGCTTATTTGGGTATTTCACTTTAAAAATACCATCAGCATCTGGCAGTTAAATACTGTTTTCCAATACAGAGAACAAATACCCCTATAGCTTTACGTACCAGAACATTAGGGGAAAAGCACAGTGCCTTAATTGATTCTGTTTCACAGTGAGCACCCCCATTAAACATTGCAAGAGCAGTTTTCAGTGGACGGGGACTGGCAACACAAGGCTGTGCCTTACCCTCAACAAGCTGCAAAACAGTAGCATAAACTGTTGTGGCGTTTACATGCAAGAGTGAGATGTGTAAACACATCCACTAGGCTAATGCAACAAAGCATACATGTTTTAGGCTTGGAGGTGAGCAAACTTCAGGAAATGAAGTGGAAGGATACATGAGCTACATCTCTTGCTTCGTATAGGCAGTGCTACTAAATTTCTAAATCTTCACCACTACAACTGTATCAAGTCAGACGCCAGTTTAACTGGAACAAGATGTCAAAAGCCAGTATGATTTAGCAAAAAAGAAGGGAAAACATGTTAACAGTTACAATTACATTAACAATTTAAGTACTAAAGCTGGGTTTTTGTCCATCAGAAACTATAGGATTGTAACCGAGTACCTTTTATAACACTACCATTGGAATTAGCATTAAATGCAGAACACCCGGGTAAATGTGCTTTGGTTGTTTCACATTCAGATTTAACTGAATTCAGGGAATGATGAGGGAGTGAACTGATATTGCTAATTATTTCTGTTCTAAAACAGCCAAGTAAAAGTCAGTGAAGCAATGAGTCCCAATGTCTGAGTTCCAAAAAACAAACAAAAAAAAAAAAGCTGAGCACAATGTCTAAACTGTGCTGTCTTCGTACCAAATCCATCAGTACGCTTGATATGGAAAACTAAATGTGGATCCACACCAAACTACTAAAAGTCATTCGATGAAAGAGGTTTGGGGTTTGGAGCCCTCACAATTCTACAAAAAGCAAAACAGCCCTTATTTCCAACATCACTGTCCTGGAGCGAGATCAAACCCAGGCACTCCATCTCATACAGACAAAACCGCTCCTAATCAAACACACAGAAACCAAGACCAAAAATAATACCAGTGTACCACACAGTAACGCAAGATCAACGTACCTAGAAAATACTGAACAAATCAGGAAAAATTCACATGGCTCACTCTCTGTCAACAGAACACAAGATAGCTCCCTTTTTCTCCAACATACACATATTGTTTAGCGAATTCAGACCCCCACCCTCCCCCGCCACACACACACACAGTAGTAGAGACCTGTTATACCTGTAGATTAGCCTACTGTAGGTCACCAAACCGTAAATCAAACTATAGTACCAAGAGCTGGCAATACAGCAGGAAAGTCATCAGTTTGATGTTAAACTGAGAAGAATGTTAACAATAGGTTAAGCAAGACAGAGAGTAATGAGTTGTGCAACAAAGCTGACTGTGCTCTTGGGGCACAACAATGTTGTGACAAACACAGGAGCCCAGTGACCTCCAGGGCAAGAAAGCGGTGTTGACAGAATACCCAACACGGCAAAAGCACAAGAGCCTTTGTCAGGAAAAGACAGTATAGACTACGAGGTTATAGGTGCCAGACTGCAGAACGCAGAGACACACACCTAAAAAATACAGTTATTCTTTTAGAGCTGTAGCTACGTAACTCAAAGGTGACGCCCGAAACAGGACTACGCCCAGCCCACACCCCTGTGTCGTGTTGTACCATTGGCTCTTGCATGTGCGGGCATGGCAGGTCCAGCAAGCAAAAAGGCACCATGGTAACTGTGGGCGCCTTAGCAGCACGAGGAGCGGGGAGCCTTGCGGTTACCGTGAAGGTCAATGGTGCTGCTCAGCAAGGCGTGGTCAATCTGCTCCTCACTGGCCAGCACCTCCCGTACCGCTGCTTCGAAGGCTGAGCTCACATTGGTGTCGTCCTTGGCACTGGTCTCGAAGTACGGGCAGCAGCCGTTCTCCTCACACCATGCCCGGGCCTCGTCCTCGCCCACTTCACGCTCCTCCTTGTCCACCTTGTTGCCCAGCACCACAAAGGGGAAGCGCTCTGGGTCACGTACATCCGAGTAGTACATGAACTCCTTCTTCCAGCAGCCTAGGTTCTGGAAGCTCTGCAGGTCGTCCACGGCAAATGTGAGGAGGCAGCAGTCTGCACCACGGTAGAAGGGTGTGCGCAGGCTCTTGAAGCGCTCCTGGCCTGCTGTGTCCCAAATCTGCAGCGTGACCAGGCGCCCATCCACTTCCAGGTCACGGTTAAGGAACTCTACCCCGATGGTGTGGAAGGACTGCGAGTCGAAGCGATCAGTCACATAGCGATTCATCAGTGAGCTCTTGCCTACGCCGCCATCCCCCAGAAGGATCACCTTCAGAAGGAGGCTCTTCCCACTCATGACGCCACCAAAGGCTGGGTGGCACTGGGGCTCAACATAACCTAAAAACATACCAAAAGACTGTAATGAAAAAGATCTGTGATTCTCACAACTACAAGTTTTTAAAAAATGTCTAACCTTTTTGCAAGTGGGCACCGAGCATGCTGAATGCAACAGAACAGAGAACTTGTTTAACCAAAAAACAGCTGTGGGCTGAGCAGTGTTTATCTGGGTGGATGACCCTGAGACTTTGGACAGGGCACCTCCCTCTTGCAGGATACGCAGAGACTGGATAACTACAGTGATTTGGGGCCCCATGCGTTTCAGAGATTAGTTAACTACAGTGTTTGAGGACCTAATAGGCTGCTTTATAGGCATACATGATTTTATTGGGTCTGTATATAAACTATAATTGATAGTGTAACAACAAATTATAAGAGACCTCAGGAATCATTTCTGTGATTTACGGGTTCTGCTCTTGCGATTTTACCAACATCTAAACGTTATGATAAGTAAACAACAACAGCGAGTCAGTAAGATAAGAGGGCTCCAAACAGGAAAACGTGATTATGCGCTTTCCTCCCTCCTGTGCTACCTCTTACGCGCATGCGCACTCCAACATGACAGGCACCAGCATTTTAATACTGCAACTGTTGAAACTATCCTCTCATTTCTAATTTACTTCTCCTTCAAAGCGAAAAGGTGGAATTAAAATAGTAAAATTTCACACACCTGCAGCCTTGGCTTGTTGCCTTACTAAAGTCGAGCTGTCCCAAAAAAGCTACGTATACCTCGGAGGCTAATGTTAGCCTTCATGTTTAGCTACATCGTCCACTGCGCCGTTCTGCTGAGGCCTGGCGAAATAACCACTTTTAGGGCGCATTTAGTGAGTTCAAGTCAAACACGGTCTACATGAACGGCCACTGATAGCAGCGAGAAAATACCGAAGCGCAGAGTTTGTTCTCTTGCTTCAACACTGTTCCTCTTTTGTTACCTCATTCTGTGCGGTGGCGAGTGGCGGCAGCGGCGCGCTACCGAGATTTTGACGCGGTGCGCGCGTGAGGTCGGCGTCCCCGCGCGCGGTCCTAACGTCCATTACCTGCCGTGGAGCGGTAGTCTTATCAGATTATCATACAGCGTTCACTTACGGAAAAAAAACTAACCACAGCAACGTCTTAAAGTCTGTCATGATGTGTAATCTCTCAGTATGCATGCTGGGACTATTTTACCCAGTTTTGTTTTAATATTGTCCCCAGTTTAGGAGAATCCCGTTTTGGGGCGATAGCGCATCCAAAACTGTAGGTGGCGACCGAGCACACAATTCCTTGTCCTTTCCCTAAAAATGGACGTGGAAGAAGAACAGACTCCAAACCTTTTCTTCTGACTCTGTCTGCTAGATATGATCCCTGTTCTTAAACCCGTGAATATATGAAGAGAAAAGGAGTTCACGCTTCGTAGTATGCGTCTGTCTTAGAGATGGTGAGGAGTTTTATGACTAGTTACAGCCTGTTTAATGTTAATAGCATAGTGACGAAGTAAGGCTATCACAGGTGTGGGTTTTGTGTAAATGTTGTATTTCTAATGTTACCTTTAGAAAAGAGTTTCTCTCGGTGTCATTAGGGGAATAGATTTGGTGTGAAATGCTACATCCTAGAGAAACGTACCTAGTACCTAATCTGTTCACAGTGGTGGTAATAGGAACCAGATATCTGAAAAGTTTAATGCCTCTAAAAGCTCCCTCACAGAAACATGGAGTAGTAACATTTTGCTTCATGCCTTGTATTATTTAAAATGTGTTCATGGTATAGATGTGCAGCCTGAAGTATGGTGTAGGGCAGAATAGTTCCCAAAACATTTTTCCACACTTTTTTTTTTTAATCATTGTTTTGCCAACATTACATATAAAACACACATGGGTTCACTGGTTATTTGGGATAATAAACAAGTCCCTGTTTTCAGTCATGGTCACTAAAAAACAACCCTGTCAGTTGTTCTAGGGCACTATTTTACATCAGACCACTCAAAATGACCTTGTTTACTTCTCAGCGATTGAGTTGTGCAAAAATGTTGAACATTTACAAAAAAAAATCCCAAAATTGGAAGTCCAGCATTCATTTTGCTCCCTAACAGAATATTTAACTTTTAAACTTTTTTTTGTTGTTAATAATTGTGTTGTATTGATTTAAAGCACACATATAGTAGAAGGGCGAATTGGCAATTTTAGAATTCTGACAGTAAATGTTTATTTAAAAACCAAAATTTGTATAGAAATTAATTAATTCTTTGTCTTTTGTGGTATTTGTGAACTAAACTCAAGATCTTAGCTAACATATGAAAATGAGACTTTTTTTTTTCTCAGCTCATGTTTCCCCAGACAGACATCTAAAAAAAATTTTATATTCAATGAGAGCAGCTTTGGGTGTTCTGTATGATTCATTTAGGTTTTTCATTTTGCTTGTGCCATATCACATTAAGTTGTTTTGGATCATTTTTCTCTTTAGATGGGTATAGCGACTGGGCTTGGGCTGTCTTGGTGGCTTGTGCAGCTATGGACAGTGCCATGCTGGGGCCAGGAGCTGGTAGACATGGTGGACAGGGGTGTGTTCCAGCCCCAGAGTGCCCTCAGCGACATGGAGTTTGTCTCTGCTAGCTCCTACCGAGGACCTGGCAACAATGACATGCGCAGCAATAAAGAATTACCCATCCTTCTGTGGTGGAGTGCCAATCTCTTTCCCCATTTTCCTGGCGACACTGAGCGGGTGGACTGCGCCCACTCATCCTGCTTGGTCACACGCAACCGCAAGGTTCAGCTACACCGCCGCACTACAGCCATCATCTTCTATGGCACAGACTTCCGGGCATACGAGGCACCACTACCTCGTCTGCCCCACCAGACATGGGCTCTGTTCCATGAAGAGTCGCCAATGAACAACTATGTCCTGTCACACGGCCCTGGCATTCAGCTTTTCAACTACACAGCGACCTTCAGAAGGGAGTCCGACTACCCCCTCACTTTACAGTGGTTGCCCTCACTGGACTACCTCCTCAAGCCTCCCTCCGTCTCTCTGCAGGAGAAGAACCGCTGGAGGCGGGCTGGACTGGCTCCGGTTCTGTACATGCAGTCTCACTGCGATGTGCCTTCAGACCGAGACCGCTATGTCCAGGAGCTTATGAAGTACATACAGGTAACCTAACCACAGCTATGAGTAGAATTAAAAATGACACAGTAAAATTAATGTACGCAACTGCTAGAAATCATTTGTCATGTTAATCATATGTGTTATTTTATGAAAGTCTCCACACAACATGATGCTGCCACACCCATACTTCAATGTCCAGATGGTGTTTGTTGAGGAATGGGCAGTGTTAGGCAAGCCCCACTTTAGCGGTTTGAATTTTTTAAATCTTTTTTCCTCCACATTTTAACAAGTTGGCTTTGATGCTTTTCTGGAATTCTCCAGACATCATTTGATGTGGGTTTTTCTTCATGAATGGTTTCTTTCCAGCCACCCATTTGTACAAGCTAGTTTTATGCAGAGCTTTTAATGTCGTTGGGTGGTGCACCTTAGCCACTAAACTGTGGGGCTCCATTAAAATGACTGCTGGTCACTCTGTGGTTTCCCTCACAAGTTCCCATCCAGCTCTGATGCTGGTGTCTTTTTTTAAGGGTCTTGTCTAGGCAGTGTCTGAGTGGTTTGAGGCAGATTCCTGTTTTTTTTATTTTAGAGTTAAGCCAGCAGTGCTTACTGGGAACCAAACATATGTCTATTATTTTATATGATATTCCTACTTTGTGCATGTCTATAACTTTATCTCTAATGTCCTTTAAATTATTTTTGGTTGTCCATGTCCTTCATATTCACAGACTGACCTGTGGTGCTTGAATCAAAGTTTCAGTCCCAAAAGGTGAACTTAATGACTCGGAGGTAGAGAATTGTTTCTGTTAGTAATTTTTTCACATTGTTTTTAGATTAAAAATATCATGCCACATCATGCAAGTGATTCCATGTAGAAAGTAAACAGAAAAAAGAATCAAAAAACAACAGTGAGTTTTTGTGTAATAGATGTGCTTCATTTGAGTAGAATTAAATAATAAATTATTACTATATTATTATTATTATTATTATTATTATTATTATTATTAGTCCCCAATTAATAACAGAAATGGTTTAACGGTGTTCAGTTTATATACAGAACACTAAATTTGGAGAAGAGATTGATAACTTCACCATTATTTGTTTTCAAAAGTTACATTGAAAAGTTGCACTTTAATTGAATAATAATGAATTATATTTTAGAATTATTATTATTATTGTTTTAACTTGTGCATGTTGTACATTTCCTTTTCTGTCAGCTAGTTATAGCTAGTGTCCAATAACTAATCACTTGACTAGCCAATGTCCAATAAGCTTTATGTCCAATAAGTCATAAAGCTTGTGTAATGATTGTTATTAAATGCACAATGAACTACAAACACGTTTTTGTTTTTTACTCATTCTTTTCATCTTCCCCTTATCTTTCAAACAAAGTCTCAGTCTGATGTGGGTGCTGCCTTGGTCTCACCACGCCTGGTCTCGGTCTTAACACTGACATGATTCTAGTGGTCTAGATTGCAACACTACGTGCTGCCTCCTACTGTTTAGTCTCTTTCTCTGTGCCAGAGGCTCCTGTCCTTGATAGAGCCTTGAAAGTCTTTGAGGTGGAACGAGACTGGAGGTCAGGTGGGACAGTTGCTTTCTTGCACGTCCTTTCTTGCCTGTGTCATAGGCTTCTCATCTGCAGCCACTGAAGAAGAGAATAGGTAACCAGCTAGGTTATAGGAAGCCTCATGGTACTGCAGTGAATGTCTTTGTATGGTTCTGAAGTCAGATGCATTTGTGACAGAAACATTTGTCCATATTGTTCAGATTTTTTGTCTGGTTTTGGGACACCAGTCAGTCACCAGTCAGATAGTATTTGTGTGTCTTCAGTGCAAATTTCAGACAGACTGTGGGGACCTGAAGAGTCATTATTGTGGTATCCGGCTTAATATACATTTTTTAGCGTCTTACTAACATGTGGTTTTGTGAAGTTGCTTGTGGTAAGTTGCTTTCATTTTCAGACTTAACAGCTCAGAAGTCAAGCTGTGATTTTGCTCTATGCTGTCCTTTCATTCTTGTATCATTCATTTTCTATTCTGTTTTTTCTTTATTTCACAAGATTTCACAAGACATTATTTTGGCTGATGTGTCACATGAGGGAGATTTTATTCTCATGTTCTGGACATACTGTTTGCGGTACTTGCAATCCTGGTCCACCGCATGTTCTGGCTGTGCATGCATTTCCATGTTGTGAGCCTGATTGAAAGAGAAAGTGTGACAGAATGTGAAATGTTAATAAAACTAAATGATTTGTTATTAGTAAAATCTGTTTAAATAATATTACATTTAATGATATTATTATATTAAACTATAATGAATTGAAAGGGGATTTGAAATCAAAAATGTATGTATGTATCATATGCAAGAAACCCTACTCATGTTGGCATGTCAGAACAAGAGTAATAGTGAAAGGCAAAGTGAAGGGGAGAAGGCATAGAAGGTACATCAAAGTTGTACAAGATTTTATAATTTTTTTTTTTTTTTCTAGGTGGATTCCTATGGAAAGTGTCTCAATAACAAGCCTCTACCAGAGCATTTGGAGGACACCAGTACCGCCACTGGTGAGGAGAGGGAGTTTATGAGCTTTGTGGCCCGCTATAAGTTCCACCTTGCCATGGAGAATGGCCTGTGCCCTGATTACATGACAGAGAAACTGTGGCGGCCCATGCACCAAGGGTGTGTGCCCATCTACAGGGGCTCGTCCTCCGTAGCCGACTGGCTTCCCAATGCGCATTCAGCTATTCTTATTGACAATTTTGCGTCCCCCAAAGAACTAGCTGAGTTAATCAAGGCTCTGGATACAGATGATGAGGAGTATTTGCGCTACTTGGAGTTTAAGACACCCAGCAAGATCACCAACCTTCGCCTCTTGGCAGGCCTCCAGAACCGGGAGTGGGGTGTCAATGACATGAGCAAGCCTAATTACCTCAATGGTTTTGAGTGTTTTGTGTGTGACCAAGAAAACAAGCGTCTGACAGCCATTAAAGCTCACAGACGGGACCCAGTAAAATACCCTGTGCCCCAGCCCAAAATGGCCAACAACAGTCATATGGGCTGCCCACTTCCCAGCCCTGGCTTTGGACCCATAGAAGAGATTGACCCCAATGATGGGTAAGTTCAGTCATTTTTATGCACGTCATAGAACCATGCTTTAAGCCCTTAAAATGTGGACTTAATTTACACAAGTTTTATCATTTAGTAATATCTCCAGGCAGATACAGGCCACATTTTATTGTGGTTTTAACTCTGAATCAAATCTGATTGACACTAAATGGCATGTGACACTAAACACACATGATGAAAAAAATGCCATTGTTGGTTTAAAGGAAAATGTAGGCGGTGAAAATCAGCCAGTACATGTTTAAAGAATTTTGTTTCTTTAGTTCAAAACTGGAGGCTACACAGGCAGAGTGGTTTAGAGCAGTGTTTCTCAGCCCTGGTCCTGGAAGACCCATGCCCTGCACTTGTTAGGGGATTCCCTGCTTTAGCACCTCCTACAACTGTGCAGGGCAGGGTGCCTCCTTACTTTACTGCGTCACTACTACACTTAGCCATTTCAGGCAACACTAGGGCTGGTATTCACTAAGTCGGACTCATCCTCCCAATTTATGACAGTCATTGCCTCAAATACTGATTTTAGAGTACTAATGAGGTTGTTTGTGAATCTAAGGTTGGTTACCGAATTGACAAATCTTCTTTTTTTATATGATACAAAAATGAGCTGTATTTTGATGACTATTGAGTTATGATTGTTGGCCTCACAAATGAAGTAGTAAACCAAAGAAGCAAAATCATACCCTGGATGATGGATTACATCTGGGGTAAAACTGTACAAGTTAATAAGTTAAATGTTCTCGTTACATATGGGCCCTTTTAGTTTAAGGGGTTTAATAACAACCACACAAAACATCTAAGCATGTAGCACAAATATATGAATATCAACCTAAATATCACATTCTGTGTTTAGCTGGCTTCAGATGTGGCCGCAGGACTACTGGCAGAGCCTGGACCAGGCAGAGGGTCTGGTGTCACTGATAAGACACAATGAGTCTGACCCTGCGCTGCTTTGGCAGCACATTCACAGCATGGCTATGAGGAGAGGCAGTGGCCAATGACATGAGAACCTTTCCAGGGAAGTATTTTACCTCATGGTCTCCTGCTTGGGTTGCATTTTCAAATCATAAAGTACTTTTATTGTGCCAAAGTACCCCTACTCAGGCCAAAGCCAAAATATTATAAGCCACTTAATGTTCATCTGTCCGCTTGAGTAGAACCGGGCTACGATTCTACACTCTCTGAAGTAAAATTATTTTTATAAATAATTCAGATTTCTGTAGAAAAATGATGTGAAAGTTAGTTATCAATTTCACCACATAAATGTTCAACATGTACATGAGTGTAAGTGGTGAAACTGACAGCAGGGTCTACATCATTTTCTCGCTGAAGGCGTCCATGTTCGGCATGTTCAGAATTAATATGTATACCTGATTATAATTAGTTTTCATTTCTACATTGTTAACGAAGTCACCAGGGTTTGTTCAATCAGTGTTTATATGCAGATACTTTAGAACATGATCAGCATAGGAACAGAAACATCCCAGTTCTGCATTTATCAGTGCAGCTGTTATGAACAAGCCCTTCTGTGATTTATGAATAATATATTTGTCAGGCTGCCGAACCTGACATTTTATATTCAGCTGCTGTTCATGTCCAATATAAAAGATGACTTTGAGCAATGGTTCAGGTTTTGTAAGGTTTGCAGGCCTTTTAAGCCTTTTAAAGGCACATATATGTAAACATTTTGAGTATAAAGTATTTATATATTTATATTTCTTTTTATACTTCGCGTATTTTGTAAGCTGGAGCGTCAACACAATTAAAGACAATATACACAAAAGCCTTTATTTGCTGTCATTGATGTTCTGTCACACTGCTGTATATGAAAGATAAGAAAAAACAATAGACATTTTCAAGTAGATGTATTCACAGTTGGGGTTAGAAAAATATTCAGTTTGTAAAGAAACAAGAAAACATATCGTTCTTAATATTTCAGAAGCTGATCGAAGTAAAATACAAGAAAAAAGGAAACCCTGAAACTAAATGATTCTTACCATTTTACCAACAAGACACATTTAATGTTGACTTTGAAAGGACAATAAACACAGTAAAGTTAAAATATCAGGAATAGTAACAGTAATTTGTTGTGGGAATTCAAAGAGGACATAATGCATTTCCTTCTAAAAGGGTGGGAAAGGACAAACTTATGACTTCAGAACTTCTCAAGATGAGCAGAGATGCACAGAGGTGAACAAGGAAGCTGCAGACTAAAGTACGTTGGCATAGCAGTTCTCACAATGGACCGTCCCACGGTGCAGAAACATGGTGTCGAGAAAATCACCCATTGGTTTACTGCAGATGCCACACTGTAAGAGAGGGAATAAGAAGGAAATATAAAGTTGAGTTTGAAATTCTAGTTCATATAACTTGCTGTGAAGTTTATTAGAATGTATCTCTATCAGCTCAAGTGCCTGGTTATAAAGCATTGTTTATCATGTCATATGTTTTTTCTGTAGTCTTTGGTTATTAACGTTTTGCTTGTCTCTGATAGTCTTATGCAGAAGTTCCAGTACCCTTGGCCAAATTTAATGTTTTGTTGATTTTATGAGTAATAAGAAATTCCTTTACAGAGAACAAACTCAGATACGTGGTAGTATATGTGGTATTTTTCTCCAAATCTTGATGCACAAGATTGATGTATTTGCTAAATCTAACATTGATATGTATAGCATCACTGAACAAAATGGTAGCTGTAGAGTAGAGGGCAAAAACATTCGGAATGTTCAGTGCAAGGCAAAGAGTTGAGATTTCTGTTGGTCCATTCGTTATAAAAATTGTAAATGGGCCGTGCTCAGAAGACTTTAGAAAGGTAAAGATAATAAAACTGGAGATACATGTTTTTCTTTGGACAGACATGATATACAGTGCCCTCCATAATTATTGGCACCCCTGGTTAAGATGTGTTCTTTAGCTTCTCATAAATTGAGGTTTTTTCAAAATAATATAGGACCACGATGGGAAAAAAGAGTAAAATCCAACCTTTAACTTTTTTTTTTAATCTTTTTTTTTTTAAATTTATTTAAGAACATTAAGAAATAATTGTTTAACATCAAATCATGTGTGCCACAATTATTAGCACCCCTGATGTTAATACTTTGTACAACCCCCTTTTGCCAACAAAACAGCACCTAATCTTCTCCTATAATGTTTCACAAGATGGGAGAATACAGAAAGAGGGATCTTTGACCATTCCTCTTTGCACATTCTCTCTAAATCATCCAGTGACCTGGGTCCTCTCCTCTGCATTCTCCTCTTCAGCTCACCCCACAGGTTTTCAATGGGGACTGAGATAGTCATGGGAGGAGTTTGATTCTGTGTGTGGTGAACCATTTCTGTGTAGATTTGGCCATATGTTTAGGGTCATTATCTTGCTGAAAGACCCAGTGACGACCCATCTTCAGCTTTCGGGCAGAAGCCACCAGATTTTGTTTTAAAATGTCCTAGTATTTCAAAGCATTCATGATGCCATGCACCCTAACAAGGTTCCCAGGGCCTTTGGAAGAGAAACAGGCCCACAGCATCATTGATCCTCCCCCGTATTTCACAGTGGGCATGAGGTGCTTTTCTGCATACTCAGCTCTTGTGTTACGGCAGACCCACTTAGAGCATTTGTTGCCAAAAAGCTCTAGCTTTGTTTCATCTGACCAAAGCACACGGTCCCAGTTGAAGTCCCAGTACCGCTTAGCAAATGATTGTTTATGATTGCATTTATGATGCGTTTATGATTGTGAGTGAGAAAAGTTTTTTTCCGTGTATGCCTCCCAAACAGCTTGTTGGCATGTAGATAGCGCCTGATGGTTGTTTTGGAGACTTTGTGACCCCAAGATGCTACCATTTGTTGCAATTCTGTAACAGTGAGCTTTGGAGAACTTTTTATTTCTCTTATCATCCTCCTCACTGTGCGTGGTGGCAAAATAAACTTGCGTCCTCGTCCAGGCTTGTTTACCACTGTTCCAGTTGTTTTAAACTTCTTAATTCCTCTGACAGTATATATGGACAGGTGTAGGCGAGTGGCTATTTTCTTGTAGCCATTGCCTGACTTGTGAAGGTCAACACACATCTGCCTTACTTGAATGGTATGTTCCTTTGTCTTTCCCATGTTGAAGAGAAATGGCCTCTGTGTCACGTCATATTTATACCCCAGGGAAACAGGAAGTTGTGAATTACTAATTAAATGTTCCTAGATACTCTGATCAACTTCGTAAACTACTGTAGAAGTGACAGAAATATTTTTATTACATTTATTTCCTAAGAATTGTTAGGGGTGCCAATAATTGTGGAACAGGTGATTTTATGAAGAATAATTATTTCTTAGTCAGGGATTTTATTTCCCCCTTAAAATTCACTTGAGTTAAAGGTTGGATTTTACTCTTTTTTTTTTCCATCGTGGTCCTATATTATTTTGAAAAAAAACTCAATTTATGAGAAGCTAAAGAACACATCTTAACCAGGGGTGCCAATAGTTATGGAGGGCACTGTAGATATAATAAAGTGTTCCAAAACTTTTGCCCAAGCTGCATTTTATAATACTATTTTCCAGCATGTCCAGCATTCAATAAATAAACAGTAAATGTACAGAAGTGTGTGCTCTGTAGAGGATTCACAAACATGTAGTTTAACCAGGTTGGCATCCAACTCTCTCCCTCAGTCCACCCCACCAATCATCGATGCAAGGAAGCGCTCAATAGTTGCCAGTTCACAGTGATTTTGTTTTATTTGAAGGTGAAGATAATTATTTAAAAAGCAGTAGTTCTTTTGACTGGTATTTTTGAATGTGATTTTTTTTTTTTGCATGTCTATTTAGAGTTGCTATAACATTGCTTTATAATATTCTTGAAATACAAGTCATGCTAGGTAATACATACAATATTAATTCTTTCTGATGTCTGGAAAGTTGGAACACACTAAAAAGCCCCCATTTAGTACAAGTGTTTAGCATATTGCACTGCACTGAATTCAACCGGGACTAATCACGATGTCTTTGTAATGAAACAGTTATTTGGTGTTGACTTTAAGTGCAGACAATATCCACATTATGCTCAGAAACGAATTATGTTACATAGTTTATTACAATAACAATAGATATAATTATATTTCCCAACTGTATCATATAAAGCAGATATGTTGGGAATAAAGTATGCTCATGTTGTGCATATCTTACTCACAAAGCCTCTTGCAGGCTTAAGAAGAAAACGGTCATTAAGAGTGGTTTGATATGAAAACCACAAAGCTGCTGGTGGGAACCAGACATCCAAAGCATTTGATGTCTCTACAAGCTACCTTACAAAAATTAAATGAGACAGTTTGTACATATATTTTGTTATGAGAAGCTGTTGTCTTTTTTTTTTTTTTTTTTTTTTTTAAATGATGTAGAGGTTAAATCGTCCCCAAAGAAGGTTTTGGCTCTGAAGACTCAGAATGACTATTGCTAAATTAATGTAGGATTTTTTTTTTTTTTTAATGGAGATACTTGACTGGTTTGGACAGCAAACAATATTATTATTATTTGTGTAAACAAGGCACTGGAAAATACCTTAAAGCATTCAGGATGGCATGAGATGTTGAGGTGTTCAATGGTGATCTTGGCATCATTCCCTACGAGGCCACCACAGTATGTGCAGGCAGTCATATTTTCGCTGGAAATACATGAAAAATCATTCACTAATGGAGCAGCTTCTAACATTAGCTGCACTTTTCCACAGGAAATAGAAAACAGCATCATCAGATTCTGAGTGCAGTGACATTGTTATTATATATTCAGGGTCTCAGTGTTCCATAAATGCTTGAGAGACCTTTTGACATCCAGCATAATAGCCTCTCTATTATGGTCCTACAGGCCTCAGGCTAGCCTTCATTAACCTAGCTAGTCCTGTATATTACCTGGAGGGGCTGCTGTATGCATAGCTGGAACTGGTGGAGGACACATAATCCAAGTCGCTGTGGGCGAGAACACACACATTGGCCTTTTTAATACAAGATGATAGCTTCATTCCCTGATCATTATATTGCTCGGTCCACTGCACCGCCAAATTGAACACAATAGCTGCTACAATTGCTTTGTGTTTTGGTGATATGATTAGTACAGCTCCGGATTGGCATGTTTTATTTTCATGTTATTCAGCGGCCTACTGCCTGTTGGAAGCCATATTACAGAGCACGGAAGCTATGTTAAGCTTCTTTAACATTACAGTAATTTGCTGTTTTATACTGATCTAAAAGTAACAGTGCAGGCTCCTGTTGTCAGATGTAAAAGGGCCTATGTTCTACATTTATCTTGTATGCAGTTGTACTTTCACATTTGTGCATCTGTATTACATGTATGCCTACGTATTTCTGTACTACTACTCTACTGCTGTTTGCAGTGTCTCACTGTAAACCAGTAAGTCATAGTAGAGCTCATCAAATTGTTATGAGTTCACCGAAAAAAAAACAGGAAAAGATAAATAAATATGTTCTGTGTCTTTAAGTAAAAGTACAATCACTCATATATATTTCTACCTGGATATGTAAAAGAATTCTGAGAATGTACTTAAATGTCAACTGTAAATATTGTTATATTGCTTTTGTTAAGTTGACTTGTTTGACTGCAAAGATGAACAGCTAGCCCAGTGTTTTATGTCTGCAGTTTTCTTAATAGAATTAGTTCATCAAAATAATATTGTACATGACCTATACTAATAATTCAAGTACTTTCACTATCGATACATTAATTGTAACTGTAAGTGTTATTGTACTTCAGTTAAAATATAAATATAATAATATATAATATATGGTTTGTCTTATAAACTAGTAAAGATGTATTATTATATGTCCAGCTATTTATTTGGATTTTTTTTTTTATAACCCTGAAAATGGGTCGACATCACTAAAACAATTAATTCAAAATGGGCTTTTCAGCTTAGTTTCCAAATGTGAAATGTATGGGAGAATAACTGTATTACACATTGCTTGAAATTCCCCTATTAAAGTAAGATTCTGTTTTACATATAACAGGCCCCTTAAATTTGGATTTGACCTTTGAAAGCTAGCTTGTCAGTTACCTGCCATAGTGTGTGGACACCCCAGGTGTGTTTACATACTCTTTGACATAAACAAGGCCCCTGAAACAGAGAGGTTGGAAGATGCTTGTGAGTTTCATACATGTAGTTATTTACCAAGATATAAATAAATATCTATGATTACATACTTCTTAGAGTCAGGGTCCTGTGACTTTGGCTCCTGGTCGCTCCTTTCCACCTTTCTGGTGTAAGCTGTGTAACTTCTGTTCAAAGATTAGATAAAAGAAAACACTAACCTCAGCTGAACGTGAATGAAAGTGCTTTGCAATGTATCATGCCAACGTCACTGGACTTTGGTTAGCTGGTATGGATAGTGTTAACATTGCTCTTTAAAAAAAAAAAAAATAGTTTGGTTTTGCACCATGATTACAAAGCAACATCTTCATCAACCACGCTAACGTTTTTTAACAATTCATTAATGTAAAGAGGCACAAATTAGCATTATGTAAATTGCATTATGCTAACTGGTGACTATATGCTTCCATTTATTGTTTGCTACGTGATCTTGTTAAATATTTTGCAAAGAATGAGAGAAGGGCTTGTTCCCAAAAAATTGAGACCAGTCCTGTCCATGGACAAAGACTGGTAAAGCAATCCAGTGCTTTAATGTTAATGGCTGAACTTCTCTTTTCTGAAAGCTTGGCCTAAATGTATTGCTAAAGGAGGCCGTCTCTTATTTCAATATACTGTAAGTGAACAGCTTGTGTAAGTTAAGGAGATCTATATCAAGACATGACCGTGGGAGCAGAACTCTTGCCCTAAAAACAGTCTCTCTGTCATTCACGATCTGGGACATGGCTATATTCTGTAACCCTAATCTTTTGTTTTTAAGGGACTGTATCCTGATGAGAGATGTGCAAATGTGAAGCCTTATAAATGATCCCCTTTTCCAGCGATCTTCATGCATGAAAACTAGTTGTTAAAAAGGGCAGTAATGGTTATACATTATATAATACACATAGCACAGTTAGTCAGCACATCCTGATTTTAAATTAGAGCCATTTTTTAAATGCCATGCCTCAGCTCTTGATAAATTGAGAGCCATTTTTAGCACAGCCTCAAACTCTAATCTATTTAATCTTTACAAGCATATATTCAAATTCTGACATGATGAACTCCTATTTGCTGGATTTCCGGAGCAGAGGCAAAATCCAATTTAACATCAATATGGTGAAGTTACGCTTTAATGAGGTGCCACAGAGGGGTCTCTGAGCAATGCCAGAGATGAAACACTTTGGTTCTCTGAAGCAGTGTTTCCCAACACTGTTCCTGCAGGACCCCCTACCCTGTGTTAGTGTTTTTCCCTGCTCTCTACACACCTGATTCTACAAATCTTACAAATTAACAAGCCCTTCCTGAGTTGAGTTGGGTGTGTTTGGTAGGACAATAAAAATGTGCAAGACTAAAGGTTCTTCAGGACTAGGGTTGGGTAACCACTGCTCTGAAGAACTATGTTTGGCATAAAGATCTTTGAGTTTGAAGAATCTTCTGAAGGTTCCAAGAATCTTTATGTAAAGAAACTTTACATTCTGTGGAGGTTTTTGAAAAGGGTTCTTCACCTTTGCGCCGCTGGATTACCAAAAAATATATTATGGAACTGCACAAAGAACTCTTTTTGGCACCTCTAATTTTATGAGTCCACTGTTAGCGTTGGGTATCTATGCTTTTACTGTACACTCCTTCCAATATAGGTTCCTAAATGTGTGGTGAGTTTTTTTGGTATATGGTTCTACAAAAAGTATAGAACCTTTTACATCATGCGCTGGATTGTCCAGCTCTAAAAAAAAAACTATTTAACATTTTTTATTTTATTTTATTTTTTTTACAAAAACTGTTCCCTTAAGGAATCTTCCAGTGAACCAGAAGTGGTTCTTCTATTGCATGAAATCTTTATCTTAGAGTAGAAAGTTGCACTTACGTCTCCATTGGTTGCGGGTCAGTCTCCCTGTGAGGGGAAAACAAAGGTTAAACTGATGAAGTCACGAATCACAAACTAGCTGTTCAAATGAGGTTAGCAAATTAGTGTCCTCTATGAGGGTTCTGCACAGTGTTCAGTATTTCCTGTGCAGATATGAGGAGTATATAGAGCAGGTGCAGTAAAAGGGTTGGGTTGCGCCTACACCTTGTATGCCTCCAACAACTTTAACCCCTTATCTACCTCTTACACAGGCATATTTTACTACTGTACTTCTTATTGCATTCTAGAGAACATGAGAGATCCTTTGTTTGTACAGTGGCAGCATCAAATAGTCATTGTTAGAACAAGAGGACTGAAGGGTGCTGATTTATTACTGCCATCAATGTTTCAAACTTTTTGCAAATGAAATGATGAGGGTGCAAACAAAAAGTGATATAAAATGATGCATTGTAGAGGACCTTGGCAGCCAGAATTGTTCATGGTTCTTGTGATAAGAACCAGACGTGTTAGTGTTTAATGCCACATCGAGCTCCCTCACAGAATGTTGTTATATGAAATGGTTACATATATGCTGATTGATGCCAGAGACATTGTCTTTATGATAACTTTGATAGCTTTATGCATATTATATTTCCAGTGTATGGTGGAGAGTGTGTGAGGCATGTGCAGAGTAAGGCTGACTGGTCAGTTTACACGGTAAATAAAATGTCTGTATTTGTGTTGAAGACATTACAACCCTTAGTTCTAATCGCCCCCAAAGCAAACCTGAATTTCCCAACAAAAGTCTGAATGACTATGTAATTTTCCCAAAAGTGCTGTTTGTACCAGTCAAACCTTTGTTTGTGTCTGACTGAATTTGATCCTCAGGTCATAAAGACATTCTGACCTAAAGGCTCATGCTTAAATTATGGCTTTCTCTGGTCATTGTTTGAGAGAATAACTAAACTGCATTAGGGCAAAGGTGGCTACCAAGGTTAGTCCTTGATTTAGGCAATATAAACAGTTGCCTAGTAGCCCTGAAGCAAGTCATGCACGGTATTCATTTAATAATAAATAATAACAGTTGTTTGGCTTGTATTCATTTGGCTTTAGGTCGTGATTCTGAATAGCCGTTAGAGAAGAAGGGGGCAAAAAATAACATCACCATTTGCTCCC
>JAMWET010004196.1:227500-322500 GCA_024036415.1 Prochilodus magdalenae | reverse complement strand
AGTTATACCCATATAATGCAATTTAGATTAAACTACAACCCCACTGAAAAAAATATATTTTTTTATTAGTATTATAATTACTAATACAGTTATAAGCATTTAGATTTTAGATATGTGTATTAGAGCACATGAGACAGCATCTCATTGTGTCCCACAGCTCACAGTTAAAGTACTTTTTGTGTGTTTTAAAAAATAGTGTGGTTTTACAACTGTGCACATCCAACAATCTGATTTCTAGTCATGTGCTGGCTAACATATTTGAGTCCTGCTCAAAATGAACTAAATTTGTCATTACTGAAACTTTACTCGTACCACTGAAACTTGTTGTAGTGACAAAATGTTTAATCCTTTATTTTAATAATATAAAGGTAATAAACTAAGCATGCATAATAACAAGGAATTCAGCCTTTCAAAGAAAAAGGATTTAAGTTTAAAGTCCAAGTCAGTCAATAGTCTGAAATGTGTTTTGAACTATATGAGCCCATTTGGTAGAATGATCTGTATAGTGAATCAATGTTCAGTAAAAACTGCAGACTTTGACTAAGTTAGTTAATTTAAATGAAACATATCTAAAGGACTTCTCTGGAAGGTTTCTCCAGAGAAATACTGAAAGTAGAAAGAATGTAGGACAGTACCTGTTCTGTGTGATGATCTCAGTCTTGGTGGTTGTAATGGTGACCGTTTCTGTCATACTGATAAGAAACATTACATCAAAGATCATAAAGCAAATAAGACAGTTGTTAAACAAGGACCAGGTGGTACATTGTTGACGTACCTATTGAGGTCTTTTGACTGCAAAACCGTTTGTGTTGTCTCAATCTTTGTGGGGTTTTTATCAGTGTTTAGTCTGAGGGCAAGAAGCAGAAGAGTAAAAGAGGTTATTAGATTTCTGAAGAAATCACACTAACAAAGTTGTGTAATCTGAAAAGCAAAAATGCTTTTATTTCTACAACTGAATTCAGTGTGCGATTAGGAAGAAAGACCACAAGTAAACTAAATAATGAGTTGATGCTTTAAGATATAAAGAACCTCACTTGTCAGTATTGGTATCGAAGGGGATGACATCAGCTGCAAGCAAGTCCAGAGATGTTTTGGTCTTCTCAGACTTGGGCAGGGAGCTGTGGGAACAGCACAAGAATGAAGAATCATCAACTCATTAATACAAATCTGAACAGCCCTCTCTCTGACTCTCTTTAAACTGGGTGATGAATAGAAAATGCAGACTCTAACTACTGCCAGAGTGATTGGTGTTTGGAAGGTGTGGGTCCACAATCAAACATCCATATGTTCAGTGTATACATAGAAATGCACTTCACATGAAATAAGGATATGAAGTGATATTTAGCAGTAATATTGATCTTTATTTATTGATCTTCTCTATGTTTGTTTATTAAACAAAAATGCTGTCCCACATGTCATCACTGTCAACAGAAACAGTTTCAGTCCACATACGGAGTCTTATTTAAACCCCATAATCCAAAAAAATTTTTTTGGGACATGTCTGTTCCAAAATCTAACCCCTATTGTTCAATTTATTAAATAATACTTGCTTGTGTTTTCTCAATGTTTTTACATGTTAAATTGCTTTTAAAGATTTTAACCTACACATTTACATGTCACTACTGAAACTACTAAATGTAAAGTCCATGGGTGCCCTATTTTAGCCCCTGCATTTTAGAGCAGGAAGGGAGGCTGCACCCCTATCCCTCATGGCCCCATGGTGAGCAGTTAGATCCCACTGGTTTGAAGTAAATGTGTCCCAAAGTCTGACAATCAGTGTACAACATTAACAACTGACACTACCAAAGCATACACATTAATGGAACATGTGCAAAAAACTTAATTTTATGTGATTTAAATTTTCAATATATTCAAACTCATCGAACCTTTCCATAGTGCATAAATGTCATAATGACTAGACCAAAAGAAAAGCTAAAACTGTTTTACATGGACTTACATTGAAAATAAAGTTTTTGCCCTCACCGGCCAAGTTACAATATCAGAGATGCTTGTCATTTTTGGGCAGTAAGAATATATTTAACAGAAAGTTACACATGGGACTCGAGACCAAAATTTGTTTTTACTTTGTAATTTTTACCATCCTTAAGCTTTTATTACAGTTTTTTTATTCTTTTGAGGAACTTACTTTCAGTTTGTCAAGATCCAGAATTTTTATTCTGTATGTATTCTGTATTACATTCATTTTAAAATCATCTAAAGCCCAAAAGTTATCATTCTGATTTATCTTTGGACACAACATATTCTATTTTTTTTCAGCTTTCTAAAATTAGTCACAATATATGAAGTTGTAATCATATTCTACTCATTTTCAACAACTAATTTCTACTCATTGTGTCTTCAACTGAATGTGTCTTTGTTATTTAGTGATTCCAAACTTTTAAATGGTAATGTATATTAGGGATTTCAATGTATTGTATATAGGATCATTCTTGTTTTTCAGCCACCCAATATTACCCATCCTTTCATTAGAGATTTAGTGTTTTAGATGCATTGCTATTCATTGTATTACTTCAGACTATACTACATCACTCTGTGGGTGTAACCAATAGCATACTAAGATCATTTCCAAATCCTGCTCGGCCTGTTGTCCTGACATGCTCCTACGTAAAAGTCCTCCCATGGAAGTCACACAAAAGCTTCACCTTCACAAGAGACGAAGCAAGAGCTATTTTCAGCTGCGCCCCCCTCCCCCTTCCCCCAACAAACACACATACACACACACACACACACACTTTATACTGCATGTATTTTCTCACCTGTCATCCCCCGTCAGCAGGTCTGTGGTGGTGGGGACGGGGTTCACTGGCTTCTGAGGAGTACTGTAAGTGATGATGGTGAGGGGGAGAGAGAGGCATGCGTGTTAACTATGTGTGAAATAGAATAAAAATGCTCAAACATGATGACACAAGACAACTAGGAAGGAGGTGATGTAGCATCTCTGCAGCTTTCTTTGAAATGGAGCTGCAGCCAAGCACCGGTTGACTCTTTTGGAATCTCTTTCAGTGATAGAGCTCTAGTGCCCTCCTCTGGCCACTATATTCCTGGTTGTAGTGGCTGCGTGTTAAATAGTAAGCATCAATATGTATGCTGGGCATGACTTGTTCAGGGCAGCCCTATCATGTGTCACACTGACCTCTGAGTCAGCCCCAGCAGATCAGTGTCGTTCAAGCCGTTGGTCTTCTCGGCCGGCTTAGGGTCAACCCTGAGAAATGAGAGGCAGCCACATGGAAAATAAGAAGAGGAAAGATGCTTGAGATAGAATCTTGTTATGACTGTATGGGTTGATTAAAATCATTTTCTACATTAATAAAACACATTAAAACACAATTATTGCCAAAAGTAAATGAACTGAAAGTAAATGAGCTGCGTTATTGTAAATCATTTTAATCATGCATAAATATACGTAAAAATAAAATCGTTTTCTTTTACGATGCATTTGCTCTGACTGATTAAGGGAGTTTGTGAATCAATCTATACACTTATTTATAAAGCTCCTGTCCATAGAGGTGCATAAATGGAGATTTAATACATCAGCAATATCACATACATCTAATACATTCGATTACCTCTCCAAATAAAACTCTAAATATAAATCAAACCTTGCTTTAGGAGTGGGTTTTGTCTTGGGTGTGGGTTCTGGTGTTGCGGGTAGGGTCATCTGTGCTGGAGGAGCAGCTGGAGCAACTGGTGCAGTGACACTGAGGAGAGCATAGAGAATAATATGTTGTAGTGTTAGTCGTTATCTTGCAGTGTCATATAAACTGAATAGCTGTAAACTACAAATAGTAAAAAAAAAAGTGAAAGAAAAAGAAGGAGAATACAGCATGTGTATACGTGAAAGAAGCTAATGTAATAATAAAAGGATAGTGTATTAAACCTTGCTGTAGGAATGGGTTCGGTTGTGGGTTTGGGTTCTGGTGTTGTAGATACTGCTTTCTGTGGAGCTGGAGCAGTTGGCACTGGCTCACTGATACTGAAAAAATGAGAACAAACAGAAAATTATATAAAAATAATAATGATAATGTGTGTGTGTGTGTGATGTCCAAAAAAAACTTGTTTTGTAATTCATTAAACAGAAAACAAACTGCCCCATTAATAAACTTACTTTTTTGTGATTTTAAATTTTCTATATATTTTTTTCTATGTCATTTGAAATGAGCAAATTACCTTTTCCTAGTGTGTAAACGTTTTAATGAATGCTCTAAAATTGCTTGAATTCGTTACATTTACACATATTGAAAATAAAGGTTTTAGCCCTTTCCTGTCGAGTTAGAATTCTGTCAAATGTAGGTAGAATATTACAGGAAAATGACTAAAACTGCATCTTCTGATCTTCAAATGATAATAATAATATTATACTGTATATCAAAATTAAAAGGAAATAAAAATGTCTATATGGAGGTAAAAGTGTTGAACCTTGCTGTAGGAGTGGTCTCTGTTTTAGGTTTGGGTTCTGGTGTAGTGGCTGGGGCCTGAGCAGCTGGAACTGGCTCAGTGACACTGTGGAGTTAAAGTATGGAAAATAAGTAAGATTGTGTATTGCTATAGTATCAGTTGCAAGTGGAGACCAAACATATTATATTATTGTGTGAACTGAATAGTTGTAGACTACAAATAGTAATAACAAGAAGAAGACTACAGCCAGTGCATATGTAAAATAAGATTACTATAAGGTAAATGCAACAAACCTTGTTTTAGGAGTGGGCTCTGTTTTGGGTGTGGGCTCTGGTGTTGTGGATGGGGTTTTCTGTGGTACAGGAGCAGCTGGAACTGGCTCTGTGACACTGAGGACAGAGAGAACATAGCAAATGATAGACAATGTAGAACTACTGCTGTAATATCAGACCATAATTTATTCTATGGTAATATTGCATCTACCAGTTGTATTCTACAAAAAGTCATCATATACTATTACTGTCGCTGTTATTGTTGTTGTTATAAAGAACAATAGCATCCTCTCTATCTACCAACACAATTACAACTACACACATGCAAATGTAATGTAATGTGAATCTATTAAACCTTGTTTTAGGAGTGGGCTCTTGTTTGGTTTCTGGTGTTGGTGGTGTGGACAGGGCTGGAACTGGGTCTACGACACTGAGGAAAGAAAGAAAAAACATAGCAAGAAATAAATCAATACCTTCACAACAAGTATTCTGGTGTAAAATGCCAGTAATTAAATTTTAAGCCTAGAGGTCCATACACATTATGTGCTGGGATGGTTTTGCTATTCAGTTCAAAAAACACCTCTACATATTTTGTTCTATTCTTCATATATGAAAGACCTCCACTACACAAGGCTATTTATGAATATTATTTCTGCTGTTAGTGCCGGCACTCACCTTGCTTCTTCTTCACCACGTAATGTCCAAAAGTTTGTAGCATTTACTTTGATCAATAGTATTAATATGGAGTTAATATGAAGTTTTTTCGACCTTTGCTCCAATACAAGCATCTACTCCACTGTATATACTTTACACTGGATGTTGGAATTTTGCAAGAGCATTTGTGAGATCAGGTACTCATGTGGGATTAGTTCCAGATCACTAATGTCAATCCAACTCTTGGATGGGGCTCCATCATTCTAGAGAACGCAGAGCCCTACTCTAGAGCCTTATGCTTGGACTACCCCACTAGCTGACGCTGGGCAGTGGGGATGGTGGTTCATGTGTGTCTGCTCCAGAACATCCCGTTGTAAGGGCAGTGCATTTATATGGAGATCATACAAGCTGGGTGCAAAATTTGAATGCCTGTGACAGCAATGGGTGCACCTCAAAGTAGCCCCATTTTCACTAATGAGATGTCTGCAGGCTTTGGAACATACAGAAAACAATTTATGTACATTGTCTGTCTGGTTACTCAACATACACATGCATACGCTCACTGTCATAACAAAGTCTTTTATCTCTGGAACAGTACATTTAAAGGAGGGAGGGTAAATCCCGTATGGGTGATAAGGTAACAAGACTACATTCCAAGCAATTTTGGAGTGTTTCTATCGATCCATTCATCATTCAATGCTGTGTTAATTCACACTATGTAAGGCCATCTGATATGATCAATAGTCCAAACTAGGTAACAAATCTAAAGTAAGGTACAAGGAACAAACCTTGGTTTTGGAGTGGGTTCTGTTTTAGGTTTGGCTTCTGGTGTTGTGGACGGGGGTGTCTGTGCAGCTGGTGCAGCTGGAACTGGCTCAGTGACACTGCGGAAACAGAGAGAGGAACAGAAAGTAAGAAACGGACTACAATCTCATGGGGTTACACATGTCTCTGGAGATTGGACTTGTGAGCTCAAGCTATTACCGTGCTTTTATTGAGTTATGAATAACAATGCTAGTGTTGTAATGCAGACAGAGAGAAAATGGAGCTTGAGAAAAAAAATGCAGGCTTGAGGCAACAGCGTCGGAGGTGTTCTTGATCTGTGCTGGCTCTGAACTGTTACACAGATTACTAAATCCATTTTGGAGCTGTTGCAGCAAATGCTTACATCTCCTCTCCTATCTTTATGAGAGAAGGAAAAACACTTTAATGTTCGTTCATGTACCTTTCTTTTTACCTTTTTGTTCTATTGTTCAAATCATTATCGAATGTAGGAGACAATGTAAAATCAGATACAGAGTCAGATGAATAAATGATCTATTTATCTTGAAATCACTGATGCTTAGAAGTGAACCACATATTGTGCCATGGAAGATTTAGGCTTGTCTTAAGGGAGCTTGCTGGTGTACAGTCAGAGACTGTAATCTGTTGATGCACAGTTTTTTAGTTAACCCTTCAGTAGTGGTCTGTTTCTAGCCAGGTTGGATGTATATGGATGTTGAACCTCTCTCAAACTAGTAGTGACACTGACATGTCTCCACTGTGTTGACAATGGTGCACTCAATTAAGACGTGGTCAGCAGCAGTCCTGTGGGCAGATACTGACCTATGAAGAAGGGCCTGTTGTCTATTGTAGACCTATATGTTACTTCCTAGGTGATTTGAACATATAGTGTGGTTAATGACTTGAAGTACAAGGTTGAGGATTCTGGTCAAAAGCAACCTTGAGGTCAGACTGTGAGCAATGATAAAGGATCTACAAATCCTTTAGAAGGAGATCTAGACTAATACTACATTAATTTCTACAGGAAATCTTTTAAGAATCTTATAATCAATTAATGCAGTGACTATTGTATACTACAGAGTATTACACAGTTTAGACTCTTAACTTTTTTCCTAATTTGAAAATGAGGAAACGGACCAAATTGACAATAGGAGGACATATTCTAAGTGCTTGTGAAATTATTAAACAGCACTATTGGTATTTTCTTCAATCAGATGCAAAAGCAATCATTCCTGTGAAGCTACTGCATGTTTTCTTTCCAAAGTGATTAAAATTCTCAAAAGGTGACAAGGTGTTTCAAGGGAAAAGTTATTTAGGCTACTTTAAAGTTTCAAAAGTATATTTTCCTGTTCTTGTACTTACTTAAATATTATATTTATCTTTCATGATTTAAAGCAGTTAACTATTGTTTATTTTCTAAGCTTGACATACTGGAAAAAAATTACAACAAAATATTAAATGTACCAAACATCATGTTACATCTTATGTCCACATGTTTCCAAAAATGGTAAACTAAGCAAATAAACAGTAATTAGGTCTCAAAATGTGCAGGAGTGTGTTCTCTGTTGAGGAAAAGTTGACAGCTTCACTTAGAAAATTTAAAAAAGCGTGTGATTTCAAAAGGAATCCACATGGTTTTGCACATGACTCTAGGTACTTACACTATGACTACAGATTTTTTGTATGAGCAGCTATCATTAAGGCAAATGGAATTAATAAAGCGTTCAGTAAGTAGAAGTATAATGAAGGTGTTAAGAAATGATACATGTGTAAATATTTTCACTCAAGTACGTATTTTATGATGTAATAATAATGCACCTCGGTTTAGGAGTGGGCTCTGCTAAAGGTGTTGGTGTTGTGGACTGGGCTTTCTGCGTAACTGGAGCAGCTGGGACTGGCTCAGGAACGCTGAGGAGAGAGAGAAGAACAGACGGTAAGAAACGGATGACTGTCTCAAGGGACTGAGGCAAACATTCTGGTAGTCAGTTCTACACATGTCCCTAAAGACTGCACTTGAGATGCTATGTAGAGAATCATTTTGCACCACTTTTTCACCATTACCTGTACCTTGTGACTCTACCTTGCTTGTTTAGAGTTAGAGACTTTAGCCTATTTCTTGAGCATCCATTAACCATCCTCTAGACCTGGTCAGTAAAGAGCACTAAAGGGCTGTTCTTGGCTTGTTATTTTTGAGTGGTGGACCACTCTCATTGTATAGTACACTAGTATAGAATACTACTAGGCATTACTACAGGAGCATAAGGGGACAAAAATAATATTGACCGTCACTGTAACACTGTTACAGTGTTATAGTTTCTATTAGTATAAGTAATCTAGTAATGTATACTATTACTGTGGATCTTTTTAGTAAGGGTAGTGAACATATAAGATGTGGGATGGAAGGTGGGATTAATAAAGTAGGACTCATACATCTGGCATATGGTAGGCGCTTGTTATCATGTGGATTGTAGACGTATGTGTAAATTCACCACATATAACTACTTTCTAATGTAATTATATCGCACCTTGATTTAGGAGTGGGCTCTACTGCCGCTTTTTGTGTTGAAGTGGGGGTTTCCTTTTCTGCAGCCACTGGAGCAACTGGAGTGGCTTGAGCACTTGGCTCAGTGACACTGTTTAAAAAAGAGAACAACACGAATAATAATAAGAGATCAGCTGTGACATTGGCAGGAATGTGGGAGCAAAATTATATTTTAGTGTCATTATTTGAATGAGTGGCCTTAAAGATTACATATGTGATCTAGGTCTGTTTTGGTCGCATTTGTCCGAACAAAAAACAGGTATATTATATTATAGTGATTTTTTACATAACTTCAAAATGCCAGTTGCTGCCCACATTGTGTCCAAAAAACTTTTTCTAGATTCCTGTTCTAGGGAGGGCCTTGTGGGTAGCATAATAGTAAAGCCAAAAACTGGCAAAAACACTATGCTACATCAATAAAAGTCCAGCAAGACTCCTAATTAACAATAAGTCTTTGTGGATGAAAGTGTGTGCTAAATGCTTTATTGGGATGTGACAGAATGCAACCAGTGCTACTGGTGCTACAGTGGGGCCATCAAGAGCATCCTGACCAACTACATTACTGTGTGGTATGGGGCCTGCACAGCATCCTGCCGCAGGACCCTCCAGTAAGAGCAGCTTAGAAGATCGCTGGCACCTCTCTCCCCGCCCTTCAAGACTTATACAGCACCGGCCTCACACATAAAGCCCTCCGCTTGGCAGGGGATCCTACCCACCCACTGCACAGCTTTTTCAATCTGCTGCCGTTAGGGAGGAGACTGCAGGGTCTCGGCGGTAGGACCAGCAGACTGAGGGACAGCTCCATCCACCAGACTGTCAGCATGATTAATACAATTTCATTCCTCTGTATGTCTTGTACATATTGAAGTATTGAGAATAAAATTACTTGACTCTCCCTGCTATACGTCCCCCACCCCTCCCCCTTTTGCCCCCTGCACACACAAATTCATCACACTACTAACCACCTCTGTAGTTAAAATGTTCGGGAGTGAACTTAGTGTCTGGTTTATACTGGACTCCTGCTGATTGTGAGGGGCAGCATTCATTTTTAACAATAATCACATTTTTCATTAAACTTATTAAAAGAAACTAGCAACATCAAAGAACATTTCATTTTTTATTGCCAGATTAGTTCCAAATGTATCTCAAATGTATTCCGGATATCACTGGCGTTTTTCTTTTTTCGGTTTTTGACCATTTTTGTGACATTACATTAAAAGTGTGTTTTTCCTCCTCCTGTAAAGTGAACATTTTGGAGACACAAGGTTTCGTTCTGACAGCAGAGCAGAGCTGTGTTACTGTTTTAGGTATGATTACATATTTCAATCAAATAAATTGAATGTGTCGTGCAGAAAATGAAAGTTACAAACCTTTGTTTAGGATCTGGATCCTGTTTGGACAGGGCTTTTCTTAGTGCTGCCACTGGCTTTGTGACACTGAGGGGAAGAGATAAGAATGACTAACATATCTCAAAGGATTAGAGCAAAGCGCTGTTTGCACAGTGGAGTGACATACACTGAGAAATTCTCAAAAAAGCTCAGGACCCACACATACATACAGAGTGGGCTAAATTGTTAAATGGCCAATTCAAAGGTTTTAAATCATTTTTCAAATATTTGATATGATAACCATGTATGATAACCAAGTATGATACAGATATTCACAGTAAAATACAGCAAATGTATGAACCTTGGTTTAGGAGTGGGCTCTGCTTTGGGCTGTGGCTCTGGTGTTGTCGATGGAACCTTTTGTGGAGCGTCTGGTTCTACGACACTAAGGAAGAAATGCAGCACAGAAAAAAGGCTTATTAAAAGATAAAACAGCAGCGGATTTCTATTTAAAATTCTATAGCATGGATGGGTTTGGCGCTACTATACAGGAACAGATCTCTTCCATTAAAGTGTTGGTACAGTTATTTTGATCACAAAATTTGATCACAAATTCGATAACAAATGGATCATAATTGACATTCTAATTCATCCTAAAGGTGTCCAGTGTGGTTGATGTCAGGTCTGTGTATGAGTCACTGCACGCTAAACTTATGACAGTAATGCTGGAGCAGAAAAGAGTCTTTCTCAAACTGCTGCCACAAAGGTAATAGCATGTAATTGTCTAACATCCCTTTGTATGATATAGCAAAAGCATTAGTATTTGCATCACACTTCACTGGACCTAAGGCCTGAGCACAAACCCTGAAATACCATTCGTAATATTAGAAGTCTGTACAGCAGCAAAGGGAAGATACAGATGTTTCAACTTAAGGGACTTGTGAGTGAAATCATTTATTCAGGTTTAATATCTCATCTAAAATAGGAAATAAGTAATAAACCTTGGTTTAGGAGTGGGCTCTGCTTTGGGCTGAGCTGCTGTGGATGGGGTTTCCTTTGCAGCAGGGACAGCTGGAGTGGCTGGCTCAGTGGTACTGAAGAAGAAGAGACATTAGTCCAGAAAATGAGACATAGTTCTCAGGGGATCATTCAGCCAAAAATCTAAATTAGTTGTCACCGTTGTCTGCTTATGCCAAGTGTGGCTAAACAGACATGTTTTGTGCCTGGTGTTTGCTGTTTAAAATTTCCACTGCTATAATAAAGTACCTGAGTTCTTAAGCAATTTAAAATTGGCTTGTGTAGGTGTGTGTAAGTTGCTAGGGTCTCTTAGCCTGAAGTTTGTCTGTGCTTTTGTCCTTTTTGTCCATTTCATTTTTGCCTGAGCCATCTGTTTAAGTGATGCTATTCCGTTTCTGTCTGTGAAATCATTATGTAATGGTGTAATGGTCTTATACTATTAGCTGGATTGGATCAGCTATGACTGTAGTCTACATTCCTCATCTAGAATATGGTAAGCAGAACAAACCTTGGTTTAGGAGTGGACTCTGTTTTGGGCTCTGGGACAGCGGATGGGGCTTTTTTCGTCTCTGGAGAAGGAAGACTGACTTCTGGAACTGGCTTGGAGACTCTGGGGTAAAGAGAAAGATAAGCACGGAAAACAAGATACGAATGACTGTGACATCTCAGGGAACTGTGAGGGTAAAATGATGATGCATATTTTATATGCAGCCCAGGAGATCACACTTGTGATCTTCTCTCATACCGGTTTTGTATTATTATGCAGTCTGAGGTTCTGCAGAAAAAGAGTTCTATAAAAATCTCATCAGGAGGAGTAGAAGGAGGAGGAGGAGAGAGAGAGAGAGAGAGAGAGAGAGAGAAGGAGAGAGAGAAACACACGCAGAAGTAGACTGTATGATTCTGAGAAATAACCCAGGCCTGCATGCATAATGGGTTTCAGAACACAAGGGGTGATGTGACATCAGGTGCTTTTTCTTTCTCTCTTTAAGGTCACAAAACGAGGTCTTAGAACAGCATCCTCACACTCATGTCATCACCATCATGTCAAAAGCATCTACCGCCGTTATTTTGGTACCTGGTGGGTGCAGGGGTTGAAGACGTCAGCGTATCAGAGAGGGCATCAAGGGCATCACTGCTGTATATAAAAAACAACATTCAACCCAATCAGTTTATTATTGTTGTCAAATGAAAGCCTTAATTCAAACACTGCTATTTTTAAAATAAAATAGTAATAAATGCAATACGTGGTCATTTTATTATTGTGGTACTTTTATTAGAAACGCCTAAGAAAATATGGGGACGTTAACTTAAATATTTTGAGATTATGTTTCACAAAGCATTCCTTAATTTAAACATGCATTTTTGTTAAAATTAAAGATTAGCATTCAAATCAAATCAAATCAAATCACTTTATTGTCACATCACATTTTCACAGGTGTGAAGGTGAGTGAAAAGCTTAAGTGTGTAGTTCCTTACAGTACTTTAATACAAAAATATAAATAGACAATAAATATATACAATACCAAACACAAAATCTCTGTTACACTAATTTACAGTTATGAATAAAAGTTATGAATAAAAACCAGATGTACACATTACCATATAGCACTATGGTAAGGCTGAGGTAGATGAGAGATGCAGGGTATATACAGGGCATAGAATATTATATATGTATATACATACACTACAGATATACAGTGTGGATGGAAGTCAACAGAGGAAAAACATTTAAATATCCTGAAAATATTAAAACATGTAACTCTTTTATGCATCATTGCAGTTACGCATCAATTACTTTGTATTAAAATTCCATGATGAATTGACCAACAGAAATGGCTCGTTTGATATTAAAATGAAATTAGGTTTTATCCTCTCCCGGGGCCTTGTTTGGCCTTTCTGGTACAAGTTTACATATTATTGTCACATACGGCGGCTCAAAACGTCTAGCTTAATGATTGGGTTTTAAAGTGTGTAATGACTGTACATAATTCACATGTCATTTTGAAGCTCCATCATTCCAGAGAATGTTACACTGCTCCACACCCCAATGCCGGGGGTTTAAACCATCTAACTGACACTTGGCACCTCCAAAGTGTCTCATTCTATTGATGCTTGTTTATGACGATTATACAAGCATGTGAACTGAAACTGTGTCAGCAATGGGTGCACCATTACAGATTATGATGGGAATCTACACACACCATATATAAACCCAATGTCTACTTTTTATTCTATGTTGTAAAAGATGTATAAAACTGTATAGAGCCTCATGACTGTCAGTATTTCTAAACTTCTGGATGGATTTCATATAAGATGCAGGAGTTTGATTTAGTGAGCATGAACATTGTGTACCTCTGTTTAGCTGGAGGTTGAGTCTGAGGTTTTGGAGAAACAGGAGCTTCTGGAGGTTCGAATGCTGAATCACTGTCTTCGTCATCATTAATAACAACCCTTTTGACACACATACACAGAACAGGGCTGTCAGTGACAAACGGTGACCTATCCTGATTCTTAAACATGTAACTGTGCTACAAAAAACTTCACCTTTTGGCAACAAAAGAAACGACCGGCGGTTCCGAGCTGTCTGCTTTCTCTGGTGGAGACCTAAAATCATTTGACATGAATCAAAATAGTCAACACCTAAAAATATCTCACCACATGAGAACAATGAATAAGGACAGTGATGAAGCATGAGAAATCAATCTGCTGCACATATGTTCCAGCATCAGGGGCACACTTTATACTGTTAAAGGACATATGGTATGATTTGTTAAATTAGGAAATTAACTGATTGCATGGCCAGCAGTGTGCCCACAGGGTTCTTCTAATGCGATTAATACAGTCTGGACTGCTGAACAGACTCTTTCCCCTTTTCTAAAGCTTTTCTGAAACTTCATGCTATCACTAGTTTCTTTTTTCATCTTCATTTTTTAAGAAATTCTTTCCTCTAAGCCTACTTTTTACTTTCTTTCTTTTTCTTTTTTGTCTCTTCTGTTTTTCCTAGTTTCTTTTTTTGCTTTTTTCCTTTTCTTTTTATCTTTTTCATTTTTGTATTTATTGTTTTATTTTTTCCCTCATTAATCTTAATTATTCATTCTTTCCTTTGTCCTTTTTTTGCCAATTTTTTATCTTTCTTTTTTTTATCTTTTTATTAATTTGTTTATCCTGCAGACAGTTTTAAGGCATTTTCTCCTTCAGTATCTCCTAGTCATGAGACTTTGAGCTTTAGAAAGGAATAAACTGTTTTTAATAAATCTTTTACACATCTTTACATTTTTCCACAATTTAGTTTGAAATTTTGCTACAATTCAGGCATATTTTATAAAATATAATGCCCCTTGAGGAACTAATTATGCCACACTGTAGACAGTAAAACATTCAAAATAGTCCGAAAAATCTTATTCATCTTATTTGAAAATAAATCAGTGAAACATACTCATATTTTTTTGCAGCTGAAAGGACATATGATCGCTGCCTGGCTGCTGAGCCCTTCAGGATGTTGCTGGCTGCCTCTGTCCTAAACTCACACACACAAAAGAAAGGAGAACCATATGGAAACAGTGTTTCTGCCTAATTACATTGAGAGGAACTTCATGAACAATAGACCTTTTTATTAATCTAGAAAAGTGCTGATCTGTGTTCAGGCAATGAGCGACCTGATCTTATCTCAGGCAACAGGCATTAGAGTGAATGTGCAGATGTTCTCCTCACCTTCTCTCCTGTTCCTCTTTGCTGATAGCTGGCTCTGCCTCTACAGGTTTACTCTCTGAGCTCGAGCGGACAGTGTGAGGGGCACTGAGAGGAATGTACACAGAAGAATACTAAATGCTTGGCACTGCCTACTAGAGGTTCAGATAAATCTGAGGTTTCTTAATAGGTTTTTAATGAGCAGGTTATCTATGTTGGTTCACAATAACAAAACATAATATTATCTTCATTATTATTTAGAATTTATTATTTTTTGTATTTCTTATATTTATTCATCAAAATGTGTGTGTAGTCTTGCTTAAATAAAACTTTATTTTCTTACTATATAAGATTATTAACTTGACAAGTGATTTTTTTGAACAGTAGTGCATACCAAGAAAGCTTTCTCAGCATCATTTATACAAACCTGACACTTCATGCTACTTAGATGAATACAAAGTACAGCTCTATGTTAATAAAGCTTTCCTACTGGGGGATAATTAAATAAAATCTGTTTCATATCCTAAAACAGACCAGGCGTCTGCAGACTTTTGCCTTACAACTTATGCAAACAGTAAAGACCCATGTGGCTTGCAACTAAATTACAAGCATGCTTGTTAACATTAATTAATAAATGTCTCAATTGTTTGAAAACCTAAAATACTTACATTTTCTTGTATGCATCAGAGGGCTTTTTTGTGAAGCCAGAGGTTCCCCTAAAAAGACACATTGGTACAATTTCCCACATTTTTTCCACAGTTTTCTGTAAATAACTGTATTAAAAAAGTCTTGATAGTTACTGAATACTGGCATCTGCAAAAGTTTGAATACCCAGTCAAATGATATTTAATATGTAGTGCATATTTGGTATAATATACCTATTATTTTTCTGTTACATTGAAGAATAATTCATCATAAGTAAAAATTGATTCACTTTTGTCATATTTTGCACAGGCCACATTTAAAATTTTATGCATTTCCTACATGTTAAACTACTGGAACAGCAAAACGTGTCATTTGACAAGAATGGCCAAACTTTAGCATATGACTTGCATTGCCACCACTGCATATGATTGCCTACATGTACGTACATGTAGCCGTTGGTGGAGCTCGGAGAAGTTGGCTTGGTGTCGGTTTTTGTGAAAACCCCTCTAAAAAAGAAATATTTTGTAGTCAAACTGTATTATGATAGGGCACCAAATATACACAGCTAAAAGATCTGACTTACCTGATCAGGTATCCAGATGATGGTGCCTTGGGGCTGTTTAAAAGGTCAGCCATAATAAATGTCATTCACACAGCACACAAAAATTGTCATGCCTAAGGCTGAGCATTTTATTTGGAAATAATGTAACAGTTTGTCACCTGTCTGTGCTGGGCTTAGGCTGAGGTTCTGGTTGAGTAGGGGTAGGTTCTGGTGGAGCATCACTGAATGCACCATTGACGCGACTTGCACGCACCTCCGCGATCCTTAGAAGATAGAAGTAAAGAGCTATAAACTTCAGAATCACTTTTAACGACTTATCATGACCTAACCGTTATTTATACACCACATCTAACGACTTATGCAGTCACTATTATAACTTTATAGGAAGTTTAAGATTGCAATGCTATTCGGAAGCAAGATAAAGGTTATCAGGTATATTACATTATGATAAATTTAGACTGATATTGGTCATATTTACTGAGCTACACATACAGAAGTAGGGTCTCTCAGTTTGGTGTAGAGCTGCCATGTTTGCTAACTCAACATGCAAGACGTTTTGGTATGGAGTTGTAGAGGATCCTAATGGTGTCCTGTGATAATCCATCCCATGCAGCTTGAATTTTCTCACACAGTTCCTGCAGATTTTGCGATAGAAGTGGTGGTGGAGTGACACCAGGCCTTCTTGACAAATGATCCTGATGCTGACCACGGTACCTCCACACACAGACTCATCTGTCATCTCCACCATGACCAAAGTGGGACTCGTCACTGAAGATGACACGTTAAAATTCTGAGTCACTCCATGACTGTGCTGACTGTGCCAACTGTGCGACGTTGATGTGGTGTTAATGGCAGGCCTAATAACGGTCGGCATGTATGTACCCCTGGGTCATGCAGCTGCCTGTCAATAGAGCTGGCACTAACACCATGACTCTAGGAGGACATCTCTGCTCGCTGAATGTCTGCAATCATGGCTGTTGGGTCAGTCAGATACAGCAATAAGGCCCGTCCTTGCTTATGTCAAATGCAAGTATGAAACTTGAATCATTGGAATGTCTCACAATGTCAGACCTACCCACCAAGTTTCATTCCTGTCGGTTGTTTCCTTGTAGTGCTGAAGCAACCGTTTGTGCAACTATTTGTTTGATAATGAGTAACTCTGGGTATTAAATTTATTACGTATTATGAAATCACACATTTCTTTATATAGGCTTAAATCACACTTATTACTGTATGACACACCTTCCTATAGAAATGGACAACACTAGAGAAACAAACAGACTATAGAAGACACATAGGCATTTACACACTGTCTCTCCCAGTCTCTATGTTTCCTTCCCTCTCACACAGAAACAAAACATTAGCCTTTACCATGGCTTCTGCTCCTCCTCTTCTCCAGGCTCTTGGCGTCGCTGAATCCAGCTGTTGTCGCCTTTCAGCGTGTTGCGGACTTTCGTTGTGCGCAAAACAGACTGTCTGTCCCCTTCAGACAGACACAGACACACACACACAATCACAATCTATCAGCATCTTGTAATTTCCCAGCTGTACAGGCTATAACCTCCCAACGGTTCTACACCACCAGATATGAATCAACACCAGTCAAAGCCGAGAGAGTACTGTATATTTCCCTAAAGACACTGAAGGTGAGTGATATGTTGAATGACAGGTTTTCACAGCCAGTTCACCTCCGTGTGGTGTGGTCTGGTTGGTTTTTGAATGAGGAAAGACACAGCAGCTATGGTATTCATGTGCACAGCATTGATTTGTCGTCCTAGTCATCATAATTCTAGGCTTGGTACAAAGTGTCTTCTGCAATTGCGTATGTGAGGGAAGATAAAAGGGGTGTGGGTGGAATTAACAAAGTTCATGCAACTTACCAGTAGCCATGGCCAGTGGTTCTCTGTATCCAAAGTTCTTCTGTAAGGAAAGCCTGGTTCAGATAAAGATCCATAAAGAAAAGGCAATTTCAGGTTTGTTTGCATGTGTAAACATAAAATATATGGTTATGAAAAGCTGCACATGTGTCCCTTTACCCTGGGAAAGTGAATATAGTGTACTCTTTACTGTAATTACAGGACAATTCCACCGACTTTTTAAAATTTCAGTCCTTGAGAGTCATTCAGAGTGGTTATGACAGTAACCAGGGTTTGCCATGTCTACAACACAAATATTACCATTTTAATTACTATCCAAAACCGCCAGTAAACACGTCTTCTAAACGTTTATATGTAAAGTTGATGGAACGGTAGTCCAGTTTTGGCCTAACAATGCCCTGCAGTGTTTTCTAAACCTGCAATGTCTTCAAAACCATTTTACATAACTATCTGAGAGAGCTTTCAGAGTTATTAAACTTCAGACATCTGGTTCATATCACCACAGCTGTGAACAATTCTGAAGTGTCTCTAGAACATTTCATTACTAACTATCTGAATGACTTTGGCTTACATCTTAACTATTTAATTATGTGGAACTTATAGAAAATTTCCTTTTAAGGCTAATCAGACTTTAGGGTACCATTGTATCTTTGAGGGTACCTTTATATTGGTTATATTTTGATGAACAAATGTAGCTGTACAGAACTTCTAGCTACAAAGCAAATTTAGCTTGCAAAAAAAGGAGTTTTGCAAACTGTGCAGTGCGCAAACTGCAAACTTATCATACATGTCCCTCAACTCCTCACCCTACTCAATTAATTACCCCATACATTCAACGGTTAATGGAATGTCATATAGTGGCAGATAACCACATTAGCAAAAGCCTTTTACTACTACAAAGATCATGCAGATGAGACAAGATTTAAGCATGCAGTTTATATAATGCTAATTGGTATGGTATAAGCATTCTTTACTTGTGAGTTCATAGTCCAGAGCTAAACTAGAGAAGAAGGAAACCTCAGGCACTAAATATGTTTGAGTTTAAGGTATGGAGGAAATAAATTATTATTTAAAAATGTAATGATTGTTTTGTTGTTGTTGCCGCCCATCCTTTGGGGGGTGCAGATCACTCATTCTTCTGACACCTGGAATTCCTGATTCATAGCTTAGCCATGCTGTCTTACTTGTCCCCCGACTTTCACACCACACACTCTCTCTTACGCACGCATATTTAAGGTGACGTGCAAAAGTGTGCTTCAATTGAACTTATGTGTAACTGTACCATTGGGAAAACACAGTTCATGGCTTTCTGCATGTCTTGTGTAACAAGCATGAAGAGTATTTGTTAGTTTTTTCATATGTCATTTATGAGTAAATGTTTAAGGGAGTTATGCTGTTAACCTCTAAGATAATGACCTCATATAAAGAAAGCAATTGGAGGGAGGTTGCAGTTCATTCAGAAGGGGTTTGCTATGGGCCGAATTATGGAAAAAAATCAAAGTGTAATGTAGAAACCTCTATAGAAAGCTCCAGGTTGACAAAGAAACATAGTCTGACAGTCTGTTGATCTTGATAAAATCTGCCTTCTTGAGTTTACTACAAAAAAGTCCCTGAACTGAGTGGTGTACGTAGGTTACCTCCAAGAAACCACTGCTTCTTTTGTACCAACATACCTCCTGCACAACACGACTCAGCTGCTACAGGTTGATTTATTCCCAGTTTAGTAAAAGTAGCACCATTGCTTCAACAGTTTGCATTCTTCGTTTCTTCATAGCCCAAGCTAAGAACTCTTCAGTTTGTTTTGTTGAATATGCTATGCAATGATTAAAAAGACTATATGTCTTAATATGAACATCAGATCATGGTGTGGGAACTGTTGATGCACAGGGAATACAGGTATGACAATCACCCCCCAATACAGTGGGATGCTTATCTAGACAGTCTTTGCAAACTGAACCTTAAATGCAGAACAGTATAAATATAACTGACAGGGCTTCTAAATAAGGGGTCAAGCTCCAGAGCTAGAACAGCATCTTTCTCGCTTGACTAAATTCATGAAAGGCTTTAATGAGCTTCAAGCTTATTAAGCTTTGCATTGGTGAAGTGCTCCAGAACTGAAGCTAATAAAATGCTGTGCCATGCACTAAACAATGTGACGCAAGGTTAAACATTGCGACACTGCGTCAACGGCTACGACTTCCAAAAGCAAACAGGCAGGACTGGACGAGAGAGGGAAGAAAGCAATCATGGCAAGCAAACAGAGTGACAGCCAAATGGTTATATAATGGCAAACAGTCTTGAAGGAACACTCTGTGTTAATGGAAAGGCCCCGCAGCTTATATATGCTGATCTGATCTTCTCTCCTATCCATTTGATCACATTCTTGAAGACTATGATAAGCATATCCTCACTTAACACGCTTGAAAGTGCCCCCGTGAAAATGACATGGAAAGTGTCAAAAGGCTTAGCTGGTCTGACAGGTGTCAAAAAAGCATTCTTCAAGAAATTGCTCAACACAAACTACCACATGAGCTGAACCTTGTAACACCATAAAAGGCTACTTCACAAACAAACAATCTTACCTTGACTTAGAAATTACAAATCCAAAAACACCCAGTATTCGCCCAGTGGGAGCTGTAAATCTCGGGCTGGTTGAAGGGAGGAACAGGAGTAGTGTATTGAGAGTCTCAGTGATACTGAGGCAGGCTGCCTGTTTGACAGCTGTCTCCTGGAGTGAGCAGGTACGGGCGTTGGCACAGACTTACTAGCTGAGCCAGTTGGAGAAGCCTGGCTGCCTGGGGTGGGCGTGTATGTGTTAGGGTGTAATAGGAGGAGTCCTTTCTACATAACTAAGTCTCACATGTTTTTTCTATGTGTCATTTTCCCAGACAAAGCAAAGATGAAAGGTGTGTGAGATTAAAAATTCCACACTATCAAAAATCTCATTCTAGCACCACAGCAGGTCTAGGATCAGCACTAATTGTCTGGCCCCTGGCATGACCTTCAAAGGCTAAAACGCTGACACAGCTCCAAGATCAGTTCCAGGATTCATCCAGGTTCCAGCGGGACCATTTGTATAAAGCTCACTCAAAAAGCACACAGTGTGCATGGTCTTAATTAGAGCAAGGCATCATGGGAATACAGTCACATCACAATCAGAAGCCAAGTGGAAACAGTGGATCTAGATCTATATCTATATATATATCTATATAGGTGTGATTATTTCACCTCTTTCTGTTTAACACTATATATATATATATATATATATATACATACATGTGATCATTTAACCTCTTTCGGTTTAAAGTAACAAAGTGAAACTGGTAGCAGATTATATAGAACAACTACATTTAAGATGATTTCATAAATGTTTTTGTGCATTCCACAGTCATTCACTATGAAAAGGTCACTTAATAGTGAAATTAACACTATGTAGTAAATAGTGAGTTAACGAGTAAGCTATTAAAAAACCATGGGGAGAACAAATTATTAGTCAATTACATAAATCAACAATACATTAATGGTCTACTTAGTGTTATTCAGTCGGCAACATACTGTTCTTTGCTTTATTTTTCTATGCTTTTTAAGCACCCACATGGGATACCTTAGAAATCGCCTAGTAACACCTTGACAGCCAACTAGATCCCATCAATAACTTAAAAATACCATAGGAATGTCCCAGCGACACTTTAGCAGCCATGTAAAACTTTATACAAATAAGAGCTCAACATTTAGGACTATCACAAAACAAGAAAGAAGCAAACTTCAGCCACCAAACCACAGCTACATTCGAGAAGAGAAGATGATTTCATATAAAAGTTTTTCAGTGAACTATTGATCACGTGTAGCATCAAACACATCTGTGCTGATAGCAGGACAGGGAAGGAACTGCTGAGTGGCTCTCTGTGGAGAAGTGATGACACCCTTATTTACCTGTGGGAGGGTGCAGCGTTGTCAGTGGTAACACAACACACAGGGAGGAAGTCCCTTCAAACAACTTTCAAACAGTGCTCTCCATTTAACACACTGAACCACTGAGGAATATTTTGCACCTTTCTAGAACTGTATTTTCCAGCTGAAGTCCTAAAGACCCACCTGCTCTACAGTTATATAAGTTTCCTGTATGTGAGACATAATAATTAATGAATTAATGTTAAGAACTATGATAAGCATTAAAGGAATTCTCCATCATTTTCAAGTCACTCTCTATTAGCAGCATATGGTTGAACAGCAACTGTGCTATTCCTTTAAATGAGCTTCTGTTATAAATGTGTTTCAAGCCATATGGTTTTCTGCTCTTTTCTAAGTGGAGAAACGTTAATGAACATTATTATCTGTGGCAATTAACCATATGCTACAGATTGTTTTAAATTAAGAAATAAGGTGCTATTCAAGTGGTTCTCTTAGGGAGTATTTCAGAAAGCAGGATCATTTATTTAATAGATTACTTAAGGGGGAATTCTGTCTTTTTTTCCCCACATTTTAAGCATATTTAAACCTTTAAGAGGGTCGCTGTATTTTAAAGAATTCTTCACAGTGGTATTGATAGGAACCACACAGGTATTAAATAACTACGAAAGCTACATCAAGAAAAATACAATTAAATTTGTTTATTTTACATTCGTTCTGAGATACCTTGAATTCCTTATACTTTTTATCCATTAATGATGGAGAGGTACATGCAATGCTTATTAAAGCAAATCAGCCCATCTTTTTTTTTGTCTTCAGACTTTGGACCTTGTAACAATTACTAACAATTCATTTAAGAACACAAAAGGCACTATAGGTTCACTGGTCATTGTGCATAATAAATAAAGTGATCATATTTGTGTTGTAGACATTGTAGTTATCGCCACCAATCAGAATCTATGAATTGTTCCACACTCTAAAGCCACACTAAATGGCTTTGTTAACAAGATCTTGGGCTAAAGGTGTCCAGCATTATAAAGAAACCCTGCTTTGAGCTATGACAGGACTGCAGTTGGAAAACACAGTTCCACAATATTCATTAACTCAAACAAATTGCCAGCAGCAGTGCCTTGCATTCATCCTTTAGTGGACAGCCCTGTAACAGTTTCACCCCAGCTACCACCTTACCCAAGCCCAAACAGGTCGGACGACCTGAGCTGAGTCACAAACTCAGCTGTGGTGAGTATCATTGTTCCTGGAACTCCAGGTATCTCATCAACATCCCCCTCTGTCACCGTGTTGAGAGCAGGAATGCCAATAATGCGCTGCGGGAGAGGCTGAACTGCACGAGTGTCTGCGTGGTCACTGTGATGTATTGAGATGTAGTAGAGATAAATAGGTGAAAGGATTCACCAGAGCTGGAGGAGAAGGGCGTTTTTGTGATCAAGGGTGTGGAGTGGGAATATGCACAGGGCATTGCGCAACGCAAGCAAGCAGACACATTTGGCCCATCCCTATGCTCTAGAACTCTCTATAACTTTGTTTACATTCATATTTCACTTGAAAATGAAGAGGTACTACTTAAGACAGAGTGAATACTTAGAATTGTTAAGATACTTAAATGACAAGTAAAAAGTGGAACAATAGCGGTTGATTTATAATGGTTTGCAGGTTTGAAGTGATGTAGAAACACAGCTTTTGTTAATTATTTACTATTTATTTCATATTGCATTTACATCGTAACAAATCAGTCAACTGCCACAAAAAAAGAGTCACTGTAACTAAAATGAGTTATTAATCGCTCAATGGAACTTAACACAATGTATGTATTGGGAATTATAGAGAGAGAAAAAAAAGGATCATATAAAATGTACATATCATATAAAGTGTTCCTGGAGCCTTTATTAAAACGCATCACTTGCATGAACATCATTTCAAGATAGAAAAACAACACTGAACAGCTGAACATAATGCTTATAACTATTAATATAGACAAAAAGTATAATATTGGGACAGGTGCTGAAACATGGTTAATCCAGGACATTTGTCAAATGGTTCCAAAGGCACTTTCATAATTGCAACAGTGCTGAGATTCGCAAAGGATCTCAGAATACAAAAGATGCATTTGCCTCCAAGATGTGCACACCCAGACTGCAGATGAGCATTCCTTCTAAATTATGCTTTAGGAACACCAACACAGAGAATATAAATGACCACGAACCGTCTCTGCAGCCAGCATCGCAAACAAGTGCACTGCTTATCAGTCCCCAAGATCAGGATTGGCCATGATCAGCATGATTGCTGTTTCTACTCTGTGCACTTATATGAATACAGGCCCACACAAACCCATTGTGGTTGAAATGGACTTGATAAGACACTAGGCGCCTTTCCGAAGATGTGGGTAGCTGGCCACGGTTCGAGCTATAGCCTCTTTCAAACTCACCAGTGGTTTGTAGCCCATGTCCTGCTTGGCTCGTGCACAGCTGTAGTAGTGGTAGGTTCCAGCAAGAGCTACGCGCATGGGCGTGAAAGTGGGCTTTATGGTTACCAGAGGGGACAGCAGCAAGGTTAGCAGCCATAGCAGGAGAGCAATTCCATAGACCAGTGCATAGGGCAGGTGGTAGCGAGGGGCATCGTAACCCAGACCTACCAGCACCTGAGACATGAAGTCCCAAAAGCGTATCGGCTCGTCATTGGTTATATGGTAAGCCTGTGGGGAGAGCAGACACAGTAGATTTAAGCATGCATGGATCCAATTATTTTCTTCCTTATTCTAATATCTAAATGTATCAGGCAATTTTGAGCAATACGCACGAGTACTGAGTACTCATATGATAACCGTAGACCACTGCTGCAAGAAACTGTGGTTCTAGATGTTAAAATTACAGATGAGCTGTTTTGGTTTATTGAACCTTTGAGTCAAATAATTAGACAAACCAGAGAAATTAAACGAATTGAGGTATTTGGTATCAAACAACAACTTGCTTTATTTGCAGATGATGTTTTAGTATACCTAGGGCAGCCTACCCAACCATTCCCAACACTGATGAATGCACTGGAAGAGTGTGGGGCTCTTTCAGGATACAAACTCAATATACAAAAGACACAAGTGATTACATTAAATCATACCCCTCGTAAAAGACTCAGAGATACATATAAGCTTAATTGGCAGTCAAATAAAATAAAGTATTTGGGGGTGACTTTATCAAAAGATTTGTCAGATTTATTTTAAGAAAACTATGGTCTCTTAAATACTACAATAAAAGGCAGATATGCAAAGATGGAACCTTATCTTGTACCTCACCCTAATTAAGAGGGTAGAAATAATCAAAATGAACGTACTACCTCGATTACTTTATCTTTTTCAGAGTCTACCAGTAGAGATATCAGACCAGCAATTTAGAGAATGGGACAAATTTGTTTTCCGGTTTACTTGGCAGTGGCGTAAACCAGAAAAGAAAAGAAATAGGAAGAATGTCCCTCCCCTGTCTGCATGATTACTTCCATGCTCCTCAACTAAAGCCTTTAATAGGTTGGAGTAGTGAACATTTTACAGCAAGATGGAAGGAAATTGAAAATGCATTGGCAGTAAACTTCCCATTGCAAGTTATGATAGCTGATAGAACATTAATGAAACAGCTTTTGGACAAGGAAAATCCCTGGATCAATCTAACAATGAAAATTTGGGAAAGCATAATCACTTTATGTGGGATACAGGATTTAATAGGACTGCTGAAATGGTGTGTCTATGATAGTAAGTTTCTCCCTAATAAAGAGGACAAAGGCTTAAAGTATGAGTAGGGTAGGGTCCTACAACATACACTACCTTCTTACATACAGGAGTATTCCGATCATTTCAGTCTTTAAAGGATGATTGTGGATTGGAACAGAAAGATTTTTATAGATATCTTCAAGTGCGATGTTACTTCAATGCATATTTTAAAAATGTAAATCCACAAGTTGTTGAGACAGGTCTCCTCAAAATTGTTTGGTCAGCTAGTAAATCGGGTACTTGTCCTAGGGTTGTTTCTAGGATTTGTAAAGAACTCCTTCTGTGTAGGAAGGATAACGCACTCAATATTAAAGGAAAGTGCGAGAAGGAGGGGAAAATATCGATGTCAGAAGCAGATTGGGGACAAATATGTCAGTTTCAGTAGACAACAACAAGTTCCTTAACATGGAGAATCTCCTTCGATTTTTTATTACACCTGTGCAGAAACGATACCAAGGTTCAGGTTCAGACTGCTGGAGAAAGTGTAACTCAATCATTTCCATATCTTTTGGGAACATACGATTCTATCTGGGTATTGGAAAGATATCCATCAGGCTCTCTCTAATATATCTCAGATTAATATACCATTTGACTTTAGCTTACTTTATCTGGGAAACCATTCTTTAGACATTTTTAGGTCAAAATGATATGAAACTGTTGAAAGCTTTGCTAGCTGCAAGAAAACAATCACTAGAAAATGGCTGCTGGTTAAACCTCCTCGGCTCTCTGACTGGTATGACATTGTTTACGAAATTTATATTATGGAAAAGCTAACTTATTCCTTAAGAATTCAGATTTGCAGATTATGCCAGATTTGGTCCAAGTGGAAAGTATATATAAGACCCTGGCGACCAGAATTTGTGTAGGGTTTTTAATAATTTCATTTTTCATTTGCTCTCCTTTTGCTTAAAGAATATTTACATTTATGGCATTTAGCCGACACTCTGATCCAGAGCAACTTACAAGGCTTCCCCCCCTCTTCTTTTTGGAATGTATATTCATGTTTTTTAGTGGTAATGATTTTAAAATATGCTTACCATAAGAAAAGCAAGGACTAGGAAAGAGGTTTGTGTTTATGTAATTAGGTATATAAAAGTATACAAGCATTGAAAGCAAAGCACCTGTATATGTCTTAATTGAAGCTGTCATTAGACAATAAGAATTGAGGTGCTAATGAATGATTGTAATTGTAATTTGATATCGTCTCCCATAATCTTTCAAAAGGGCTTTTCCCAATAAAAAGAAAATGCACAAAATCTGAAACACCACCTCCTTCTATTAAAACAGTTGCTATGACAATGTTTTCAAACTTATTAGCTCTTCCTCATTTCTAATTTTATTCATCAAAAGGGGCATTCTGGCCTTGTAGCTCTAGCAGAAGCCCTTCAAAACATTAGCCAATGCTCTCAGAGTTCTCTCTCCTCCTACAGTTACACAGTCCCTGTTGAGGACATATGAGGCTTAACTACACTCAACTCGATTTTGGTACCTTCTACTTTAGTTTCCACTTAAGATATAGTACCTACCCTAAAATGCATGAAACTGCAGTGATGTGAGTGATTTGTTCAGAAGAGGCTGATGGCAGCCAGACAAAAGACCAAAAAAAAAAAGCAAATTTGAAAAACACTACATCAGAGTTTAGACATGATTAACTTGACAAGACGCAACCAGCCATTTTTTCAGATTTTGACAAATTCATATAACAGTAAATCATTGTTAAAATATTGTAATGTATAACTACTGAACTATTTAAAAATATTTAAAAGGTGGAATACACATCTGTGCTAAACATTTCGTCATGCTCATGTGACCTGAAAAAAATAAAAATAAAAAAAAAAACACTGGTTTTGTAACACATGACATCTGTGACACACCTAACACGCCTACTGAACCTGCTAATTAACTGAGGAAAATACGTATGATTAGCAATGTGTTTTTTTTTTTACTTCCCAATTTCTTTGTTTTATTAGTTTACTGTATCTATAGCTTATAGGTACACTTTATAAGTGTATATTTACTGTACACTGATCAACGGTAGATCATCTACTGCCCAACAATTTGCTCTCCACTTCATCCATCTTTATCTGGTTGTTGACTAGATGTTATTTGGGTGGGGGATCATGCTCAGCATCACAGTGTCAATAGTGTGTGTTGCTGTGGTACATATGGATGAGTTTTTAAACACTGTGTCGACTCACTTCTCTCTTAGACACTCCTACCTTGTTGATCTACCTGATCTACTACATAAATAATACCTGCCATGTGGTGAACGTGTGAAGGTCCTGACTATTAGAGTACAGGCTGAAAGTGGATTCGCAAAGTGTATCGAGAATCAGATGGACAACAATCTGTAATTGTAAAACTACAATGTGACAATGAGGTGTATGAATAAGGGTGGGGTATTTTGGACCCAACTTTATATACATGGGAGATACACATTCTCAAGCTTCCACTTACAAGTAGCCTATATTATTAAGGACACATAAGGTCACATACCTTTCCACAAAGTGGAGAGTCTGGCTTCAGATGCTCTGCAGCAAGGATATGACCATGAACTACATTCTCCACAAAAGTGAAGTCCACCAAGTTTGATCCATCTCTACAAAATCACACATCACAAAATCAAACATAAGATCCACATTACGTCTCCAGCTGGAAACACCCATCTACGGTCCCCTATACAGTCTAATAGATGAAGACAGGCAAATGAGTTCTCATCACACATCAAATATTGATCTGATATTATTCTTCTAACTGATATAATGGAATCTGCTCTTTAATTTATCTGATGGCCATGTCTCTCAGCCCATGTTCGCATTTCTTTCAGCAAAGAATCCTGCCACACCAATCCGATCCGGTTTAAAAATGGTCTGATTTGATTTGCTTTCTAAATCTTTTGACATTTTATTTTATTTAAAGCTGTATAAACACAATTTTACCTGTGCAATAAATGGCATGGTGCCCTTGCACAGATTAAAAGTAGTCCTAACTATATAATCTATATTAAAAAAAACTGTATAAAAAACAACAAAGAAGAGGTTCATTCTACATGTGTATCTGTGGCACTGATCACACTCTGAGAAACAAAAGTCATTCAGGTGCTGAACGTGTCCCTGAGGTTAGTGTGCCACCTAGTGGTTTTATAGTTTGATGCAACAAATAAGGTAGAGGCTCTTTCAGGCCTATAAACTTGAACAGCGTAGCTACAGCAAACATCAGAAACTAAACAGTCTGTAGCGCTACAGTACAAAAAAAGTTTCAACGCCTAATGAAACTGGGCGTGCACAGGGACCACATAAAAATTTGTAGAGTCACAAGATGAGAGCTACAACATTTGATAACTTAAATTAAAAGATTTATTGACTGGTTAAAAGAACTTTAAAGCATTTTATAACTCATCCAAAGCCACTCTTACTTACCCTATGATGAACTTCATCTTGCCCTGGCGAGCAGAGTCTACAAGAATGGGAACAAGCTGGGGGTCCCGAGGGCCAAAGATGCCATGAGGACGGATCGCTACAGTTAAGAAACCCTTTTCTTTGTTGCAGGCCTGCAAGACTAGCTACAAAGCAAACAAAGGGAGGCAGAGAAATAAATTATCCAGATGTTTGATCCCCTAGTGAAGTAAATCCAAACTCTAGGTACCTACATTTTAAGAGTGGAAAGATATGATTATGTAACGTAAAGTGGCTTGGCACAGAGCCTACAGAGAACCTCAGTGATGAAGAGCTTAAGGTAAACCATGCTTAAGTAAAGCTGCCTACTCTTATCACACAAAAGCCTATCTAACCTTCTACACTAGTGGTTCACAGCATGACTCTAAAATAATAATAATAATTAGTTTAAGTACAGTAAAGAACAGTGTGCTAAAAAGGAGCCATGGCATTGAAATATATAGTCCAAAAGGCATATTTACCTTCTCCTGCTGGATTTTGGTCTCTGTGTAATAATCAATGGGCTTTTTCGCATAAGGCAAATCCTCTTTTCCATTCTTTATGTCAGTTCCTTCAAACACCACACTTGCACTACTGGTTAGGACTAGTTTCTGCACAACACATAACAAGATCAAGATGTATTAGGTGTTTCAATGCATAGTCTCCATTCTCCCATTCCTTTGACAATGCAGACCATTTTTGCTTAAGAGAACACCAGAGTCCGTAAAACTGAACTGACTTTAGGAAAACCAGAAACAGGGTTTCTCTCTGATTTCTCTCCTCACCTGCACTCCAGCCTCTTGGCAGGCTTGGATGACTGTACGTGTGCCCTCAACATTGACTCTCTGGAATAAAGCACGGTCATCACTATAGGGGGCAGGAGAAGCACAGTGAAACACTATGGATATATCCTTCAGAACTGTGAGCAAAGCCTGGGGGATATAAAGAAAAGAAGTAAGAAAAAGGCTGTAAAATAAAAATAAATAATTAAAAATAAATATAAATAATGTATTATATACATAAACACGTTTTTAACCCATAAGATTTCCATTAGGGTTTTTTTTCAGCCGCATTTGAAAATGTATTCTTCCTTTAAGTATGTAATTAAAAAGTTTCATAAGTTCTTAACACTCCGTATAGCAATATGAACATGTGTGGTTAAACTGCTGTAGGCTGAAGGGATGGTAGGATTCACACTTGTGTGTTGGCATTAAAGTTCACAATGCAATGGCCTGGATTTAAAACCTGTGTACCACATACAATCTGGAATGCATCTTTGCATTGGTAAAACCTGATTCATTTCATTGTTAATTATTAGTGGAGGTCCTATGTTGTATTACATGTGAACTAATGTGATTTATCACTCCCCTCTAAATTGGCTAAGTCTCATCAATTCTCTCAGCTAGGTCTCGCAGGAGTTGGAGGCATATCTGGGCCACAATTTGACAAGATACATGCTGCTGCTATAACGTACCGAAGCAGCACGCCGCAACACGGTTTCAACATGGAGATTTTTGCCTCTCTCGTGCCATTGTATTCAGCTCTGGTTAGCCCCAGTGGTATCCCTAGCAAGGAGATGAGCTGAGTGGTGAGCAAAGTATTGCAACCTTTCTTAATGTCTTGCTGGCTAACAGCTCCATTTGTTGTCAGGCAGTACCCGATGTTACTGCCTTAGTGTTATCAGTTTTACTTCATTTCTTTTATTACAAACTACTTGTGAATGCATACTATATTCATATCCATAACACCAGATTCTTTTGCATTGGAACATATCACAGTGAATGTCATTGTGTTGAATCAAATGGGGTAAATAATGTCTCAATCAAATAGTAACTGCTTCGAGATGTGTTTTAAGATGCACATCCCTGTTTGGTTGAATAAAGGCATTGATTTTTACGACACTACAAAAATAGTGGGTTGGATGATCAGCTTAGCTTCCTAACTTAAACAGTGTTACATAACTTTAGGCAAATTCGTTTAGGTAGGGAACACTGGGATTCCCTTGATATGTGCCCTTTAAAAGAGCATAGCCTGTTGCTTACCTGTTTATCACAGAGATCACCTTGGTGAAATGTAACTCCGGGAAGCTCGTAGCTCTTTCTGACGTCAAATACAGCCACCGAGTAGCCTTTGTCCACCAGCCTCTCAACAAGGTGTCTGCCCAAAAACCCTGAGCCTCCTATAACAGCACAGCGCTTGTTGCTCTGGTGAGAGACATCAGCAGAACGGATGACAACCACATGGTCACTGTCACAACAACTAGCTGCATGAACTGGAACTTGCTTTAAAAGGGAATAGGGTACCATAAACACTCACCGGCCGAATGCGTGTCGCCATAACCAATGTAGTCTAATAAGAGGAGTGGAGTACAGGCCTGGAAAACACCACGAAATCCACTCACAACACAGCGCACAAACAAACGTCATGGCACTTGTACACTGTCCAAGCAAGCAAACGCACAAAGCAGGACACAATCTGGACACTATGTAGACGCAAACACCAGTTTCTACACTCACCTGTGGAGCTCAGTCGAAGTCCTGCAGCTCGGCGGCCCCGCGTGGAAGAAATACTTTGAACACAATCAGCAGAGAGGTGGAGACGCTGCCATTGGCTGAGCTCATTCTCTGCTGTCAAGATAGCATATGCGTTTGACCAATGGCGACGAGCTGACGTCACATTACGCCATACCACAGACAAATCAGTAAACAGCACTGACTACAGCCCGCCTCTTCTGTGAGGGGTGGACCCTTTAGAGGCGGTCCTTCCAGGTTTGTTCTGACTTTTGCACACGATTCATTTTCAAGAAAAACAAAACAAAACAAAGACAAAAGAAAAATCTTTGCGTCTTAAAAAGGACAGAAGAGGACATATGTGCGGCTAGGGTATCTGAGGTCGCCTATAAAAAGGCAGTTTTAATGTTTATATAGAGCAAATTAGTAAAATAAAACTGAGAAGTATGTGACAGACCTGTTTATTAACACAGGTAGACCAAAATCCGCTTCATTTACATATCCTAATGAAATCTTAATTATACTCAGCCTGCATGGCAGTGAAACACCTGGAATTCAGATATCATGAAATAAACTGATTGCATTAAAGGAGCAGTAATAAAATTACTAATTTGCTAGTTTTACTGTAGTAATAAAAATAAGTATTTTTGTTTTAAAACATTTCAAAATTAACTCATATTAATTTAGCTTGTACTGTCTTGTATTACCACTTCGATGAAGCAGATGAAGATGAAAGCTGATGAAAATAGCCATGTCTGTGGCCAATCGATGGCATGTAACAGAACATGTAAACCATTCCTGACTGATGAACCTGACAACCCAAACATGTGGGATGTGGGTTCTTAGGAAGAAACACTCAGACTATATAAAGGTTATCCACAAAAGCCAGTTTGGCTTTTACCAGTGGGTGTTAACATTAGCTAGGTTCACTTATCAGCTAACATTAGAGCTCACCGGCACCAAATTTAGTTTTTCTCATTTGTGTATGAACTGTAACTCACCTACTTAGCTGCAACCATTTTCTTTTCTCTTTTTCATCACCAGGAAAGTGGTATAATGGTGAATTCTGGATGAAACAACAAGCCCCTTAGACAGTACAGTAGAGGGTAGGGCCCAGATGTGAAGGTTGATACGCTGTGGCTTAACACACAGATAGAGATGTATAAAGAAGAGAGCAGGTTAAAATATGAATATAACAGCTTGCAATGCATCTGTTTACGGAGAAAGTCCCGTCCTTAGTAAGAAAAAAAAACAATCAATTTGCTGGTTATGTGCTGAGCAGAGAAGGGGCAACGATATTGTGGGGCTAGCAGGGAAAGTCCTGCATCATTATGGAGATTTGCACAACCACAATATCTGTTATTGAGCCAAACCATACACACCACTTATAAGGTTGTGGTCAGATATTATCAGTGATTTTTAAAACAGTAATCTGACACTCTGCTGTTTATTCTAGTTATTTTGGTTTCCGCTCCCAATGAAAGAGAAAAAAGTCTGATTATGTATGTGCAGCAATAACTGCCCAGGGTTGTTGCAAAGATGGCCAACAAATTTAATATGCATTATGTCATTTCACACGTTGCTCCTTTAATAGGGACAGTTATGCTTTAATCTACCAAATTGTTTGAATTGTTTGAAGATCTTATATATAGGACCATACAACACAAACATCAAACAGTGAACATGAAAAGCAAGCCATGACTATGAACATTGAGAGAGGTCAGGATGTAGTTATACCTTTATGGAGTGTTATCTTGAGATTATGACAATATAAAGAAGATGAGACCTCAAGAAAACAACTTGTGTGATCTCAAAATAACAGTCCAGCAAATTATAACTACCTAATGGCCGGACATCACAATTAGGGACACAACATCACAGAGCGGATGTGCTATGTAGGAAGGAGATGCTATGCTGTTCTTTAGCTTCTTGAGAGGGCGTGCTGGAAAACCACAAAGACCAATCAGCGTTGACAAAGCCCACCCAGCCAATGGAAGCCCACTGTACAGGGAATACAGGGAGGAGGGTGATGCTGTAAACGCGAAGGTGTCGTGAGGCTTAGTGATGTAGCCTGATAAACCCATCACAGCTGTAAAATCTCTCCTGATCGGTTTTGCCTGTCGTCTGCTTCTGTGGAGCGACTTACTGAAAAGCATCGCCTGACCGCTTTGTTGGTGTTCTGACGGCTGTAATGGTGAGTCACGGCTTCATGGTCAATGCTAATTGCGATCTGGGAAAGCCACACTGGTATACTGTGATTATTTATGAGGTTGCAGTTCTGATTATTTACCTTCTAATGTTTCGTGTCAAATTTCCGTTTCATGCAGCCAATCAGGCTTCAGTATGTACTGGTCGTTGCATTATTAGAAAACGACGAATGGATGTGTGCTGATGGATGGCTTTACTCCTACACTGCTTTTCTCGTAGGCCACTAGCGCCAAGAGGCCATCACTTGGGGCCGTGGCTCCGCGAAAGAAAAGCAGCCCTAAGCCTGAACTGACTGAGGAAATGAGGCAGGAGATACGAGAAGCCTTTGAGCTGTTCGACACCGACGGTTCAGGCTACATTGAGGTGAAAGAGCTCAAGGTGAGTTTTTGGAAAGCTGCTTTGCAAAAGCAGGAGATGAATACAGACACGCATCTGTGTTAATGGAGTTCTTTCATGGTGCAGGTGGCCATGAGGGCTCTGGGATTTGAGCCCAAAAAGGAGGAAATCAAGAAAATGATTGCAGAGGTGGATAAGGACGGCAGCGGCAAGATCTCTTTCAATGACTTCCTATCAGTCATGACCCAAAAGATGGTGAGATACGCCGCCTGGTTAAAGAAATGAACATACTAATGTTAATCCCCGAATTGTTTACATGTTAGCGTTTTCTTTAAGGCTGAAAAGGATTCAAAAGAGGAAATCCTGAAGGCTTTTCGACTGTTTGATGATGACGAGACTGGCAAGATATCATTCCGTAATCTAAAGCGAGTTGCCAAAGAGCTGGGGGAGAACCTCACTGATGAAGAGCTTCAGGTGAGAACCATGCTTAATTAAAAGTAGTCTACACCCATCACACACGTAAGCCTCTCTATTAGTTCACTAGTTTCTGATTCATAGCTTACTGTTCAAAGGAAGGTCTCTGATTGTTTTGATATTATATTGTTTGCAATTTTATGTTTAGGAGATGATTGACGAAGCAGATCGGGATGGGGATGGAGAAGTGAATCAGCAGGAATTTCTTCGTATCATGAAGAAAACATGTTTATACTGAATTAGTGGACAATAACCACATTAAGAACCTGGGGCCGTCATAGTTATTTTATTCCAACAGGTAGTTTGTAAAGGTTTTACATAAGATCATAAAATGCACATACCCTATAAAAAGAATCAGGGGTTTCCAAAAAAAGGCATCTCAAAAAGCATCAGTACAAAGATGGCGGAGTAAGTAGCACTAATACCTAACTAGTTAATTAATAGTTAGGTATTAGTTTAGGTATTAGCACTAAAGCCTGAACTAATACCTAAGATGGTCTTAGCATGACCAGCTGGCTCAGACTATCTGGATGTTTATCTCTATTTGAAAGTTCAGACAGTTACAAAAATGAATGAGCAAATCCATGAACTTGAAAATATTACATATACATTACTTTAGTGGTCAAACACTCTCATCCTTGGGATCTGGTTTTGCAAAGTTATGCATCGAACATGATGGCCTTGAGTTTGTTATCTAAGGCAGATTTTGATTGGACTCCACGGGTCTCATTAGCCAGGATTAGTGACCACTCTTCTACCGTGTCTCATTTCATGTTATAACATAGTCATTGACAATGGGCCTTCTTCTCTGGAGCTTTTAATTATTAGCCTGTGATCAGTGTTACCTTCCGCAGTGCCTAAAATGGCCTTTGGTGGTACTTAGTAAGTTTTGACCTTAGCATCAGCCTGTCTGAGAGTTTAATTTTTTTATTTTCCCCTTAACTTTTTAGCCTGACTGTGTTGCTTGCTACTCCTCTGGCCATACTTTCAGGGAGGTTTTTGTGCACAGTTCTTGTGCTGACCTTGTTTGCCTGAGCTTTTAAAGAGGGAAAACCTTTTTAAGATCCACAGCGGTTCTATAAAGTGATCTTGTGGTTGTATTTTTCCACTTTGCATCAGACCATTTATACTATCTGTCTTTAATTGGTATTAAGTGTTTTGTACAGACCAAAACTAATGTGTCCGTTTAGAGCATAAATAAAATATATTAAGCATTTGTTCTTGTCACTGGATCTCGTGTGCTATCAACCTATCCACCATTACTCATTGGAGATTTTATACCCTTGACTTGTAGTTAGCCTACATACAACACGTTTCTGTTTCTTCAGCTGAAAGTGCCTGTTCATGTTTCATGACCTCAAATGACAGCACCTGCATGATGTAACAACAAAATCATTCTTGCATAGCTTGTATGGCAAAAACAGAACGCACACCTATACTTTTACAAGATTTTGTTTCGAGATTTGTTAAGTTACAACTGAACAATCCAAAAACTAAAAAAAATACTACAAATACGAGAATTTTAAATCTACATTTCACACTGTACTAAATCTAGTTAAACAATAGCACTAATGATTTATTAAGCTAATAAAGTCAAAGGTAAATTGAATTTAAAAAAGCATTTTGTAATGGCATTGTCGTATAGCTCACTGCAAGTTCATTGTCACTGTCAGTTCAACACCTAAAATTCTATATGTAGTTCTGTGGACATGTTTGAGCAGGTATTGAAAATAATTCACTTTATTTAAAACACATTTAAAGATTCCACAACATTAAAATACAAACACACTGAATGCTTAACAAGCAGCACATACTATAGACAATAACAGACAATTCACATTAACAACATAAGCTGAAATGTACTCCTCAGAGAATTCATTAGCTGCCAAGTTCAAGTATTTCACAGTGTAATAATGAGCTCTGAGCAAAGGGGTCTGAAACATAATGCCCAACACAAAGAAGGTTTCTAAGGTATATATAGTATCTTTAATGAGCTCAATTGCATTCAGAACAAAACCCTATATCAGCACAGATTTTACTTGTACGATGGCTGGAGGCACCTCAGGTGTTCCAAGATCAGCTCTGGCTGAGGCGTGTCTTGGTAGCAAAGTCAGCACTGAGCTTGCGCATGACCTCAGCATGACTCTGTCCAACCAGCTCCTGCCGAACTGTCCCATAGTTCTCCTTCACAAAGGTGGCGAAAGGTGTGGGACCCCGTGACTTTGATGGAGTGAGCAGGACCAGATGCCCAGTGCACAAAGCACACACATATTTCTGAGTGTCCAGTGACTTAGAGTGACGGCCAATCCTGGAGATAATCATAAGTGAAGATATATTTTCATGTTTAGCATTTATAGCGGAAGTGCTACAGCCATTTATTGATGATTAGGAAAGCATGGCAAGGAATCCCCTCAGTATTTGCATGCTTTATCAGCATTGACAGAGGTCTGTTTTCTACTCTGAAAAGCTAATCCAGATACATCTAGCTCCAATTTCTACCTTTTTTAAATGCTTGTATTTGTATGTGCTGATATAAGTGGCCGATATTGCAAATATACATTTTCCGTCTTACATACAATACTTACAATATTTTGTTTTTTTAATAAGTTAAAACTGAAAAAGTATCACCTAATACCGCACATATAAAACAGTAATACAATGATTTTTAAGCAATATTTTACAAACTGCACTACACTAAATCCAATTAAACACAACTACTAATGCTTACTTTAAAGAAACGTTTGTCATTGTTCTGTATTATAGATGTACTGACGACATCTATATATCTATACGTGAGGTAGCATTGTGCCTAAACTACGTCTTAAAAGGTTAATTAAGCAGAAATATAAAAAACTGGCATTCAATTCACACAGTTTAATGAGTAGAAGGTAACTTAAGCTTGTGGATGAAGTCTGGAATAACTATTATATTATCTGCTATTACTGGTAATAGCAGATTGCAAATGATTTTCTGCAGTTGAATATAACAATTTCAGAAAAAATTATTAATGAGCTGTGAGGGGACAGTCGCACTCACGTGTTTTTGCAGCGGTTGCATTGATATTGGTACTTGTAGTTGATATCATAGCTGTGGCAACGGGTGACCATTGGCAGCTCTGGATGAGCCAGTGTGGCTTTACGGGCATAGATCTTCCAGAAGGGTCCATGGCCATCCCGCACATTGTTTATGAGCCATGTGGCCGCATGGCACATTTCATGAACTAGCGTATCCCTTAATCGATCTGCAAGAGAACAGAATATCAAAAGGATGGGGAGAAACTCCTGTAGCTTCTTTCAAACAATGCTGGAAAGACTCTGTAGAGAGTTCAGACCTGGTACACCACAATATATAATATGGTATTGGTTTAATAATGAGAATCCTTCAGTAGAATGCTACCTGCAGAGTCGCAGACTTTAACTGAGAGTTCAATTCGTGCGTATCGTTTGCCTGTGACACGCTCCTGCCCTGTGACGCAGTATCCTGCAGTCTTCCTCATTTTTGTATTCCAGGTGACTGACATGTCAGTGGGCAACTAAAGGAAGCAATAATTTAAATTAGGACCAATTTTAAAAGTGTGTGATAAATGGCAGAAGTTGTGTACAGATGACACATACTGACCTTGCTCTCAAACACACTGGTGTTATAGAGCTGGTAGAGTGTTTTGGTGAGCTCCTCTTTCTTTTGCTTGAAGCTGGAGCAGTATGAAGAGGTGGGGACAGACAGAGACTGCAGGAAACAGCCTGGAGTTTTACACACAGGTACTCTGTCAAAGGCAAAGAAAATCAGTTCAGAATTACTATCTCAACCTGGGAGACAAATACATCAGCTCAGAAACTTTACAATGGCCAATAAATCCTCTTTCTAATGCAACACTTCTTGTCTTCTGTAAAGTTTACATAAGCAGTCTACTTAATTAATCTCAAAGTCAATGGGTCTTTTTCCACTCCAGCTTTGTTCCCTTATGATCTGTCACTGTATGAGCCAGATAAACATTCAATGAGAAAGTAAACGACAAGCAGGAGACAACCTAGCAAGCATAACTGTTATCACGCTAGCTTATCTGTATGCCTGTCAGCCACCTATGTGTTTGCTTGTTCGTTCATTCATTCAACCTGTCATGCCAGTATTGTCAAAGATGCACATGCAGCAATTAAACTGAATAAGAACTTGTTTAAAAGCTAGATAATAAGACAAAGCGAGATGAAGACAATATGATAAAAGTTGGATAAAACTGATAGTGAGCAATAAACTCACTATGGTTCTACAACACAACCTGCAGAGCTCACACTTGTGTCTCTGTTTATGCTGCTGTGTTTAGTTCAGCTTCAGTAGTGTGGCGGGCTAGGAGACTGACAGGGATATTAGGGCCACCCCCATACAATTCTGATATAGGTCTGATCAGTGTTTTATAAATTGCTTTATTAGCTTCCTTGTTCCATCTTTTTCACTCAAATCACACACTGTATTCTATGTGATTTTAAAAATTAAAATGATCAGCAAAAAAATATTCAAATAAATTAAAATCTACCGGCTGCTTAGGCCTGCCCTGGGCTCAGTCTGGCTCACAAGCCTGCTAATAGGAAGCTGTGCTGGAGTCCTGTTCACTTGGGATCCTTTTACTGGTGCCCGGTCAATCTCCTTTTGACCCCTCACTGATGGGGTGACACAGGCTGTTGCAGCTTTAGGCTCTGAACAACAAAGCATAGCCAGAGAAACACAGATAATAAGCAATGTTTACAAAAAAGAAATTGCAGTGAATTCCACCATAAATCCTTTATTATTATTTATTTTATCCATGTACTGCTTTCCAATTTAACCTAGCTTTAATATGGCTGCTATGAGAATTTCCTTTCAGGTAAAAAAAAGAGGCAGTGATTTCACCTGTTGGAGGCTTAGGGGATGCATGAGTGCTACTGCTTCCTAACTTCTGGTTCTTCCTGATGCGGTCCAGTAAGGACTGAAACTCATCATCAGAGCTGCCAGAATTATCCCGCCACCCAGAGTGTGTGGGAGGGGCTGAGGAAGGCCCAGGAGTGTGAACAGAGGCAAGAGGGGAAGGAAAGTGTGCGGTGCTCCTGGACTGATATTCTTTGCCCAAAATGTCTTTCTCCTGTGAAGAGGGTCTGCTTGAGGGCTGGCTTCCAGGCCGACTGTGTCGTGTCTTCCAGGTGCTCTTGATTACTATGTCACTATCGTCATCACTGTCACTGAGAAAGACTGGGGAGTTATACTGACAAAGGGGCTGTTTCTCCAGCTTCTGCACAGACTTAGGGGTTTTGGGGTTCTTCAGTTTTCCTATATGTAAACATATTGTGTCAGTAAATAGTACATTAAGTTGCCAGCATTAATGTACAAGTCCTTGTTTGTTTTGTTTGAGCACATGGATACCGACAATCCTAGACTTTTATAAAGTTACCTTTAGAAACGGATGGCTTCTTCTTCTCTACAACAAAGTCATCATCAGAGGACAAGTCATCCACTATGAAGTGTTTAAGGCTATAAAATGAAATACACCCATGAATCATAACTTTATATTTAAAAAATTAAAAACTGGGAGAAAACCAAAACATTACCACAGCTTTCACTGACCTGTCATCACTACCACTCCCAGACTGAAGACCGAGCTTAGCCTTGGGTGTTTTCACACGACTCAGAACTACAAACAAAAGTTAAAGAGTTTGAATTGTCCTCAAATGCAGCCATCAACATAAATAATAGCATCAAAAAGCATGTTTAGAAGCAATAACTTACAGTTTTCAAAACCACCATCATCATCTGAAGAGGTAACCAAAATAGGCTCCCTAGAGAGAGAGAGCAAAAGAGAGAGAAATGTTAGTATGGACTAATACATTTCAGTATTATTACAAAATCAAGCCAGGAACCTCAAATTGCTTCTTTTAATATATATACACATAATTTTTTTTTTTTTTATTTGAGGTTCCTATACACACACAATGCAAATACAAGTTCACTGAATTGAAACACACTAAACTGCAATTAAATAATTTGATTAAGATAAGACTGATTAAAATCATATTTGAATATGATAAAATACATAAAAACCCACTCACTTCACATCCTTAGCAGATGAGATGGAAGTAGGTTTGAGTGTAGGCTTATGTGCAAGAGCTGAAGAGAGAAGAAAAACCAACATTACATTATTCTTAGCACCTACAATTCATTCTCAACAAATTCATTCTCAATGCAACAGACTTCCTGACTCACTTTGATCAAAGTCATCATCACTGGAGTCCAGATTTGAGTGTGTATTTCTCTTTTCATGCTTATTCTCTTTGCAAGAGCTGTCACTGTCACTTTCAGAAAGAAGCGGCTTACGCAGTGGGTCTCTCCCCAAAACCGAGGGGCTAGCCACAGCTGGACGCCTGCTTTTAAAGCTCTTTCTCAACTGAGCAAAGAAGAAAAGAGCAGACACCTTCAAATGTTAGATCTTTTCAAACAAAAAAAGCATAAGGAGATCAGGATATTATTATTATTGTTGTTGTTGTTGTTGTTGTTGTTGTTATTATTATTATTATTATTATTATTAAGCTTTATTAAGCAGAAATTCAATGTCCTCATATGAGAACGCAGGGGTCTCAAGAGGTTATGGCTCACAACAAAACAAAAATCAACAATTAGGTATATATTCTACATATATACCTTCTGAAATGTACTGGAAATCATACATTCATGTCCATTTGACAGACTTCATAAGATTTACCTCTTCTTCAGCTCGGTCTAAAGCACCAGGTTTGTCCCAGCCGAGTTTCTCTGCAACTCTCTGAAACAGCTTTTGGGTGTTGGGCTCCATTTGCAGCCTGCAAAAAAGTAAATACAGTGATTTAGTGAACACAGTGATCTACAGAAATACATTTATTCCGTTAAAGAGCTGTTAAATGGTGAATTATGCAGATTGTTTTAAAATAAAAAATACATTATTGTTGAGATAAATGGTTAAGATTTAGACAAAGTGGATCAGAGAGGTTTGATGTAAAATGAAATGAAATTAACTGAAATGAGTGGTTTGATGAAAGAAAAAAGTTAAAATGGCTCACAGTTAGGGTGATGGGAACCAGATGTCCTAAGAGTGTAATCGATCTAAAAGCCCATCTACAGAAACCTACTACAAGAAATGGCTACAAATTTGGCTACTATTATCACCAATAAATGCAGGGGATGTTAAGGATCAAGGAATGCATCATGGTTCCAGTCACCACCATGGAGAAGCAATCAAGCAGGTTAGCATGTTATCCAAAAATACAACATCAAACCACTCTGAATTGCATTCCCTTTAAGAGATTTCCATTAGTCTTTCTGTTAATGAATACAGAGCTGATATTCAGTTTGTTATTTTCCAGCTTCTTGTTCTGTGTTTTCTCCTTTCCACCTTAAATACTGCACAATTTCAGGTAGAAACAGGAAATTGGAACAGAAGCTGGAAGTAGGAAGTTAAAATATTAACATAGGGTCCAAAAGTGCAGACCAGACACGTTTCTATATTCTAAATTATTTTGTTCTCTGGTAGTACACTGGAGTAAAGGTGTTTTAAAAGCGAAGAAGCTTATACAGTTTTAAATGTTAGACAAGTTAACCATTACGTTTATGTAACATCTTACAGTTCAGCGTCTAACTGAACATGTTGGTAAAGCATCAATAGGCCTTATTATCGTAAATTAGCCATGCACCCCTCAAATGTCGTATAGAAACAATGCTAGCTAGGTAAACGTTAGGTCGCAAGCCACGGTAACAGCACTGTGCATAAAAAACGGCCAACCTAAACAGGTGCTATGAGAGTACCAGGACAGGAAAACACTTGTCGGAGGTAAAGTTTACTTAAATAGTTTTTTTGGAAATGAACGAATAAATATCTTCTCAAACCTGGAAACGACGCATAGGTTTTAAATTTACCTCCCCGGAAGTCGTCACGACTCCTGAAAACGCACTTCCGGCAGAGCAGACCTTAAAGCCGCTTAAAGGTGCAGGGCTTATTTTACATTTACATTTACATTTAAGGCATTTAGCAGACGCTCTTATCCAGAGCGACTTACAACCGTGCTTAGTGATCTGTTGGATAATATTCCAGTTAGTAGGAAGTTTAGAGCCTAAAACTCACCATGAGCTCAGACACTGCCCGAACAGGGGGCCAGTGCTGGTACCTAGAGAAAGGTCATTATAAGTGCAACACAGCATACGCTGACAAAGATCATTGTCAATGTATATACAGTCTATGCTCTTTCAGTATGGTGCCTGAAAAATACATACGTAATTGAATATACAGAACGTCTTTATTTAGGTCTTGAATATAGAGGTTAAAATAATCAAGTATTTAAAAAAAATGCTGGTTAAATAAAATCAGGTCATAAACATTCCAGATTAAACACATTAGGGTAGTAAAAACAGTTTCATGTCATAAAATTCCGGTTCAGGCTAAGGACCCGCTCACTGTTATGCAGAATATTAAACAAAGTGTCACTTTTCATCACTTGTTTTCCAAAGAGTCTAATTGATCTATTCCTCCTTTATTTTTTATTTTCATTATCTTGTAATTGAGTTAAGTAAATGTTTTATTTGTGTCAACATTTTCAACTAAATCATTTTATATCAGACCTAGTCCTTTAGTTCTCTTAGTGTATTATCTAAAATTAAAGGTTGTAAACAATTAAAATCTGTCCATCTGTTAAAAACGAGTTAGATCTTGTATGCAGGATAATAATCTATGTGGTCCAAGGGTGGATGAGCAGTACAGTTAGTGAGGTGCCGACCTGATCAAGCCAGCGGACAGATATATGCTTTCATATCTGGGAATACACAGTACATGCTATATATAATCTTGATAGTTTGTCAGGCTAGTACACAAAGTATTAGCATACAACATCATTTCTTACTAACAGTAAGTGATAAAGCTTATGTCATACCAGGCTGGACTCTGAAGGCTCTAAAGAGTTTTCCATAAAGAATGAATCCATTATTGACTAGAATAAAAAATGTCATGGCGTCAACAAATCCCAAAAAAGTTGGGACAAGGCCATTTTTACCACTGTGTGGCATCCCCCCTTCTTCTTACAACACTCAACAGACGTCTGGGGACAGAGGAGACCAGTTTCTCAAGTTTAGAAATAGGAATGCTCTCCCATTCATGTCTAATACAGGCCTCTAACTGTTCAATCGTCTTGGGCCTTCTTTGTCGCACCTTCCTCTTTATGATGCGCCAAATGTTCTCTATAGGTGAAAGATCTGGACTGCAGGCTGGCCATTTCAGTACCAGGATCCTTCTCCTATGTAGCCATGATGTTGTGATTGCTGCAGGATGTGGTCTGGCATTATCTTGTTGAAAAATGCAGGGTCTTCCCTGAAAGAGATGACGTCTAGATGGGAGCATATGTTGTTCTAGAACCTGAACATAGTTCTCTGCATTAATGGTGCCTTTCCAGACATGCAAGCTGCCCATGCCACAAGCACTCATGCAACCCCATACCATCAGTGACGCAGGCTTCTAAACGGAGCGTTGATAACAACTTGGGTTATTCTTGTGCTCTCTGGTCCGGATAACATGGCGTCCCAGTGTTCCATAAAGAACTTCAAATCGTGACTCATCTGACCACAGAACAGTCTTCCATTTTGCCACACTCCATTTTAAAAGACCCCATGCCCAGTGCAAGCGTCTGAGCTTGTGGAGCTTGCTTAGAAATTGCTTTCTTTTTGCACTGTAGTGTTTCAGCTGGCAACGGCGGATGGCACGGTGGATTGTGTTCACTGGCAATGCTTTCTGGAAGTATTCCTGAGCCCATTCTGTTATTTCTATGACAGTGGCATTCCTGTTTGAGGTGCAGTGACGTTTAAGGGCCCGGAGATCACGAGCATCCAGTAGAGTTTTACGGCCTTGACCCTTACGCACAGCGATTGTTCCAGATTCTCTGAATCTTTTGATGATGTTATGCACGGTTGATGATGATAACTTAAAAGTCTTTGCTATTTTACGCTGGGTAACACCATTCTGGTATTGCTGCACTATCTTTCTGCGCAACAATGGTGGAAGTGGTGATCCTCTTACCATCTTGGCTTCAGAGAGACACTGACACTCTGAGAAGCTCTTTTTATACCCAGTCATGTTGTCAATTGACCTAATTAGTGTTAATTGGTCTTCCAGCTGTTCGTTATATGCTCAATTTCCTTTTTCCATCCACTTATTGCTACTTGTCCCAACTTTTTTGGGATTTGTTGACACCATGAAATTTTGAAACAACATATTTTTCCCTTAAAACTGATAAATTCTCTCAGTTTAAACTTTTGATCTGTGATTTGTGTTCTATTCTGAATAAAATATTAGATGTTGGCACCTCCACATCATTGCATTCAGTTTTTATTCACAATTTGTTTAGTGTCCCAACTTTTTTGGAATCTGGTTTGTACGTTTATACACCGTTTCTGATTCTGCCACTGCAGCCAGCAGTCACATGATGATCCAGTATTTTTTTATTGAATTTCCAAGCGTCGAGAAGCTCAACCCTTTCCATTTTCTGTTTTGTGGGACAACAGTGTCCATTATTACCATACTCAAAAATCGACTGGTTTTAGGTGTGCATTGTGGATCTTTGAGTATGCTCAACTTTGACTTTCATAAGTGTATTATATACTACTTACACAAACACTAATTAGCATTAGTGTTAAGTGTGTAATTGGGATGCACCCCTGTATCTAAGCAAACTCAATTCTGGCCAGTCACAAGGCAGCGCACTGAACAGTGGGTGGGGCTTCATGGTTGAAGTAAAGGCATGGTGGAGAAATACTGCAAAGATTTTACACCTTCAAGTGGCTTGTTTTTTGTTTTTTTTTTTGTTCTGGTTAATACCAAATGTTACAGTTTTGTTTTTTCCTCCCTTCTAGATAATCGATAATCAACTGTCAGTGGTGTTATTGAAAAGTGGAAGCATTAAGTAGCCACAGAAACTCAAACATGAGGTGTCGGAAAAGTGGAGTCAGGTAACAAAGTCCTGAAGTGCACAGTGTGTAAAAGCCAAAAGCACTCTGCTCCAAGCACAGTTTCTGGTTTCAAATTAAATCACAGTTTCAACATGAAAACAATATTAACATAAATCACAGCATTGTTTTTCTGGTAAAATTCTACCAGTTTGATGGGTCACAAACTCATTTTAAAACTGAAGCTAAATCCAGGGTGGCAGCATTCAAAGTGTCTGCTGTGTCAATAACTGACCTATTAGGTTTTCCCTTCCCCCACAGCGTGTGTCTAAAATTGGATCACTGTCTGCCAAACCATTATCATTTTTTATCAATATGTTCCTTATTGTTGACACACCCTGTATACTGCTTGGGACACACCTTCTTTTTAGTGCAATGGCAACATTCAATGTATAATAGCTTTACAAATTTTTGCTTCCTGCATTCTCTTACCCCTTACACTGTATGCATTATAGATACAATTCTGTGTGATGTATTCAGAGAGATGTACATGCAGCTAGGGGACGGAAAGCAGCAGTAAGCAACACAAACAACTAGAAGATGGTTGGAGAAAGTTTAATATCCATAACCAACACTTTATTACAGTGCCTAAACTGCAGAAACTGGGAAGGAAATGTCTAGAAGTTGAAACATAGCCTTACTTAGCTCAGAGCTAAAACAAATGGTGCTACCATGCTTCCGATATTATCATTGGCAATCATTCGATTATTCCATCCATTTCTCTTGTATTTGGAAGTAATCCCAGGTGGAGATTTAATTCTCCGGTGGTGATATGTATTTCGGACAATGAGTTGAAAGATCAGGTGTTCCTAAATTTAGCGTTCATAGTCACCCTGAGCCTCGTACGCCTCTACTAGTTAGGCACTAGTTTTTTGGTTAGGTACATACATAGGAATCAATCAAGCAATCATTTATCTGGAATCTATCCCAGCACTTATTGGACAAAAGGCAGGAAAAAAACCCGAGACAGACACATAGACATAGACATTCACTCACATAAAAATAAAATTTAAAAGTTTAAAAAATAAAAGTTGGGCTTTGGTGGTACGTATCTTTTTTCCTTCTGTGTGTGTAAGGATGTGGCTCCCTTGAGCATACCACCCCCAAGGTTACAGTGACCTGTAGAGCATATCACATATTGAAGTCACTGTGGATCTTATTGTACTTGTTGTACTGGACTGGGAGGAGGAGTCTTCAAGTGTATTAAATAGAGCGTCGCAGGTCGTCCAGAGGATGTGATGAATTATGTTAGTGATTTTTGTTATAGACTGTTACAAGCTCATGCAATAGCTCAGTGAAAATTAAGATTTATTAAATTTCACTGTTTAAAATGTGTTGTTATAATGTTATAATTCCTGTATAATATACAGTCTAGAGCTTCACTACCATTATACCTGAAAACTAATGTTACAGTGCACTGAAATTATGCACATCAAAAGAAAGAAAGAAAAAAACTGGTTAGGTAATATAAAATTAATTAAGTAAACTGCCTGGCTTAATAACCACTACTGACTCCCTGATAAGCTGATTTAGGCTACCATAACATCCTTATCCTTATTATTCTTTAAATACTGGAAACATTTTCTGATAAAGACATTTTCCAGCTTCTTAAACTGTGCTATGGATATGTTGTAGCTCCTGTAGTGTTATAATAATTGCTGCTTTTAATGTGGAATGAGAACATTTGACCTAGAAACTGGGAACAAAGGCATCTTCAGCTTTATGGAGTATTAAAAAGCATGAACTGATGAGGAGGTTGCTCTGTTTCTGCTGGACTGAATGGGAACATTAACATAGACTAAAGTTTGTTGTTTCACTGAACCAATAGATCAGTACTATTTTACCCTGTTTGTTGATGATTGTGCTAACTTTTGGAATGACTGCACCTTTTAACAGGACGATTTGAACAAGAAGCTGGTGAATAAGCCTTTTAACAGTGGTAGTATTTTTGATAAGGGAATTTAGGCTATTAAAATATTTTACCAAGAGGCTTTATCTTAAGAGCTGTGTATGCATGTTCACTGTGATAAGACAGTTCCATCACGTAGCACTCACCAAAACACCACTTAGCCTGTCTTACTTACATGTAGCTCAGTGACCTCGGTTTGATGCGTAGTAGCATAAGCTTACATTTAGCAATAATAGTATTATGACCACATATTTTGGGAAGCTCCAGAAGAAAACAATTTGGAATCAGAATGCTTTTTGTGCCACAGGGAGCGATAAAGGTGATTTTTTTTACACATTATTTGAATGATGCAAGCCCTAATTTCTGCAGATACTTTAGTAGGGATGTAATAAAAAGAAAGGATTCAGCAGCGTGTCAACTAATAGACCACTGAAGCTGTGCATCTTTTTGTACTTGCCGCTATGCCCTTATGTCCATATAATGAGTCCAAAAGGAATTTCTCTATGAGAAAAATGAATTGATTTTTTGAAAATTGTCTGTGTGGCGTCATTTGATGTTCAATTATGTTCCAAAGCTGATACGTTTTTGTCCAATGAGCATTTATCTCTCAAAAATTAATGGGTCCTCAGAATTATGTTAAAGGGTTAAAATGAAATGGATATTGCTACATCCTACCGGTGTAACTGCACGGTGTAGTTTAAGCATTGTATTGTGTGTGTTATTTTTTAGATTAATTCAGGTCAGATAGTTTACTATCATTACATACCCCAGATAATCTAATTTAGGTTATCAAAACATCCTAATATTTTTTTAATAGTGGTACCATTTTCTGCTTTCACCTTAAATCGTGCTGCGGTTACATTCTCGCACCTGAGAAATTTATAATAACTGCTGGATAACCAGAATAACCACACAGCATCCAAAACATAACATGCTGATTTCAATGGCGATTAGCGTGTCAGCTTCCACTGCTGATGACCAGCATAGCAGCATCCAAAACACAGCTCATGCTGTTTGCTGGTGACCCACTAAGATGGTTTTCTAGCAGAACAGTCCTATTCCAGATACTGGCATCTGCTCAGAGTTCCCATATTTGTGTACCACTGAAAGTTAGACATATAAAGCTTTAATGTTACAACACTGGTACGATCATTAATTTCTTGTGAGTTTTCGGTATTTGTTATATCTCGGTATTCCTAACTTCTTAGCACAGCAAGACAACCTCAAACTGATTCTTTTACATTTATCGTCTGTGGCTGTCAGAATGAACACCCCCATCTTCACTAATGGAACTTTCCTGCTTTTACCGCAGTGTATGGCGCAATGGTACAAAAATGCCGAAGTGCGCCAATGGTTCGTTGTGAGGTTCCTCCGCTGCAAGAGAGCAAAATATATCTGCCATTGGGGGAAAAACAGGTCCTCTACCCATTTTTCCTGTTTCAGTGTAACATGTGTATGTGATTAAGCGTTATTAAAAACATAGTATTGGTAGTGGCTGTGAACATATGTTAAATGTGTAAAAGCGGGAGAGCAAGCCCTAGTTTTTATATCAACAAGAAGTCCCGCCCATTTTCCGCCATTCAGGCCGATGCTTTTGTTAGCGGAGACACCACGATGGTAAAGAAAGCAGTAGTATAACCGTTTTTGATTAAATTTGAGCCGTAATGTTCATATATTCCCATTTTATTTGGGTACAAACAAGGACAACGACTAGCTAATGATTTTTAAACTGTTGGGTGTCCGTGCGATACGTCACTGAGGTGAACTACGCTTCTTATTTCTGTTAGCTTCTCTCATTAGCTTAGCCGGAAACGGAGAAAGGGGAGTACAATCATCTGTAATCTAACTCGTGGAGAGTTTGCTCGATTATTATTAGAACTATTTTAAACCGGCAGCTCCGCCTTTCTTTTTGGCACACTGACGACCGTTCAGCAAGACTCGAAGACCGAAGGGGAGATGGCGAGCTCCGTGGGAAACGTGGCCGACAGCACAGGTAAGCCTGACAGTACAGTCCGTGTAGACCATGTAATGTAACGTTAATCAGCTGTTGTACTTACTAACGAGCAGCGAGGAATGTCCTGAGGCTCTGTGTCTGATTGTAATTAAGACAGCAAATGGCAATGCTATAGTTTCTGGTCCAATTGTTTCCCAGGTTCAGGTAAGACCCATGGATTTATGTATTGTATTGTATTGACTGATCATAGCACATTGGTTTCGTAGCCGAGGTAAGAGTTATCTTTAGTTGCGCAACCTCTAGCACAGCTAACATCGGTCAGACAATGCAGATAACATACTCAGCATGAATAGCTAACGTCTCCTGTCATGAGGGTAGTCTATAAAAAGTGTCAAGTATATCAAATCATGATCTGTAACTTATTGGTGTCCAGACGCCTGCAGAGTGTAAACAGAACCTCTTTATAACGCCAGGTATGTTACACATGTCTTAGTGAGTCACACTGAACGTTACATACTAAACAGACACACAAACACACAGACAGTGACAGCTATTATATTTGTTATATAAATATGAGAAACATACAATGCAATGAATATATTAAAGAAAAACAAAAACATGGAAATGAGCTTAACGAAATATGCAAATATATGCATTGCGTCATGTTATATTTTCTGTATTATAGAATGTTTATGATACATGATTATGTTTATACAGTATTGGGTTGAGTGTTTTTTTATTTTTTTTATTTTAAGGTCAAGATTACATTTTTTGATGGCGGTATCCCAAACCCTGCACTTAAATTCACTCGTTCACTCCTAATGGTGAACATGTATTTTTTACACACTTATTGGTGTAGTGTGCGGTTTGAGATGTTGTCTGTGTTTTATATGCTACACAGATTTCATTAGTAGCTGTTGTAGTAATTATTGAGCAGACCAAGTAAGTGGAAGGGCTTTGGAAAAGTGAGTAAACATTAGCCGATTAATTTACCGTCCATCTGAGTAGGACTTGTCTGACTGGATTGGGTGCTGAATTGTTAAGACAAATGTAAATCTAAATGGAAACTTAGGAGAGATTATGCTTGCATGTTTGCTTGTCGACACACCTACTCTCTAAACGTCTGTAGATTATGAGTAGTTTATCTATTTAAGAAAATATACCGGTGACAGCATGACGACAGCATGACAGTGAAGGAAAAAAGACTTTTATCCTTAAAAGGGTTAGGCGTATCTACTTGTAGCTACTTTTACCATTTTTGTCAGTATTCGTTATCCTTTTTTTTTGTGAATGCTGGACAGATTTCATATGTTGGTTTGTCACTGTGTCTTATCACTCTCATTCTCATGCCTCTTCCCTACATTACATTTTTCTTGTATTTAAAGGATGAGTTCAGTATCTGAACATTCTCACTTACAAACATTGCTTCACTGGAAACATTGAGCACTGCTGATACTGCATTCTATTAAATTGTAGTCTGTAAATTATATTGACCTGCAGCTTCATTGCATTCGAGGCCTGCCAGCCAAGAGTTAACGAGTTTTCCTTTCCTCTGATGGTGGCAGCTGTGCCATTAAAAAAAAAAATTGCATGATGACATGACATGTACAGCATTTAGCTGATGCTCCTATCCAGAGCGACTTACAAGGCTAATCATTTTAAAGGTAGGCCAGTGTAGTGTTAAGAGTCTTGCCCAGGAACTCTTATTGGTGTAGCACAGTATGGTCACCCAGACTGGGATTCGAACCCCATTCTCCCACATGTGGTGGTGGCTCCCTTGTGGGTAGTGGTGTTATCGGCTGAGCTACACCAACCATGATGAAGTGTATGAGCATTTTGTGTCTGACAAGACCATGCCAATTAATTTACTGATTGACATTGTAGTCATTAATTTAGCCAAAAAGCACTGAATTAACTGAGTTAACCATGAGAACCACAAATTTTACATATAAATGTAATACTAGAAGGCATTAAAAATCAAACCATTAACAGTACAATACATTTTGACAAAACTGAATAGTTGCAGTCTCCCCTCCTCTTATAACAGCCTCTTAGCAAACTCATCTTAGCAATCATAGCAAATCAGTAGTTTCATAAACAAAAGCCTTGTAATGCTGATATAAAGTTTTTTTTTTTACAAAATTGTACTAAAATGCAGATTTATAATATACTTAACGCTTGTGCATTGGTCTCTGAACATTTGCCCACTCCACCAATACAGGTATGTTTGGGCAACTCGTATATTGATAGAAAACAGTAGCAGCATGGAAATCTATTTATACACGTCGATATGTTTCCATTTGGCCAATGTGCATGAGCAATAAGCAGCAGGCCATCACCAATCAGATGCTTAGTTCAGCAGTTCAGTTGGGCTAATTGCTCTACATATTGTATTTTTAGATTTTAAAAACTTATTAAAAACTTATACTTAATATTTAGGACTTCTGTGCCTAAAAACGAAAAACCTTTCACATTAATTTGAACTCCTCCTTTAAGTTGTTTTATAGTAATATTTATTTCAGTTTGTGTGAATGAATTTCTCTGCTCTTTTTACCTTTTCACTCTGGCCTCTATGTTTGAGTTATAGAATCATGAGAAACTCCACTCTCTGGTAGCATGCATCTTTACCTTTTTGCCATGCGGCATTCAAATATATAGTCTGCATGAGTTAAAAATCATCTCTGTTCCTGTCATTTTTTATTTTTGCCTCATTTCCATTTTTTAACATGTTGTTTCCCCCCTCCTCCTTCGGGTCGTGTTGGTGCCACAGAACCAACCAAACGTATGCTTACCTTCCAAGGGTTGGCTGAACTGGCACACCGCGAGTATCAGTCAGGTGATTTCGAGGCAGCAGAGCGGCACTGCATGCAGCTGTGGAGGCAGGAACCTGACAATACTGGAGTCCTGCTTCTTCTGTCTTCCATCCATTTCCAGTGCCGCAGGCTGGACAGGTAAGGTGGTTTAGAAAGTACTCTACTCTTCAGTGATTTGCCTGGAGCACAGTGAACCTAGCAAACACTTCTTGGTAGGGAGGGATGAAAGATTCAGGAAGTAGTGTTTAGTTGTTTGTTTGTTTGTTTTTTTGGGAGGGTGGGGAGACTATTTCACAGTGCTGTGTTGTCTTTCATGTGCTGATTTTTTTTGTGTTGATTTTGTTTTATGTTTTTGCAACAGAGCAATTTATTTCTAATTATTTTCAGTTTTGTTTGTTTCAGACATTGGGACTGCATATTAAGCTATACTCTTTGAATAGGGTAAAAAACAGTTGTGTTAAAATGTGTAACTGAGAACTAGATAATAAATTCTCCCACAGGCCAAGAGTGCAGTATTGCTTGGATAAAAGCCAAATGTCTCTTGTCATGTTGAACATCCATGAATCCATTAATGGCCATTCTAAAGAATTAGGGTAATACACATGTTCATGCTGTAAAGAATTCAGTAAAGCATCATACATTTAATAATACATTTAAGTTGTACACTAAACAAGAGGGTTAAATTGCTCAACTCGTGGCCTGTCTGAATTCTACTTTTTGACTGTTGGCTGTAAACTCACTGTCATGCAGGTCAGCCCATTTTAGCACCCTGGCCATCAAGCAGAATCCCATGCTGGCTGAGGCCTACTCCAACCTGGGCAATGTCTACAAGGAGCGTGGTCAACTGCAGGAGGCTATTGAGCACTACCGCCATGCACTTCGCCTTAAGCCGGACTTCATTGATGGCTACATCAACTTGGCTGCAGCCCTGGTTGCTGCAGGGGACATGGAGGGAGCTGTGCAGGCTTATGTGTCTGCTCTTCAGTACAATCCTGTGAGTGATAACAAATCAGGTTTCAAAGCCACAGTGCTCTCATAGCGCTGTGTCCATCTGTGCAGCTGCTGTGGTTAGATTGGTATTTAAGTAAAATGTTTGTTTTTAATTGCAGGATCTCTATTGTGTGCGCAGTGACTTGGGCAACCTTCTAAAAGCTCTTGGGCGTCTGGAAGAGGCAAAGGTCTGTTTTAACATGTTAGCCTGTGCATGTCCTCTAAAGTGTTTTTCCCCTCTTCTTCTTCTTCTTCCTTTTTTTGTGTTTTTTTTTTTTTGTTTAAAATTTTTTTGGAGAGCCTCTTGTAACTTTTAGCCTATACTATCCTACTGGAGTGCTTCCCTCCCCAGCCACCACTAGGTCCATTTTCTGCTCTTTGGAGTATGGTGCCCTGTACTCATTTTTATATTTCCACCCTTGCCCCAGCCCACCTTTCCAGCAGAACACCACCACTCTCTCTGCATTGCAAAAGGCCTAGCCAAGCCCCATAGCCCTCAAAGGTCAAAGAGCATTTTCTTCTGTTTCTTCAGTAAATGGAAACATTTTCTCCTCCCCAGATATAGCTCCAATCACTGTCATGACAACCACAGAGAACTCAGTACCTTTGTCTTGTGTGGTGTGTTTTTATTTTTTTATTCATTTATTTCGATACCTAGATTGAACTCCCCCTTTTTCCATTGCCTTTTACATTTTCTCTCTCACTCCTTTTGCTTGTCTATGTTTAAACACTTCATCCTGGCCTGGCATCTTTGTCAGCACCCCTAAACACAGGAAGAAAGGCTGGAGCCTTCTGTGTGTCACCACAGGGAGAATCTTTCATTGCTGTACTGGCATGTTCTTCTAGTGTTACGGAGGGATTATGCTGGCTCGGTCTTGAAAAGAATATAATGGGCTGTTATGAAGTTAGTGATCCTTGATATGCTAAAAATAAGACGGCTTCTAACCCAGATGCGTTTCTGATTCATTATCGTCTACCGGGTATTCCTTCATTGACCGCCTTGAAGCCTGAAGAAGATCTCAATGGCAGATTTTTGTCCCAAAATTAAGACCCTGGTGTGTGGCACCCATGACGTACATATACCTACATATGCCAGCAATCTCTCCTCGCTGGTTAGAAGCCCTCTTATTTTGTGCCATAGGGGGGAAGAGTGGGGAGGAGCACTGGGGTGCCAGCACCCACCACATTGGCTCTGTCGCTCTAACCCCCCCTGCGCGCTTGCTCAGGGCCCGTGGAGTGTGCGCGCTGAAGAGCTGCCTGCCTGACCCACCAGCCAAGCTTACTGATGCCTTCCAAGGGCTCCACAGTGCTTTAACAAATAATCAGGCCTTTGTAAGTCCGCAGCTGCTAAACGTTTTACTGTTTAGTTTGATCCGTTTTCTTTCACTATGAATGGCTAAGTAGCATATGGGAGGTTTTGGGTGTCTTGTACCGTCAACACTGTGATGTAGCTCTGGGCTGTGTCAGGCAAGCAGCTCACTATCTGCACTCCACTGCACGCGTCAGATGCGGTGATAGAGAGAAAGCAATACACATGCGCAGCACAAGCATTGACCTCTTTATTTCAGAGCTGTGGAGGCTTCTAGATCCAAATCATTAAACCACAAGCTTTTTTCCTTTACCCATTGGCCAGGATTCAAGAAGGCAGGACAGGATAAAGCAAACGCTGTATTAAATCATGTAAAGTAAGAATTTCAGCAAAAGGAAGAAAAACAGATTGATGATTTCTCACTTTTGTCTCTCCCAGTATGATTTATGTCATGATTAACATTGTCCCCAAAGAAATGTGTTTAGATCATTTGGAGAAGATCAAGCCAGTTAGCCTCCCTCCTTTTTTTTACATTTGAAACAGGATGAATCAAATTAGGAGATTTCTTTAAAAAACATAACACAAAGCCTTTCTTCTCTCTTGTCCCTCTATATGCATTCTTTTCATTTATAAATTTGAAATCCTGTACATTGCATGAGTGAAATTTAAGTAGGATGTTTTATTAATTTATTAAAAAAAATTTTTTGGTTTGTTTCTGTGAATAGTTTTTTTCTTTGCATATCCATATGAAACAAATGTGTTGATTGCCAACCTTTACTAACGGTCTTGTTTTCTTATTTTGTCTCTTTTTTGGTTTTTCCACCACTGATATTGTTATTTAGAAGGTTTCAGGTGGGTGACACTATTCCTGCGTAGGTGCGGTCCGGCGGAAAGGAACACTAGGGCATCATCAGTCCTCTCCTCTTCTTCCAGCTGCGGCCGTCCCCAGACAAAGTCCAAAAATGTGGTAACGGGTTTGTAACTGCCAACAAAAGAAAAAAATACTTCTTCCGTCTTGTGGCTACCTTTTGAAGAACAAAAGAAAACAAGAAAGGAAATAAATTTATTGAAAGAAAAAAGTATTATTTATGATTCCTCTTTACAACTTACCTTATGAAGTAATTAAAAAGAAAGATGGATTGGATGCAGTAAGCAAACAAAAACACAGTAAGAACCCTCTAACTCTTACTTGTTAATTTTTTTTCCTGTTGCTTTGGTTTATAATTTTTTTCCTCTTGATTTGGAGATGCAGCGTTCTGCTGAGCAGATGATGCGCTGTGAGTCTGCAGCGACGCAGGGGCTGCGCAGCGAAAAAACCCACTTAATGCGATCCAATGGCGCATGCGCAACGCTCCCTCTTCCCCTCCCCTCTCGGCTAGCAGTCTGTAAACCTGCCTGCTCACCTTGCCAGCATGGGCCCCAACAGACCCCGAACCCAACTGTACAGGACACCATTGGCATTACATAACATTAGCGGTCTGTTTTTTGCCACGTTACCACAAAATGTCAAATGTAGTCCTGTCAAATGACTTTAGCCTTGGTTTTCCTTTGCTGTGTTCCTGGAGGGTGGTGGGTTCCAGAGAGTGATCCATACTGGTGGGGTTTAGAGCATCTGTGTTAGGTCTGCGGTCTGCAGTGTGAGCCGGAGTAAGCGCTAGCGGCAGCGAAAAGCAGATATGCGCAAGCAGCGAGCGCGGAGTGGCAAGACACAATGGCCGCCTGTGTGGCGTTTTGCGCCTGCATTACAGGGACCTCCATCTACATTCTGCACAGGCATTTAAGGTTGTGACTGTAATCTGGCTATATCTATTAGGATGTTGCTGTTGTAAATTTGGATATCTTATACTGCACCAGGGTAATAGGAAATCTTAAATGTAAAGTTCTGGTTCGCTTTCTTTAAATGTCTCATAATATTTCTTTCAGTGAGACCATAACTAAAGAATGTCAGTCGGAGTGTAGGTGCTGGTCAGATTTGCGCAGCGCAGGGAAAAGCGTGCAGCTTAGCGCGGCAGACTGATGCGCTTGCGAGCCCACGCTGTAGACTCACTTTTTGCTTTTTGGAGAATGGATACTGACTGTAGCTTTCTCTGCTCTTTTTGTTTTCTTCCTTTTTATTCAATCTTTTATTTTCTTTTAAAACCCCCATCTCCCCTTTCTACTCTCCTACTCCTCTCCTTCCCTCATCCCTCTGTTGTTTTCATTGTTAAACCGTTAAAGGCTTGCTACCTGAAAGCAATCGAGACTCAACCAAACTTTGCTGTGGCATGGAGCAACCTGGGCTGTGTGTTTAATGCCCAAGGAGAGATCTGGCTGGCCATCCATCATTTTGAGAAGGCAAGTAGTCTTGCAATTAAATTGCATGCTGGTCTGGTGAAGCACCAGTCTGATGCAGTCTTATAATGTAGGTCAATTAAACTTTGTTTTTTGTTTGTTTTATAGGCAGTGACTTTGGATCCCAACTTTTTGGATGCTTACATCAACTTGGGCAATGTTCTTAAAGAAGCCCGCATCTTTGACAGGTGAACGTCTTCAGTATTTTCTGTACCTACGTACCCTTTGTTCTGCACCTCTGTACCTTTATCATCGGTTTAATCTTAAGGTTTAAAACATTAACAGGCCTTCACTCATGATCGGAAATGTTTTTTTTATTACAGAGCTGTGGCTGGTTATTTGCGAGCCCTCAGCCTGAGCCCCAATCATGCTGTGGTCCATGGCAATCTGGCCTGCGTCTACTATGAACAGGGTCTGATTGACCTTGCCATCGACACCTACCGACGTGCCATTGAGCTGCAGCCTCACTTTCCTGATGCATACTGCAATCTTGCCAACGCATTGAAGGAGAAGGGCAATGTACGAGATTTCCTTCTGGTTACACCAAGTAGTGTCTTTGTGATTTCTGTCAAAGTGTTATTGTAGTAGGCTTCTAAGCTTTAGAAATAACTTGGTTGTGAGATGTTGATTTCAGCTGAATTCTTCCTGGGTTGGCTCAGTGTACCTGTAACCTAAGCTAGCTGTCTGTCCCCTGTCAGGTTTCTGAGGCAGAGGAATGCTACAACACAGCACTGCGTCTGTGCCCCACACACGCGGACTCCCTCAACAACCTGGCCAACATCAAACGGGAACAGGGCAACATTGAAGAGGCTGTGCAGCTCTACAGGAAGGCTTTGGAGGCGAGTCCTTCATTCTTTGGTTATTTGTTGAATGTTGTCTCTTTTTTTTGACTGTGGAAGTACATGTACATGCTTAGGCTAAATGATTACTCGTTCCTGATCACTTGTTTTATCTTCAACAGGTATTCCCAGAGTTTGCTGCCGCTCACTCCAACCTTGCCAGCGTTCTTCAGCAGCAGGGCAAGCTGCAGGAAGCCCTCATGCACTACAAAGAAGCTATCAGGTATGCTATTGTTTCTTTCTTGTGACATATTTTCTAGACTCTGTTTTAAGTATATTCATCCTATGGCTTGAAGCTTGAAAAGAATTAATTTCTCTTTACACAACTTTACAGAATCAGCCCCACCTTTGCTGATGCTTACTCCAACATGGGCAACACTCTGAAAGAAATGCAAGATGTGCAAGGGGCGCTGCAGTGCTACACACGTGCCATTCAGATCAACCCTGCCTTTGCAGATGCTCACAGCAACTTGGCTTCCATTCATAAGGTTTTTTTATACTGACCTATGGACATTGAAGGTATTCTTAATTATTAAATGTTGAATATGCCAATTAAATGTGTGCACTCTTCTTCATAGGACTCTGGGAACATTCCAGAAGCAATTGCGTCTTACCGCACTGCTCTGAAGCTCAAGCCTGACTTCCCAGATGCTTATTGCAATCTTGCTCATTGTCTACAGGTATGTACTCTTAATGAGGAAAGTTTTTCTTTTTTGTATTATTGTGGTTTCTTTTTACATTTTGATGGTATTTGTTATAGTGCTTGGCCCACAGCCCCTGCAGGGTGCAGGAGTGGTGAGTCACACCCTATGGGTAATGTCGGGCAAGAGGCCTAAGGGCCTGGAAAAAGTTGGCCAGCATGAAAATTGGAGATGTTTTCTTTTCACCTTTTATTTACACAACACAGACAGCTATTTACATATTTACAAGCGTGTACACTATAGTGTACACTAAAACTCTACATACAGAGATAAACGGGTCAATGACTGCAAAGCCTGTTTGTCTAGGCAAAAGTGACCCCATTATCCCTGTTGCATGCTTTTTATATTCCATAATGCCCCTCCCACAGGAATATTCCATTCTTAACTTGGGTAAAACAAGAGCAATGATAATAAAAACATTTCTGGTGCAACGTGATTAGCCAGTTCGCAGTTAATTAATTCACTTTACAAGTCATGGCTTTGTACTCTTTAAATTCATTATACAATGTGCACATCTCTATACAGGATTAACATGGTAACATAGACTAGTGATGTGTAGCTCTACATCATCACAGTAATGTTAGTATTACATAAAACATAATGGGATTTGCCACTTAGCTGTTTATCAGAACCAAATAAGTAATTCTTTTCAAAGTTTTCTTTCATATATATCATTTAATATTTGTGCCTTATAGTTATAGAAGTAGTGATAATGCCACATATACAATTATGCAACTTACTATTACAGATTGTGTGTGACTGGACTGACTATGACGAGCGCATGAAGAAATTGGTGAGCATTGTAGCTGACCAGCTGGAAAAGAATCGTCTGCCCTCAGTACACCCCCACCATAGCATGTTATATCCTCTTTCCCATGGCTTCCGCAAAGCCATTGCAGAGCGACATGGTAACCTCTGTTTGGACAAGGTAAAATGCTGCTTCGTATAATGTTGCTAGTTTATTTCCTTGTGAGAGTTTTTGTGTGTTGAATTATTATATTGGTTAACTTGCTTATGTTAAACTGTTTCACCAGCAAGCTCAACAGAGCAAGCAAAGAGATCTTAAGTGTATTTCTGCACTGTATAGCAAGTAATTCTAACAACCCTGTTGACTCTGCTACAGATCAATGCTCTTCATAAACCTTCGTATGAGCATCCTAAGGACCTCAAAGCCAGTGGAGGGCGCTTGCGCGTTGGCTATGTCAGCTCAGACTTTGGGAACCACCCAACTTCCCACCTCATGCAGTCCATTCCGGGCATGCATAGCTCAGATAAGTTTGAGGCGAGTTTATTTGTAACCTGTGTCTTAAGCTTCTTTTAACTTTTGACCTCAAAGAAAGTCCAATAAATTAAGTTTGGTCTGTTCTGTTCTTAGGTGTTCTGTTATGCCCTCAGTCCTGATGACAGTACCAACTTCCGAGTTAAAGTAATGGCCGAAGCTCATCACTTTACTGATCTCTCCCAGGTGAGAACATACAAGAAACCTTTTGGCCTGGTTTTCTTTTTTCTGTTAACATTTCAAAATAATTTCCCTTTTTTTCTATTTTATGTGCATTTTGTCATAGATCCCTTGCAATGGCAAGGCTGCAGACAGGATTCACCAAGATGGGATTCACATCCTCGTCAATATGAATGGCTACACCAAAGGAGCCCGCAATGAGCTATTTGCCCTGCGCCCAGCTCCCATTCAAGTATGTATTTAGTAGTTCATAAAGATGTGATTGTATATAGGTGTTATAAAATACATTTGAATAACCTGAGTACTTTCTCTTTAGGTTATGTGGCTTGGGTACCCAGGCACCAGTGGAGCTCCTTTCATGGACTACGTCGTTACAGATAAGGAGACTTCCCCAGCTGAGCTGGCTGAGCAGTACTCTGAGAAGATGGCCTATATGCCTCATACATTCTTTATTGGAGACCATGCCAACATGTTCCCCCACCTCAAGGTAAGACAAAATCTACTTGTTTTTTCTGCTCCTGTAAGATTTCAGTATTGTTATCTTGGACATCATTGGATATTATCTTGGGGCAATGTGCTCTATGTTGCATACTTCCATATAGCAGTTACTCAAACATTTTCTTTTATGCACTTCAGAAAAAGGCAGTGATTGACTTCAAATCCAATGGACATATTTTCGACAATCGCATCGTGCTGAACGGCATAGATCTCAAGGCTTTCCTAGACAGCCTCCCAGATGTCAAAGTCATTAAGGTATCTGTGGAATTCCTGAACACAAACACTTCATTCATAACATTTTGGTATTTTTTGATCCTAAAATTGACATTTTTCAGATGGAGTGTGACGGCCAGGAGGTCACAGACAGTAATGGAGCCCTGTCTATGCCTGTCATCCCAATGAACACTGCAGCTGAGGCGGTTATCAACATGATCAATCAGGGCCAGATCCAAGTCACCATCAATGGTTTCACTGTCAGCAATGGTCTGGCTACCACTCAGGTACTGGCTGTGGAAATACCCAGACCAATTACACCTCAAAAACACAAGAGCACTGGTCTTCAAAAACTACTAATACTTCACTTTTTTTTGTGTTGGATAGGGATGGTATATTACTATGAATATGTTGTTTTCATAGAGTTAGCCTTGCAGGAAACATTTTAGATGGTACAGAACAGCAGGCTATGAAGCAGGATGTGCAGTAGCAGCTCTTAGTCAAAATCCTCTGTCTGGGTCTATTGTACAGCTGTAGGTGTCTCAACATGCGTATGAAGTCTGATGGTTTCTGTGAACGGACACCTAGATTATTAAAACTGTTATTTGGTATTCTTTAGGAATTTTGGGCACTTGAAATTAAGGCAGTGAAATGGATTCCACCATTTCAGATTTCTAAACTGATAGCATTCTACCAGCCAGTACTTTATTTCAGACAAACAAGTACTGCTACAGCTATTTTGAGACCACTCTTTTGACCTAGGAAAGCAGATGTAATTAAAAGTTTTAGGTTTTGGGTGAAAGATGTCCAGATTGGTATAGTTGAAATGCATTTTGTTAAATAGCAAACCTTCATTAATGTCTTCTTTTAACATGCTGTTCCCCTGTTTAACCAAGGACAATCTTTTGAAGCTTTTTATCTATTTATTTGTTTGTTTGTTTGTGGTAATTTCTTTGCCCTATAGATCAATAACAAGGCAGCCACAGGTGAGGAGGTGCTCAGAACGGTTGTGGTGACCACCCGCTCTCAGTATGGTCTTCCAGAAGACTCCATTGTCTATTGTAACTTCAACCAACTCTACAAGATTGACCCCCCAACTCTGCAGATGTGGGCTAATGTAAGCACTGGCTAAATGTAGACTTGAGCTTTTTGTCTGTAATATTGGGAGAAGTTCGTGTCCTGTGTTGAATGTGTTTTGAACTGCAAAAATATACCACAGACCACCATAAGACACACATTATCTTACAAGTTCTGTACAGAAGCTCAAAAACGTGACTTGTTTGCCTATCAGTACAATCTGAACTAGGTAGGGTTTGCTATCGCACAACGCACATGTATGACAAGCCAGATTTACTTTCAGTTGTTCATTATGTGCATTTGAAAAATGTGTGTTTTGTGCATGTAGTACTCTTTAATGAATAATGCCAACATGTATGTCTTCACAGTTCATTAATGTTCTTGTTGTTTGTTCCAGATTCTGAAACGTGTGCCCAACAGTGTGCTTTGGTTGCTGCGCTTCCCAGCTGTGGGTGAGCCCAACATTCAGCAGTATGCACAGAATATGGGCCTCCCTGCCAGCCGCATCATCTTTTCTCCTGTGGCTCCCAAAGAGGAGCATGTGAGGCGTGGTCAGCTGGCTGACGTGTGCCTTGACACACCGCTCTGCAATGGCCACACTACTGGAATGGATGTTCTCTGGGCCGGCACACCCATGGTTACTATGCCAGGTAAGCAACACGCTTTGTATCGGTGCCTAGAACAGTTTGATGTCTCTGTGCCAAAAAAGATCATCACAAACATCGTGTGTGATGTACTGTTTTTTCTTTTTTCAGGAGAGACACTCGCCTCCCGAGTGGCTGCTTCTCAGCTGACTTGCCTTGGCTGTCCTGAGCTTATTGCGCAGAGTCGCCAGGAGTATGAAGATGTTGCTGTAAAACTTGGCACAGACATGGAGTTGTAAGTTAACCTTCCCAATTCAGTTTACTCTCGCACAGACAGACATGCTAGAGGGTACCAGTGTGTAACCTCACCTCTTGTTATAACCTGTCTTCTGCAGCCTGAAGAAGGTTCGTTCTCGTGTGTGGAAACAGAGAATCTGCAGCCCGCTCTTTAACACCAAGCAGTACACCTTGGACTTGGAAAGACTCTATCTGCAGATGTGGGAGTATCATTCCAGCGGAGCTAAACCCGACCACCTGATCAAGCAGCAGATGCTGGAGACCACTGAAAGCAACTGAACTGTCTTGCAGACGCATGTCCTCCTCAACATCTGACCCAGACCTTTTCCTTCCATCAGCTACCCAACTCTCTCTCACCTCCAGTTTTCTTCAGTGTCAGAGACTCTATAGAGCCTGCAGTTGGTCCACCATCCCAATGATCATCCCACCACAGCTTTCCTGTGAGCCAGCGAGGAGAGCGTAATGCTTGAGCTTCTTCACTGACTCTTTTCCCCCAAAAAAGTCATGCTGGCTTCACTCCAGCTGCTTTTCTCTTTTGCGGGTGTGTGGAATCTGAAAGGGGCTTTAGCAGCACCGTAATTTCACATTGTGGTCTACATGTCTTAAAGATTTCTTTTTTAGGGCTCAGAGAAACAGTGATTTACCTAGGAACTTTATGTTGCTAAACATGAATGAATGGCTTTAACATGCTAACTTGAACATTTAGCCTTTTTAGTTTGCAGTTATGCTTCTGTTTCTATTTTAGCCTGTTCATCATTACCCTAAAGTGATGTGGAATAGATGTGTGGATGGGAATGATCACATTTTTCCTCACTGATTGCCAAATATTTTCCCATGTCTTTAATGGTCAACTTCCTCGGTTGTACCATTTTATGAATCTCGCTCTATATGTCTATATGGACATGCTAGACCGAAGAGCTTCTCGATACACAGTGAAATGTGCCTGGAAAGTACCCCAGAAATGACCATACTTGCTAATTTATTTTATTATTTTTATCAGGAGAGGTGAAGGTAAGTATTTTCTAAGCTGTCTTTGTTTTGTCTTCCTATTGGTCATTTGATTTGTCATGTCAAAGAGGTTTGGCAAGGCTCTTACTTTAACTAAAATAAAGATATGTGAGGAAGCTTCAAAATGATCTCCCAGTTTGGTTTCCATCCATAAGCTTCATAAACTTACTAATTATGGATTATTGACTATAGAAACGATCGGTTTGTTATTTGATATTATCTAACATCAGGTCTTTGAATGTTGTTTTCCAAAAGTGAACTACTAACAAATAACCTTAAGATTTCTATGGGTATAGTATTTGAGCAGGTGAGATTTTGCTATAATTGCTCAGACTATGTACCTTATTCTCTTGAAAATGTCTACATGTATTCCTTTATAAGTAAGTCATAGGGTGATCAGTTTAAATAAATAAGAATGCCAAAATATTGAAGTCCTGAGTCACATGGCTCACAAACAGCAGGTGTATGGCACAAGATTGTTAATGTCTAGCAAAAATCCAACCGATACCGACATGAGTGCCACCAGGGATTTTGGGCCACACCACCACATTGAATTCTTATTGTTGAAAATTATTTAATAATTTTTGTTTCTTCATAGTAACAGGAAAAAAATCCCTTTAACCTGTTCTCATTACAAACGGCCAACTTTTATCCTTCAACACAATTATACCCACCTTCACTGGGGGTATGGGGATACAAAGCTGGTTCATTAATAGAGGTACTGAGATGCGTAGACAACTGGTTTGTTCATTGGGGTATAAGGAAAAATAGGAATGGTTCGTTGGTAAGGGTTGGGGAGACGGTGCTAGTTTATTGGAAAGAGAAATGGGTAGATGGGTGGTTTATTTAAAGAGGGATGGGGAGACTGCTGGTTCAGTGGTAGGGGTATTGGCATGGGGAGACGTGGTTAGTTTTTGGTAGTGTTATGGGGCTAGTCTATTGGTAGGGGTTAGTGGGGAGATGGATGGTTTATTGGTAGGGGTATGGGAAGACAGGCCTGGTCTATAGGTAGGGGGATGAGGAGATTGGGCTGGCACATTGCTAGGGGTATGGGGTGATTGGGCTGGCACATTGCTAGGGGTATGGGAGGAATAGGGCTAATTAATTGGTGGTTGAGATGTAAAGCCCATCCTAACTCTTATGTTTAAGAGTATTTCGGTTAAAAACTAGCAACAGATTTCGGTGTCGCCGCAGACGCTTGTTTAAAGTGTCTGTGGCTGATGGGAACTGTTTCCGTGTTCAGACTGGGAATGTCGTGCACTATGGAACGCCAAACAGACAAAACCCCTCGCCTCGCCTAAAACCAACGCGTCTTGTTTTAAAAGCGCCGTAAAATACTCCGCCCTAGCAGTGGCTAGTTGCGTAATGCGACGTTTCCGGTTTTAAGTTTGGCAAGCACAAGCATTTCCGCTTTCCACCGGTCAGCACGCAAAATGGCATTTTACACACGATGTCTTCAAGACTTGCTAAAAGTAACCATCAATGATGGCACATCATTCAGGCTTCGTCGACAGCACCCAGGAGTAAGCGTGAGACGGGCTTCAAGATGTACGTCTCCAATTACATCGATAATTACGAAGTAAACTTGGCTTATTAGCTTAGTAGCTAGCGCGCGCCCATAGGTAAACATTTACAGAGGATTCGTTCGCTAATATCTAACTTTGCTGTCCAACCGTGTTGTATCCAATCGTGTTGGTTGTTGTATCTCTTGTCTTTTTTCTCTTCGGTGCTTCGTTCTCGTTTGCCAAAGCATCTGCCATTGCTGAGGTCGTCGGAGTAACGCTGTAATCATGATCAGGTGCTATCTGCACTTCCATCTCTTGGTCGGTGTCAGACGCTGCCAAGGGAAGGGCATCTCGGCCGAAGCTGCCAAACATTAAGCCTTGGTGCGGGCATGCTGTAATCGTTCCAGGCAAAAAGACAGGGCACCGCTTCTTTGTTGAGTTTTCTCTTTCCCACGGCCGTCACAACAAAGTCGCCTGTGTTGAAATGCCTACTACAGACGCGAGTACTTTGAAGGGGGCTGTAGTTGTCCCTACGAATCTGTGTAAGCCACAGAGCCCGCACCTCAGGATCCACTCGAAACCTATGAAAGCTAATCTCCGAGTTGTACCTTGAAGAATTGGCACACAGCAATGTAAAGACGTCTTCTTCTCTTGACGTTGATGCGTCAGTCGTTTCTCATTTATCTTAAAAACACTCATGATTGCTATTGCTTTCCACGGATTCGCTCAATTCTCCTCACAACTACTACAACCGGAAACAGTGATGCATACCAACCATAAACAGGAAATTAAGAGACGCCATCTTGTAAACACAGCGAATCTCCTTCCATCCAATCGCTGGCTGAGACAGTCAGACCGGACTAGTTCAGCACAGATCAGACCCGTCTAAAATTCTTCAGCTCTCTGGCTAGTTTATTACTCTGTACCTCTGGTAAAGTAGCCCAGTCATCATCATCATTGTTATTTTTTATTATTAGTAGTAAAAGTTTCATGATATAACTGACAAATCTGTTAAATGCCCGGTTAACATGCTGATTTTTAATCAGCTGTCAAACACATCAGTTATAATAATGGAGTTTTTATATGCTTATATAGACTACTGCATTATAAAAAAAATGTTTTGAAAGTAGCGTGTGCATTTACTTGGAAAATGATCCTAACTGTCGAAGCTTTCGCGCGTTTTTTAAAAAACCTTTTTTTAACAGACCTCCCGCGTTTTTTTTTTTAAATCGGTTTCCTCATTCCTGTCGTGGAAAACGGTGGCAGAAGAACTATCCAATGCTAAAGGAGATGTCTGAAAGACAATCTCACTTTAGAAAAAGAATCTGTGACATAAGAGATCAAATTAATGCGCAGTTTAATAGACTGTTGAATGAAGATCCTTCAGAAGAGGATCATGATAACGTCTTTTACAATATCACGATCACGATAACGTCTTTTACAAAGGTATGATTTGATTAAATACTTAATATTTAAGAAATCGTGTAAATTACACTGCATTCCAATGCAGGGTTCGTTGCTTGGCAGTAAAAGCTTTTTAAACCGATTGACAATACAAATGATTATTATGAAAAGTGATTGTACAAAAAAAATAGTTTTATGACTGTATATTCTTAATGTTTGTATGAATGTCATTTACTTTTTCTTCCACTCCTTCTTTTTGCTGGGTTTTCACTTAAATAGCCCTGCATTTTTTAGACCTCGACACAGAGCCTACCCTGGAACGTTCAGTGTAGTTTTGAATGGCGGGCATGTGCACAGATTTTTTTCATTAATGTATAGCTTCCAAGTAGCAGCTGGTTTTCCCAGCACTCCACTTATAGCAAATACTACAATAGAAGTACACCAGAATCCACTTATACCATTACAACAACCATACCAAGAAACTGATGAAATTATTTTTTGGTCATACATGTTTGTGCAGCGTTTTTTTAAATTTATTTATTTTTTTATTATTATTTTAAAATAAAAAACCGTATTTGATGTTGGTACTGGTGTAGGTTTCAAATGTTTCGCTGTGTCGAAGTTGGTGAACCAATCATGGAAAAAAGGGCGAAGCATGAGAAGAACAAGAAGACAAGTAACTTTGAGTTTCTCTTTTAATAGCTCCTCAGTACAACGTTACAGTTCAAACAGAGGTAATTACATATTGACTGTTTTGAATTACATATATATTTGTTTGGTTGCTTATTAAGATTTTAGTCAGAAGAATGTATCAATATGTATTATCAAAAATTGTTGGAAAAAGTCACATAAATCTAATAATCTTCTCATTATTAGTTGTATGAATATTTTTTCAGATGTTACTGCACCACATCACATTATTGTGCCATTGGATTTAAATAAAACAGAATTCTTTCAGGCACTCAGAGACCAATTACCTGAGTTGCCAGAAGAATTTAAACTCTGCAAAGTGAATGGACAAGGGATGATTCTTCCTTTGAGGTTACCAAACTTGTGCCCTAGAGAATTACAAAGCAGTAATGCTTTGGGCAGGTCAGCTTTATACATTCGTCCAAAGGTAGGCAAAGAACAATTTAAGCCCAACTTCAATCTGAACCTAATTCTGAGATTGCTATAAATAAAGTTGGTTTTGTTTATAAAGAAATATGTTTAAACCATTTAATGTTGAGTAAAAATTAATAAAAAGACAGATACTTTTTAGAACCTACACAATTGCTATAAATGTGGAGTCATTTTGGGAATGTGAAATATATAAATTGTAAAATGACCCAATTTCTGACTGAAAGGTATCTATTCATATCTTTTTCAGGGTTCTTCAAGCCAGACTTTACCTTCCACTGCCATCCGTCCTTTTGCAGCTCAGGGTCATGTTCTATCTACTGCAGTCAGCCAGCTCTCTGGAACTCCAGGTCATGTTCCATCTACCACAGCCAGTCAGCCCTCTGCAACTCCAGTTCAGGGTTAATCTACCACAGCCAGCCGGACCTCTGCAACTCAAGGTCAGGGTCCATCGACCACTGCTAACCAGCCCTCTGCAACTGGAGGTCAGGGTTAATCTACCACAGCCAGCCGGACCTCTGCAACTCAAAGTCGGGCCCCACTAACTACAGCCAGTCAACCTATTGCACCTCGAGGCCAGGTTCCATGTACATGTGATAGCCAGTCCTCTGCGTTGACAGGACAGGTATCTCCTACCACTTCCAGCTGGCCCTCTGCTCCTGGTCAGTGTTGGTTAATCCTTTAACAGGTTTCACCGACTACACCTAGTCAGTCATCTGCACCTCCTGGCCAGGTTATGGCGAACATTGCCAGAACCTCCTTAGCAGTACCAAGCAGTATTCTACCCACCACTGCCAGCCAGTACGGTGCAACCCTATCCCATGTTCCACTCACCACCACCAACCAGACCTCTGCAGCCACAAACCACATTGAGCTCAACACCACTAGCCAGATCTCGATGAAACCGTGGCTTCGTTCTCCAGCTCTCAAGTCTGTCTGAGAGTTTCTCTCCTTAGTTTGCCTAGAGCCACGAACATCTGCCACCGCAATAGCCCCCCCTAGAGGTTTGGTTACTTATGTCAATCCATTGGTTCAAATTAAGTACTACGGCACATAAAAGAAAGTACAGTATATACACAAGTATTTACACAAATAAAATAAACATAAATGTGACTACACATTCAGTGTGTCACATTTTCAGGATGACAAAGACCTGGCTCAAATTTTAAAAGTGTTTAGAGAAGATCAGATTGACCTTAATATAAACACCACCGTCATTGTGAGGCGCAAATGCATCCTAAACAGTGCATGTAGTGCTCTGGCTAGAAGCTACTTTGACTGGCATAAAGTGCCAAATGTAGAATTTGTCAAATTAAGTGTTGTAAATATTTTTAGCCCTCAACAAATTTGACACTGCAGGCAAACTCATCGCCTGGTCCATTATGCACAATGGACTTGGCCTGAGAAGCCTCAATTGTGAGCTGTATTTGTTGATGTGTGGCCAGAAGCTTGCTTTGTCATCATTTGACTGTAGCAATTTCCAGAATCAGGAGTTGCAAATCAATTTAGCAAGGGTAGGTAAATTCTTTGAATATTGCAAAATGTTATTTTTGTGCCAATCACATCCTTTAGTTCTTCATACAAATTGTAGAAAAAACACAAAATGGTAAATGAATTAGGTAATTATGTATTATTAGCAATTACTTATTCATTGTTAAGGTATGTTTTAAAGCAATCTGAGAATGTATATGGATATAAATGTTAACATACAAGAAAACCACAATGATACATTTTCTATAATAATTCAGGTTGCTACAACGAAGTTGAGGACATCAGAAGCACCCTGGGAGACTTCATTGCAGAGTGTGGTGTGCCAAACATATACTCTGCTTCACTGCCTGACATGCCTACAGTTTTTGAACAGATCATCACTCATCATCTGTATCACAGGGTAGAAAGTTTAGTACAAAGTTACATTTACATAGTAGCATACAACCTTGTACACAGATTTTGAGCAATTTATACTATTGACTAGTAAAAGCAAATTAATATATTTTACAGCACAGTTTCTATTTATTCATACAATATGAAAAAATTAAAAAGTCAAATAATATATTAATTGTACCATAATTTGTGCTCTTTCCAGTTTTTCATTTCAGTAAATAAACAGTAATATGTGTTGTTAGTACATGTATATTTACTTTTTAAAATATGTATAACATCACATCACATGGTTATAATTATTTATTTATATAGAACCATGGGCCACATTTAAGGCAAGAACAGATTCCAAATGATGCTTTCCAAGTTAACATCCTATAACTAAAGTTTTAAGCAAATGTAATGATGTAATGTAGATGCCATTTTCTTATCGAAGCAGCTAACAATGATTATGTATATTTACAGATCAACATAGTCCAGTACATTTTGAACCTGCTTTTAAACAGTACTGTACATGGATGACTCATGGATGTTGTAAAACTGATACTTCACAACTATATACAATGTACTTAATGTATTCAGGGTGGCCAGCATGATACATCAGTTCATATCAGGAATGAACTCATGTGGACAGATGTGGACGGTGGTGGCAAAGTTCTGGGCACAGTTCCTCCCTGTGTTTACTTACACAGGTAGTAAATTCTCTAGAGATGATGTCCAGGAGCGATTAACAGTAAACTGGAGTCCACAAGGAAGCAGTCTCAGAGACCAGGAAGAAACCATGTTCCTCTGGGAATGTTGGCTGATGTCCATTCAAGGCAAGTTGCACTATTTCTCTGCAATCAATGTAAACAGCAAATGTACATTTTAATCTGTAAAGTGTTTTTTGTTCTGCCTGTACAGTAGTATTTACACGTGTGTACATTTGCCATGTTATCTACAAAATGGCTGTGTACATCCCATTCCGTGTATCATTTTGGTTACATGTTGTACAACTAATTTTCTGCATATTCTCTAACAGAAAAGAACCTGGAGATCACATTTGAAGACCTCTTGATATTTGTAACAGGAGCCGACTCCATCCCTCTACTGGGGTTCCAGCAAAACTGCCAGATAGATTTTTATGGTCAGGAGCCTGGTTGCCAGAGAATACCATATGCATCCACGTGTGCCTGCTGCCTGTTTCTTCCACGAGGCATGACACTATACATTCGTAGTAGAGCGGTTTTTGTGACCCGGTTTAGGTGGTGCAGCTGTCTGCCAATGGTGCTGCGCTAACAGGATGACTCATGGAGGACACCACTGCTTGTTTAATGTCCGCAGTCGTGGATGTTGAGTCAGTCAGGTACAGTGATGAGGCTCATCCCTGCTTACATCGTGTGCAGCTGAGTGGAAAAGTTCAATCATTTGCATGTCTCACAATGTCAAACTTGCCCACCAAGTTTCATTCCCATTGGTTGATGAACAGCACATAGGCTCACAATATGACAATAATTAAATATGGCAAGAGGCATGAACACCAAATGTCACATTTTTAGTTTGCATCACTGTCAAATGTTTACTGGTTTACAAATCCTAGGAAAGATATAACACCCTGAATGATGTCTAATCCAAGTTGTTCTCTGGGACCCCCAAGTGGATTAAATCTAGCTACCAGCTGCTCCATGTTTGCAGGGTCCAAGGTGAAGTGATTATGAGGCACAGTAACTCTCTGGCCAGTCCACTATAGGTGCACCACCTGTAACGGGCTCCTCTACTACTACCAGCCACAGTGGTTGGTGGATCCAGATTGCTTTCACTCATTGAAGCACTTGAACCAAAAAGGTCACGCATTGCAGTTGATGTCCGTCCCTGCTGTTCCAAGCAGCATCTCATAAAAATCTGCATGGGGCTCTGGTGCCTTTCCGTCCTTAAACCATGATTGTTCCATTGGCGGACAAAGGCATCCAAATCCCTGTTGATCCTTGGCAGGTACACATAATGAAGAGCCCAGAGATGCATCTCATTGTCAATATTGACAATACCTTGACTCTCCAGGAAACTGAAGCGGTCATGGTAGACATTTGTCAGCCCCCTCCAAAGGTCACCCCATAGCCTCTCGATGCGCTGGTTGTGTGTGCTCCTTCATCTAAGAGCACTGCCTCTTTCAGAGCCTCTAAAAATGTTCATCAGTAGGTACACTGGATTGTTCTCTCCACCACGATCAGTCCTGATTCTAGAGGGCACACCATACTTGGCCACTGCATGTATGAAGCTGTTCATCACAGTGCTACTCAAATTGTTGTCGGAGGCATGTAGAAAGACAATGAGGCGACTGTACCCATCGATGCCTCCATGAATAACTATCCTCCACCTAAAAAAAAAGGTTAATATACATAAAGGTATCATAATGAAATTAGCTGCTTGTTTGCACAAATAAAAAATATATATTTCTAAATACAATTTGTCCGCATTTACCTTATCAATTTGTGGTTTCCATCAAGGTGCCACACGGTACGCTCTTCGGTGAAGTCTCTGAGAGATTGCTCCGAGTGCTCCTGCTGTAGGGTTAACCCGTCTCATGCTCGTCCTCACTCGGTCCCTGATCATGTCATCCAGAGCAGAGTCCGATATCTCAGAATGTGATCCAGAACGAGAAAGTCTGAAGTGTCTGAAATCCAGAGACAATACACCCTTCAATATGTTAAGAATTTATTTAGTGTGTGTGTGAGATATATATATATATCACACACACACATACATACATACATACATACATACATACAAGAGGTGGTACAGTGCAGGGAATGCCTCGTTCCATGTGTGGAAAATGGCTCCAAAGCAGATGTTAATGATTGGCTAAAAGGAGTGACTGAGCATTCAGGTGCGTCAAAAACCATAGTGTGAAGGAAGTAGCTGAATCAGCAGGTGTATGTACCACAGTGGTAGTCTACAGGGAATTCAAGAGATGAAACTGACAAGACCAGAGATCAGTGTGTTTTGTTGCTTGTAAACAGACAACAGACAGACGTTTCCAGGCAAGAACTACTTCTAAACGTCATTGCAGGTCCTCCACAACCAATTTTCTTGTTTACAGGCCTTCAGGAACATTCACACGTCTGGACTGGCCCAATTGATCAATTCTTTGATGCAAGACTGTCTGAACATTGATGTGGCCTACATCCAGGAACTTGTCCAGCCCAGGCCAAATCAAATTACAACTGTTATTGGTGCTGGTGGAGGTTTTACAGACTATTGGGTGCACTTCAGTCACAGGGGACTCTTTATTTTGTCTGGTGAGCTTATTATTGCAAACTGGTTTAGGCATGTGGTCAGGTCAGGAACTTTATATGAATTAAATGTACATTTTAAATACATAACTTCATTATAAATATTGGTGTTTTAAATATAATTTACTTGCCTCAAATGCTGTTTGACTGTACTCAGAGACACATGCAAGACGTCTGCCATTTGTAGTACAGTAAAGCCACATGAACTTAAACAAGATAACTGGTCCCCGCTGATATGGTAATGTGAATGACCTCTAGTGCCACTCCAAGTCAGAGGTGCCTGGTACCCCGAAGTTGCTGCCAAAGCAAATGGATTGCTTAAGTCAGAATATTTTGGATATTATAGTCAAAAATTATCAGCACTTTGTGAAACCATGAAACATTGAACATAAACATATAACCACTAACATACAGTTCAAAAGTATCAAAAGTTTCAGCAGTTCATATTAAGCCTTAAAAGTACCTTGCTGTGGTTGAACACATGTCCTAAATTCCTGGCAATATTGAGCAACATCATTAATAAGCTGATCTGCAGAGACATTAATCAGTCTCCCCCTCGCCCATTCTATGCTCCTCTGCATTGTGTCCAATCTACACAAATAAATAAATATGTAATGAATTATTAATTCATCTTCTAAACCACTTTTTATGTTTCTGGGTCTGGGGGTGCTGGAGTCAGCAATCATTGGGTGCAAGGCAAGAAACATCCTGCACTCACACGTGCACATGGGGGTGCAATTTAGTATCTACAGTCTTTCTGAATGAATGAATAAGTGGATTGATGGGCTATCTTACTGGAGGATTCATGTCCAACTCACATCTAACACACTTTATTTGATAAAGAAGACATACATTAGACAAATCAGGTGGAGTGTACAGGAAGGTAAATCTAAAATTGGGTTTGGTGACCACTGATCTAAAATAAGTGGTCTGACCCAGGTACCCCGGTCCTGCACAGTTTAGTATTCCCACTTGCAAAATTCCACTCAGAAGTAAGATCAGGTTTACTGAATCAGAACTCGCAGATGGTATATTCCAAAAGAGTCGATTCCAACTTCTTGCGCAGTAGGAGTCGAAAAATCTACTCTTTTGGAATAAACCATCTGCTAGTTCTGATTCTTGGCCAATTACTCCAAGAGTCTAAATACACAGGAGTCGACTTTTCCACTCTGTTGACTCCGTAAACGCTGCAGCACCAACTAAGAAAACGGTAAACCAAACAAAAACTAACTGCGTTTTCCATTGTACGTTTTCCGGGGCTTCCCGGCTACTTCACTCTTCCGGACTCCACTTCCCAGAGGGCTCCACTCGATTACGTCACACCCACATGTACCCAGCCGTCCAACCAGATACGCGCTAGGTCATCTGAGTTCTAGACCCAGCTGTCCCTAGTTTTATCTTATCTCCAGGATAAACAGTTAAACACACTAATGTAAAACACCAAAAAGTGATGCTTTTACGACTACAGCTGACCCTAACGCCCAATTGAGTACAGAAACGCGTTGTTTAGGTCCCACAAGTGACATATTTACCTTTTACTTTCATACGTAAATATGTGCAGCTACCGTTGCCTAAGTCTGGAGAGAGTGGCTTCCATGGACAAGCAGCAGCCTGTTTTCCTTACTAGTTAAACGATTAAACTGTTTACCTTATTAACGTTTAATTAAGAACATCGGGTCCAGGATTGTCCGTCAAAAGAATACGAGTGCCATCGTTTAGTGTCCGTCTACAACGCAGGACAAACTCTCTTCTCGCCATTTTCCAGCTAGGGTTAATATGGCTAGCTACCTGTTTTTTTTTTTTTTAAAAACAAGGCCCAATACAGAACATGCCCACTGTGGCACGCCCATTCTTTGCTGCCATCTACTGTGTCCTGGTGAGTACAGCATAATTCTGCCTATAGGTTCCGCTGGTTAATACTCGCACCACGGATCAGGGTGACTTGCATTATAATTTGACACCTTAAACGTTTCCTGTAAAAGAGCATACCAATGCAGCCTTACACTTATATATATATATATATGAAATGTATTTTACCCAAAAAATATTTAATGTGTTTAATCTTCAATGATTTATTATCCTGATCTTACATATGTGAGTTATTAGTTAGGCTGTGAAGGTAATGAGTAAAATATAACTGCAGTCGCCACAGAAACTATAGGTAATTGCTAAATCAAATAGTAGTAAAACATTAAGTTCGTAAATAAATAAATAAATAAATAATAAGCTGTATAACTCTAAAGTAATGGATACTAAGAAATAAGATAAAAACAGAAAAAAAATGCAAGATTGATTAACAACCCATCAGTGAAACAAAACCTTGCAGGACATCAATAGCTACAAACACCAGACAATAGTGGTCGTTACTGCTGAAGTCTACTAAACTATCCAGCCAAATTTACACCAATCCACAAAGAATCATTTTGAGTTATATATTATATAAATATTGGTTAATATATTTCTGTGTCCTGTTGTACATAAACGTTTACATAACCTATAGATTATACCCATGTTTTTCTCTGTTGCTATATGCACAACTGTGTCTTCATGTACGCTACTTCATAATTTTTAAGATGCTGTCCAATCAGTGTTTTTTTTTCTTTTTCTATGTTCTTACATGTACTTGTTTCTACCTCTTTGATGAAGCCGCAACCTGCTTGTCATTACATGTGTGCTTGCACATTCTTAATGACAATAAATTGAATTTAATTTACATTTTATAAAATCCAAAACAACTCATTACTTTAGGTATTTTTTATCGAAAACAACACGAAGGCTAGATATACGAGAGGCACGAGCCCCGCTCTCGGAGTGTATAAAGGTGTACAAGTGTAAGTTTGGAGTAATAAACTAGCCAGAGAGCTGCAGGACTACAGACAGGTCTGATCTGTGCTGAACTAGTCCGGTCTGACTCTCTCAGCCAGCGATTGGATGGAAGGAGATTAAATCTATTGGCTCTGTAAGCCGACGGCCGGAGCTCATTACCATATTTTAAAACGCCGCTTTTTACGGCGTCCTAGCTGCAGCAGAGCGCCGTAAAATACGGCGTAATAGGGCGTGAAAAACGCCGCTTTTTTCCGCCGTTTTAAGGATACACTTCCAACGCCGAAAAATGCGGTGTAGTGAAATATTGCGGCGTATTTTACGCCGCTTTTAAAACAAAACGCGTTGTTTGTAGGCGGTTTCTTTTGGACCGTTTGGCATTCCATACACATTTTGTTGTATCACACGTTTCTCTGTCATTTGAATGTTTCTACACCCTCTGTAGAACATATGCAGAAAAGTGAGGCCAAAACATCTCGGGCGCCCCCAGGTGGCAGACTGCAGTACAACTTTTAACCCCGCCCACTCCAATTAAAGTGAATGCAATTTAGCGATTTTTACGGTGGACGAGATTAACATTAACATTTCAGAAAACAAAATGACAAAAATTAAAACAAATTTACCAAACGCCAAACACTTTTACAAACTGTGAAGAGATTGTGATCATTCATGTATGTGCAGCAGTGTGTATCAGACATTTACGGAAATATCCGTAATTACGGAATTGTCCCGTATTGGTTTAATATGGGACGCAACATTTAATTGCCAAATAAAGGACGGTTCCGTATTTTACGGGACGGGTGGCAACCCTACCTGTTTGTTTGTTTGTTTGTTATGGACATGATATCATCTTAATTGTCCTATGCTCTGTAGAGTCAGTGTAACACAGTAAATTCCACAAAGAAATATATTCAGTTTGGATGCAGTCAGCTACGTATCCCACAGAACAACCAAGCGGCACCCCTAACACTGTACTCTCTAAAGCGCAGAAGCACCCGCAAGACGAACTGTGAATGCTGTAAGGAAAAGTTTGATTGACAAGGGTCCGCAACAAGCACCTCCTGTGTGTTTGTTCCTGTGAGGTGTTCCGCGTCTTGTAAATTTGTTTTTACTTCTGTAATTTTGTTTTCTCGAATGTAGGTTTTTTTTTCGTTTGTAAATCTGTCATTGATACTAAACAGCCAACCATGCAGGCACAGCTGGAACATGAACTATAAATGATGTTGACAGACAGACACGATTACCGGTAAAAACGTCAATATAAAACTCAAGTGCACTAAACTGCAAACTATGAATAATGTCACCGGCTCAGTGCTGTTCATCATCCTTAGCATCTCTAATTTACCTGACTGCATGTCTGTGGGAGGAAAACCCATGCAGACACAGAAAGGCCCTGGGGGATCGAACCTAGGCCCTTCTTGCTTCTTTTTCTAGCCACATCGCCCCCAAACACTTCAGCCTGAACTCTACGGAGTGGTCTTACCTAGCACGCGTGTGTCTTTAGCACAGCATAGTACCTCAGAGTTTTACATGTTCTGTTGTTTTAGTGTTCATTTACAATACAGACCCAACATCACCATCTCCCCAGATACCAATTATCTTAATGCTTGTTCCACTTTGTAATAAGAACACTTGCCAGCTTCTTGTTTGAATTTTCCACTTTAAATGGTGCAGCAATTATAATTCCTCAGGGCCAGATTATAACAGCAGGACCATTCAAGGCGGAACAGAAAAACTTCACCTTTATAGTTTTAGTGGTGGTTTAAGCTATCGAAATATTCTACCTAGAGGTTTTATGGAAAATCTACTTATAAATATGCACTACGGTAGGACATTTCAACAAGGTAGCACAGGCATACCAGCTGTGCTGATGTTATTACTCCCAATAAACAACCACCTGTTTAACCGCCCCCTCATTATTAAACTTTACTGTAGTATTTTATCTGATATCAGCAAGGACACAGGGACAGTGGAGCTTGTGTTTGCAGAAACTATGAAAAACTGTGTGTGCAAGTAAAATGAACAATTTAAGTATGTTTTAGATCAAAAAAATGTCAGGCTGTTTATTTATAACCACCTCTACTAATAACTTTCTGCCAGCGAGTTTTTAAAAGAATAAAACTCCCCGGAAGTCTGGTTCCCATCACCTCCACCGTGTAAAATTCTGACTTTCATCCAGAAAATAAAAAGCATTTCACACTCTGAACGACTTTCGATACATGATTATTTGCACATACTAATTATATTATGCTATAATAATAAATTCAGTCATGAATTATGCAGTCATGGTGATTCAACAGATAAAATTTCAGAGTCGGGATGTCAGAGTAAGAACTTATCAGCTCGCAGTGACTCTTTAGCTTTCATTGAGGAGAATTTGGTGAACTTGGTGCTGCAGATCACTCTTTAAATTATACAAAGCCAAATAAAATTTCAGATATTTTAACCTCTTTCCTAATTAGCGAGCCACCTTTCCCGTTTCCCATCCCTAAGGTAGTCTTTTTTACTTTGCAGTGAACTACCAATGAACCAGCCCAGCTTCAAAGTGAAGGTGAGCAGCATTGTGTTGAATTATGTCAGTTGTCGTAATAGCAGAGGGTCTACGGGAATTTGTTTATTACTATGAAAAAAGAAAAACACAGGCGAATAATTACACTAGGGGACACGCATACTAAACCAGAGGTCATTGTTTCTGTAATCAATAATCCTAAATTAATGACAGTATTCATATAGAGCCTGTGCTGCATATATGTATAAAGCTGAAGAACACTCATCGTGAAGGTTCGCCACATTTCTTTATTTTTGTTTATATAAGAGCCTTGCAGAACATGACATAAATAAAATGACCAATGGGAAGACGCTGTACAAAACCAATCCAACTTAGAAAATACTTACCTACACCTCTCCTCGTGAAAATAATAAAAGAAATGAGCAAGTAGGGTCAATACTGTGGTAGACTGGAAGCCATTTCCGCAGAGTAAAGAGAAGCTCTTTGCTCTGGCTTGTCCAAACAGACAAGACCAACAAAAAAACAAAAATAATTTTATATATATATATATATATATATATATATATAGTTTGCCAATTATGATATCAATGCAATCAGTGATGAAAAAACATGATCCCTTCATTGTACACATATATTCCACACCACTTCTTTGGGGTCATAATGAAAAGGATAAAATAGGAAAAAGCAGTATTTCTGCTAACTAAAAAGGCCAAATGTTCATGTTAGCATGCCATTCATTTTTAGTTCCAAGGTGAGTCACTGTTCCACTAACCCCTGAAGAAAAAAAAAAACAACACAAACCTTCCCTGACATGTAAATCACAATGTGACATTATGGGGCTGTTAAAGCCCCTTTCAGATTCCACACACACGCAGAAGAGAAAAGCAGCTGGAATAAAGCCAGCATGACCAGGACTTGGGTGAAAGAGTCTCAGTAAAGGAGCTCAAACGTTACTCTCCTTGCTGGCTCACAGGAAAGCTGTGAATGGATGATCATTGTGATTGTAATCAACTGCAGGCTCTATAGAGTCTCTGAAACTGGGGGTGCATGGGAGTTGTGTAGCTAACTGAAGGAAAAGGTCTGGGGTAGATGTTGAGGAGGACATGCAACAAGACAGTTCAGTTGCTTTCACTAGACTCTAACGTGTGCATCTTGATCAGGTGGTCGGGTTTAGCTCCGCTGGCATGGTGCTCCCACATCTGCAGATAGAGTCTTTCCAAGTCCAAGGTGTACTGCTTGGTGTTAAAGAGCGGGCTGCAGATTCTCTGTTTCCACACACGAGAACGAACCTTCTTCAGGCTGCAGAAGACAGGTTATAACAAGAGGTGAGGTTAGACACTGGTACCCTCTAGCATTTCTGTCTGTGCGAGAGTAAATTGAATTGGGAAGGTTAACTTACAACTCCATGTCTGTGCCAAGTTTTACAGCAACATCTTCATACTCCTGGCGACTCTGCGCAATAAGCTCAGGACAGCCAAGGCAAGTCAGCTGAGAAGCAGCCACTCGGGAGGCGAGTGTCTCTCCTGAAGAAAGAAAAAACAGTACATCACACACGATGTTTGTGATGATCTTTTTTTGGCAGAGAGACATCAAACTGTTCTAGGCACAGATACAAAGCGTGTTGCTTACCTGGCATAGTAACCATGGGTGTGCCAGCCCAGAGAACATCCATTCCAGTAGTGTGGCCATTGCAGAGCGGTGTGTCAAGGCACACGTCAGCCAGCTGACCACGCCTCACATGCTCCTCTTTGGGAGCCACAGGAGAAAAGATGATGCGGCTGGCAGGGAGGCCCATATTCTGTGCATACTGCTGAATGTTGGGCTCACCCACAGCTGGGAAGCGCAGCAACCAAAGCACACTGTTGGGCACACGTTTCAGAATCTGGAACAAACAACAAGAACATTAATGAACTGTGAAGACATACATGTTGGCATTATTCATTAAAGAGTACTACATGCACAAAACGCAACATTATTTTTCAAATGCACATAATGAACAACTGAAAGTAAATCTGGCTTGTCATACATGTGTGTTGTGCGATAGCAAACCCTACCTAGTTCAGATTGCAAACAAGTCATGTTCTTAAGCTTCTGTACAGAACTTAAGATAATTTGTGTCTTATGGTGGTCTGTGGTATATTTTGGCAGTTCTTGTTCATACTGCATACGGGCCAAAAACACATTCAACATAGGACACAAACTTCTCGCAATATTACAGACAAAAAGCTCAAGTCCACATTTTGCCAGTGCTTACATTGGCCCACATCTGCAGAGTTGGGGGGTCAATCTTGTAGAGTTGGTTGAAGTTACAATAAACAATGGAGTCTTCTGGGAGACCATACTGAGAGCGGGTGGTCACCACAATTGTTCTGGGAACCTCCTCACCTGTTGCCGCCTTGTTATTAATCTATTTGAGCAGAGAGAGAAAAAAAGTTTAAAAGACAGTGTATGGGTTAAACATCAGAAGAGCAAGTACTTTGGTGTTCACTGAAGACATTCAAACTGAGGGTTGCTGTTTAGCAAAATGCAAAACCAGGCCAATGCAGTGAAATGTGATGTTCATTACTTAAAAAACATGGTTTGGACAGTGTTTATCAAAACTACCGTTTAACTAGATCTGCTTTCAAAAGAGTGGTCTGAAAAGTTATTTAAATATAAATGCAATGCTACTTTAGAAGAACTTTAGCAGCACTTGTCTGACCTGCAGGACGGTACATGCTTTATTTTAATGCTTTATTAATAATCCCTGAAGAACAAATATATTTCACACTGTATTTTTTGAACACATCACACATACAACAGTGTACTATTTGGTGGAATACAGTTAGAGATCTAAAATGGTGGTTCCCATTTCATTTTCTCAGCTCAGTTGACAACAGTAACTGTTACAACTGTACAGCTTCCTTTATTACCATTTTATTGAAAAATTGAATCCAGAATTTCAGTGCAACTTACACATCAAGTCAATATACAGCCACAACTATTCTGACCAATCTACCAATCCACAATTCATGACAAATATTAAATTATAAGCCTGAAAATGACATCCATCTGACTTCATCCTCATGTTGTGTGCCATTTATAGCCGTACAAAAAGACCCAGGTGAACAGAGCAGTTTGAGGAAGAGCTGCTAATGCATATTCCACCTCAGGTTCTGTTCTGTACCAGCTAAAATGCCATACCTGTAAGGCTACAGTCCCAGATACTACAACCTCCTCGAGATAAAAATCTGAAAAAACAACAACATGTAGTGATATACTATTTTTTGTAGTGGACAGGAATGGAATATTTCGAAAGGTGCTGTTTTTTTTTTGATCTTCCAGGTGTGATTTAACAATTAAGAACTCATGCAGATCAGGGGGGTGTGGATTATAATCACTTTCAGCATAACCCTCTTCATAAGCTATGCTATGTGTTAGCTAGACCCATCTATCAGGCACACAGAGAACACAACTTGCCTAACTGCTAGTTTAACACTGATTTAGGCCTTTAAAATAGAATTGTCAATTAGGACAAAATCAGCCAAAAAAAACCAACCACCAATATGCCCATTTTCCCACCCTGATAATTATGATAGTTATAAGAACGTAAGCAACAGCAACCACATGCATATAAGGTAACAACTCATTAGCTAGTATTTTTTGAAGACCAGTGCTCTGGTGCGTTTGTAATTGGTCTGGGTATTTCCACAGCCAATACCTGAGTGGTAGCCAGACCATTGCTGACAGTGAAACCATTGATGGTGACTTGGATCTGGCCCTGATTGATCATGTTGATAACCGCCTCAGCTGCAGTGTTCATTGGGATGACGGGCATGGACAGGGCTCCATTACTGTCCGTGACCTCCTGGCCGTCACACTCCATCTGAAAAGAGGATTTTTTTTTAATTTTAGGATTAACAAATACCAAAATGTTATAAATGAAGTGTTTGTGTTCAGGAATTCCACAGATACCTTAATGACTTTGACATCTGGGAGGCTGTCTAGAAAAGCCTTGAGATCTATGCCGTTCAGCACGATGCGATTGTCGAAAATGTGTCCATTGGATTTGAAGTCAATCACTGCCTTTTTCTGAAGTGCATAAAAGAAAATGTTTGAGTAACTGCTATATGGAAGTATGCAACATAGAGCACATTGCCCCAAGATAATATCCAATGATGTCCAAGATAACAATACTGAAATCTTACAGGAGCAGAAAAACCAAGTAGATTTTGTCTTACCTTGAGGTGGGGGAACATGTTGGCATGGTCTCCAATAAAGAATGTATTAGGCATATAGGCCATCTTCTCAGAGTACTGCTCAGCCAGCTCAGCTGTAGAGGTCTCCTTATCTGTAATGATGTAGTCCATGAAAGGTGCTCCACTGGTACCTGGGTACCCAAGCCACATAGCCTAAAGAGAAAGTACTCAAGTTATTCAAATGTATTTTTTAGTTCCTATATACAATCACGTCTTTATGAACTACCAAATACATACTTGAATGGGAGCTGGGCGCAGGGCAAATAGCTCATTGCGGGCTCCTTTGGTGTAGCCATTCATGTTGACGAGGATGTGAATCCCATCTTGGTGAATCCTGTCTGCAGCCTTGCCATTGCAAGGGATCTATGCCAAAATGCACATAAAATAGAAAAAAAGGGAAATTATTTTGAAATGTTAACAGAAAAAGGAAAACAAGGCCAAAAGGTTTCTTGTATGTTCTCACCTGGGAGAGATCAGTAAAGTGATGAGCTTCGGCCATTACTTTAACTCGGAAGTTGGTACTGTCATCAGGACTGAGGGCATAACAGAACACCTAAGAACAGAACAGACCAAACTTAATTTATTGGACTTTCTTTGATGTCAAAAGTTAAAAGAAGCTTAAGATACAGGTAACAAATAAACTCGCCTCAAACTTATCTGAGCTATGCATGCCCGGAATGGACTGCATGAGGTGGGAAGTTGGGTGGTTCCCAAAGTCTGAGCTGACATAGCCAACGCGCAAGCGCCCTCCACTGGCTTTGAGGTCCTTAGGATGCTCATACGAAGGTTTATGAAGAGCATTGATCTGTAGCAGAGTTGTTAGAATTACTTGCTATACAGTGCAGAAATACACTTAAGATCTCTTTGCTTGCTCTGTTGAGCTTGCTGGTGAAACAGTTTAACATAAGCAAGTTAACCAATATAATAATTCAACACACAAAAACTCTCACAAGGAAACTAGCAACATTATACGAAGCAGCATTTTACCTTGTCCAAACAGAGGTTACCATGTCGCTCTGCAATGGCTTTGCGGAAGCCATGGGAAAGAGGATATAACATGCTATGGTGGGGGTGTACTGAGGGCAGACGATTCTTTTCCAGCTGGTCAGCTACAATGCTCACCAATTTCTTCATGCGCTCGTCATAGTCAGTCCAGTCACACACAATCTGTAATAGTAAGTTGCATAATTGTATATGTGGCATTATCACTACTTCTATAACTATAAGGCACAAATATTAAATGCTATATATGAAAGAAAACTTTGAAAAGAATTACTTATTTGGTTCTGATAAACAGCTAAGTGGCAAATCCCATTATGTTTTATGTAATACTAACATTACTGTGATGATGTAGAGCTACACATCACTAGTCTATGTTACCATGTTAATCCTGTATAGAGATGTGCACATTGTATAATGAATTTAAAGAGTACAAAGCCATGACTTGTAAAGTGAATTAATTAACTGCGAACTGGCTAATCACGTTGCACCAGAAATGTTTTTATTATCATTGCTCTTGTTTTACCCAAGTTAAGAATGGAATATTCCTGTGGGAGGGGCATTATGGAATATAAAAGCATGCAACAGGGATAATGGGGTCACTTTTGCCTAGACAAACAGGCTTTGCAGTCATTGACCCGTTTATCTCTGTATGTAGAGTTTTAGTGTACACTATAGTGTACACGCTTGTAAATATGTAAATAGCTGTCTGTGTTGTGTAAATAAAAGGTGAAAAGAAAACATCTCCAATTTTCATGCTGGCCAACTTTTTCCAGGCCCTTAGGCCTCTTGCCCGACATTACCCATAGGGTGTGACTCACCACTCCTGCACCCTGCAGGGGCTGTGGGCCAAGCACTATAACAAATACCTTCAAAATGTAAAAAGAAACAACAATAATACAAAAAAGAAAAACTTAACTTACTCACATTCCTCATTAAGAGTACATACCTGTAGACAATGAGCAAGATTACAATAAGCATCTGGGAAGTCAGGCTTGAGCTTCAGAGCAGTGCGGTAAGACGCAATTGCTTCTGGAATGTTCCCAGAGTCCTATTAAGAAAAGTGCACACATTTAATTGGCATATTCAACATTTAATAATTAAGAATACCTTCAATGTCCATAGGTCAGTATAAAAAAAAACCTTATGAATGGAAGCCAAGTTGCTGTGAGCGTCTGCAAAAGCAGGGTTGATCTGAATGGCACGTGTGTAGCACTGCAGCGCCCCTTGCACATCTTGCATTTCTTTCAGAGTGTTGCCCATGTTGGAGTAAGCATCAGCAAAGGTGGGGCTGATTCTGTAAAGGTGTGTAAAGAGAAATTAATTCTGTTCAAGCTTCAAGCCATAGGATGAATATACTTAAAACAGAGTCTAGAAAATATGTCACAAGAAAGAAACAATAGCATACCTGATAGCTTCTTTGTAGTGCATGAGGGCTTCCTGCAGCTTGCCCTGCTGCTGAAGAACGCTGGCAAGGTTGGAGTGAGCGGCAGCAAACTCTGGGAATACCTGTTGAAGATAAAACAAGGGATCAGGAACGAGTAATCTTTTAGCCTAAGCATGTACATGCATGTACAAAAAAAGACAACACTCAACAAATAACCAAAGAATGAAGGACTCACCTCCAAAGCCTTCCTGTAGAGCTGCACAGCCTCTTCAATGTTGCCCTGTTCCCGTTTGATGTTGGCCAGGTTGTTGAGGGAGTCTGCGTGTGTGGGGCACAGACGCAGTGCTGTGTTGTAGCATTCCTCTGCCTCAGAAACCTGACAGGGGACAGACAGCTAGCTTAGGTTACAGGTACACTGAGCCAACCCAGGAAAAATTCAGCTGAAATCAACAGACATCTCACAACCAAGTTATTTCTAAAGCTTAGAAGCCTATTACAATAATAAAGACACTACTTGGTGTAACCAGAAGGAAATCTCGTACATTGCCCTTCTCCTTCAATGCGTTGGCAAGATTGCAGTATGCATCAGGAAAGTGAGGCTGCAGCTCAATGGCACGTCGGTAGGTGTCGATGGCAAGGTCAATCAGACCCTGTTCATAGTAGACGCAGGCCAGGTTGCCATGGACCACAGCATGATTGGGGCTCAGGCTGAGGGCTCGCAAATAACCAGCCACAGCTCTGTAATAAAAAAAACATTTCCGATCATGAGTGAAGGCCTGTTAATGTTTTAAACCTTAAGATTAAACCGATGATAAAGGTACAGAGGTGCAGAACAAAGGGTACGTAGGTACAGAAAATACTGAAGACGTTCACCTGTCAAATATGCGGGCTTCTTTAAGAACATTGCCCAAGTTGATGTAAGCATCCAAAAAGTTGGGATCCAAAGTCACTGCCTATAAAACAAACAAAAAACAAAGTTTAATTGACCTACATTATAAGACTGCATCAGACTGGTGCTTCACCAGACCAGCATGCAATTTAATTGCAAGACTACTTGCCTTCTCAAAATGATGGATGGCCAGCCAGATCTCTCCCTGGGCATTAAACACACAGCCCAGGTTGCTCCATGCCACAGCAAAGTTTGGTTGAGTCTCGATTGCTTTCAGGTAGCAAGCCTTTAATGGGTTAATAATCAAAACAACAGAAAAAAAGAGGGAAGAGGGGGAGTAGTAGAGTAGAAAGGGGAGATGGGGGTTTTAAAAGAAAATAAAAGATTGAATAAAAAGAAAGAAAACAAAAAGAGCAGAGAAAGCTACAGTCAGTATCCATTCTCCAAAAAGCAAAAAGTGAGTCTACAGCGTGGGCTCGCAAGCGCATCAGTCTGCCGCGCTAAGCTGCACGCTTTTTCCTGCGCTGCGCAAATCTGACCAGCACCTACACTCCGACTGACATTCTTTAGTTATGGTCTCACTAAAGGAAATATTATGAGACATTTAAAGAAAGCGAACCAGAACTTTACATTTAAGATTTCCTATTACCCTGGTGCAGTATAAGATATCCAAATATACAACAGCAACATCCTAATAGATATAGCCAGATTACAGTCACAACCTTAAATGCCTGTGCAGAATGTAGATGGAGGTCCCTGTAATGCAGGCGCAAAACGCCACGCGGTGGCCATTATGTCTCGCCACTCCGTGGTTGCAGCTTGCGCATATCTGCTTTTCGCTGTCGCTAGCGCTTACTCCGGCTCAGATTTCAGACAGCAGACCTAACACAGGTGCTCTAAACCCCACCAGTATGGATCACTCTCTGAAACCTCCACCCTCCAGGAACACAGCAAGGGAAAAACAAGGCTAAAGTCATTTGACAGGACTACATTTGACATTTTGTGGTAACGTGGCAAAAAACAGACCGCTAATGTTATGTAATGCCAATGGTGGCCTGTGTTGGGTTGGGGGTCCGTTGGGGCCCATGCTGGCAAGGTGAGCAGGCAGGCCTGAAGCCACTGGCCGGGAGGGAAGGGAAAAGGGGAGCATCTGTTGCGCGCATGCGCCTTTGGATCGCATTAGAGGGCGTTTTGACGCTGCGCAGCCCCTGCGTCGCTGTAGACTCACAGCGCATCATCTGCTCAGCAGAACGCTGCATCTCCAAATCAAGAGGAAAAAAATTATAAACCAAAGCAACAGGAAAAAAAATTAACAAGTAAGAGTTAGAGGGTTCTTACTGTGTTTTTGTTTGCTTACTGCATCCAATCCATCTTTCTTTTTAATTACTTCATAAGGTAAGTTGTAAAGAGGAATCACAAATAATACTTTTTTCGTTTAATAAATTTATTTTCTTGCTTGTTTTCTTTTGTTCTTCAAAAGGTAGTCACAAGACAGAAGAACTCAGGCATGAAGATGTATTTTTTTTTTCTTTTGTTGGCAGTTACAAACCCGTTACCATATTTTTGGACTTTGTCTGGGGGCGGCCGCAGCTGGAAGAAGAGGAGAGGACTGATGCTGCCCTAGTGTTCCTTTCCGCCGGACCGCACCTACGCAGGAATAGTGTCACCCACCTGAAACCTTCTAAATAACAATATCAGTGGTGGAAAAACCAAAAAAGAGACAAAATAAGAAAACAAGACCGTTAGTAAAGGTTGGCAATCAACACATTTGTTTCATATGGATATGCAAAGAAAAAAAACTATTCACAGAAACAAACCAAAAAGTAAAAAATAAATAAATAAATAAAAAACCCAAAAAAACATCCTACTTAAATTTCACTCATGCAATGTACAGGATTTCAAATTTATAAATGAAAAGAATGCATATAGAGGGACAAGAGAGAAGAAAGGCTTTGTGTTATGTTTTTTAAAGAAATCTCCTAATTTGATTCATCCTGTTTCAAATGTAAAAAAAAGGAGGGAGGCTAACTGGCTTGATCTTCTCCAAATGATCTAAACACATTTCTTTGGGGACAATGTTAATCATGACATAAATCATACTGGGAGAGACAAAAGTGAGAAAGTTATCATTAATCTGTTTTTTCTTCCTTTTGCTGAAATTCTTACTTTACATGATTTAATACAGCGTTTGCTTTATCCTGTCCTGCCTTCTTGAATCCTGGCCAATGGGTAAAGGAAAAAAGCTTGTGGTTTAATGATTTGGATCTAGAAGCCTCCACAGCTCTGAAATAAAGAGGTCAATGCTTGTGCTGCGCATGTGTATTGCTTTCTCTCTATCAACGCATCTGACGCGTGCAGTGGAGTGCAGATAGTGAGCTGCTTGCCTGACACAGCCCAGAGCTACATCACAGTGTTGACGGTACAAGACACCCAAAACCTCCCATATGCTACTTAGCCATTCATAGTGAAAGAAAACGGATCAAACTAAACAGTAAAACGTTTAGCAGCTGCGGACTTACAAAGGCCTGATTATTTGTTAAAGCACTGTGGAGCCCTTGGAAGGCATCAGTAAGCTTGGCTGGTGGGTCAGGCAGGCAGCTCTTCAGCGCGCACACTCCACTGGTCCTGAGCAAGCGCGCGGGGGGGTCAGAGCGACAGAGCCAATGTGGCGGGTGCTGGCACCCAAGTGCTCCTCCCCACTCCTCCCCCCTATGGCACAAAATAAGAGGGCTTCTAACCAGCGAGGAAAGACCAATCTCTGCAACGTCCTCTAATTCTCCCACAGACCCACCAAGGGCTAAATGAAGTACTGATATATGCAAGTCATGGTTGACTTTTTTTTCTTTTCCTTTCTAGTTTTCACTGGCAGGTGTAAAATTTGCTGTGTTAGCCAAAGGGATGTTCTACAGGCTACGGCGTCAAGTGGTGGATGCTCGGTAGACAAAACCGAATCGGAAATGTATCTGAGTTAGAAGCCATCTTATTTTTAGCATAACAAAATTTACTAACTTCATATCAGTCCATTATACTTTTTTCAAGACCGAGCCAGCATAATCCCTCCGCAACACTAAAAGAACATGCCAGTACAGCAATGCGGTAAAAGATTCTCCCTTTGGTGACACACAGAGGGACCCAGCCTTTCTTCCTGTGTTGAGGGGCGCTGACATAGATGCCAGGCCAGGATGAAGCACAGTGTTTAAACATAGAGAAGCAGGAGGAGTGAAAGAGAGCAGGTAAAGGCAATGGAAAAAGGTAAGGTCATTCTAGCCAGCATTTTCAAAAAAATATATAATACAAATGGTGGGTGGGGGGGATGGGGGATAGTAGTATGGGGTTCACTGTGGCTGCCATGAAAGTGATTGGGGCTATATCTGAAGAGGAGAAAAGGTTTCCACAATGTTTGTACTTTTGCCCTTTGGAACTGAATGGACTAGTGGAGAACTCCAGGGCTGTGCATACTGTAGGGCTTTAGCTAGACCTGTTAATTAACAAGAAGAATGATGCTAAGGGGCTGGAGTGGTGGGGTGGGGCAAGGGTGGGAATAAGAAAAGAGTACAGGGCACCATACTCCAAAGAGCAGAAAAGGGACTTAGTGTTGCATGGAGAAGGAAGCACTCACTCCAAAAGGATAGTAAAGGCTATAAGTTTAGAGGGGATATAAAATAAAAATAACAAATAAAAAAAGGGAAAGCAAATTTTATAAAAACATGCACAGGCCGACATGTCAACACAGACCTTTGCCTCTTCCAGACGCCCAAGAGCTTTGAGAAGGTTGCCTAAGTCACTGCGCACACAATAGAGATCCTGCAATTAAAAACAAAAATTTTACTTAAATACCAATCTAACCACAGCAGCTGCACAGATGGATACAGCGCTATGAGAGCACTGTGGCTTTGAAACCCGATTTATCACTCACAGGATTGTATTGAAGAGCAGACACATAAGCCTGCACAGCTCCCTCCATGTCCCCTGCAGCAACCAAGGCTGCAGCCAAGTTGATGTAGCCATCAATGAAGTCCGGCTTAAGGCGAAGTGCATGGCGGTAGTGCTCAATAGCCTCCTGCAGTTGACCACGCTCCTTGTAGACATTGCCCAGGTTGGAGTAGGCCTCAGCCAGCATGGGATTCTGCTTGATGGCTAGAGTGCTGAAGTGTGCTGACCTGCATGCCAATTTACAGCCAACAGTTAAGAAGTAGAATCTAGATGGGCCAATTTTACTTGTTTAGTGTGCAATTAAGAGCACTATGATGCGTAGGAGGCTTTATTACACCCTAAACAATGTGAATACCATGTTCATCAGTTCAGTTATTTGAAACAGTGGCTTAACAGATGCACATATGTTCAAAATGACAAGTGACATTTGTTTTTTTGATCTTTAAATAAATATTGCATTAAGGTGCCATTGTCTCTGGCCTACTACGCATCTTGGCCTGTGGGCTGAAAAATTATTAAGTTCTTAGTTACCACATTTAAAATTCCCCCTAATACACTCAGTATGACCTCAAGGAATTACATTTATAAAAGAAATCTATAAAATACTAGGAGATAAACTCACGGTCCAAATGAATATCACTTACTTGATTTTAAAAATACATACTGAAACAAACCAAACTGAACCAAAATGGCTTTGTTGCAAAAACATGAAATATCTGCCAAATTAAACAAACTAAACAACACTGTGGAAGAAAGATCAAAATACAAAACGATTTTGAACACCACTACCTGGATCCTGCACACCTCACTGGATCTTTCATTACTCCCTACCAAGAAGAGTCAGCTAGGCTCACAGTGCTTCAGGCAGATCACTAAAAGGGCACAGATCTTCCTGAACCCCCTTACCTGTCGAGCCTGCGGCACTGGAAATGGATGGAAGACAGAAGAAGCAGGACTCCAGTATTGTCAGGTTCCTGCCTCCACAGCTGCATGCAGTGCCGCTCTGCTGCCTCAAAATCACCTGACTGATACTCGCGGTGTGCCAGTTCAGCCAACCCTTGGAAGGAAAGCATACGTTTGGTTGGTTCTGTGGCACCAACACAACCCGAAGGAGGAGGGGGGAAACAACATGTTAGAAAAAATGGAAACGAGACAAAAATAAAAATGACAGGAACAGAAATGTTTTTTTTAATGCAAACTTTATATAAGTGTCTCATGTCAAAAAGGTAAAGATACATGCTACCAGGTATTGGAGTTTCTCACGATACTAGAACTCAAACATAAAGCCCAGAGTAAAAAAGAGAAATTCATTCACACAAAACTGAAATAAATATTACTATAAAACAACTTAAAGGATGAGTTCAAATTAATGTGAAAGGTTTTCCACCTTAGGTATAGAAATCCCAATAGTTAGGTATTCAAAATATAATTAAATCAATAAATAGAGCAATTAGCCCAACTGCTCTGTTGAACGGAAGATCTAATCAACAATCCATGCTGAGAATCTGCTGATGACCTGCTGCTTATTGCTCATATAAATCTATGTTGGTCACAGTAAAACATGGCAACATGTAGAATCTAAACTTATTTATGGTGCAATTCAGCTCAATGACAACTGGCCAGTATAGCCAGTTATCAAAATACAATTTCCATTCTTGATCATTATTACAATAAACATCAATTCATTTTTTTCTTTTTTTTTTTTCTTTTTACAAGGCTATGTTTTGCTCCTGAATGGTTACTTCCTATGGTCAGAACATGACAAACACTCACCAACCAGTGGAAAATTCTACAAATATCTCCTGGCAGAGTGGAAGAAATCTAGTTATCCAGGTTAGCTGTTTCTACCAAAATCCGATTCATTTTAGCTGTCTGATGGTACATACTACATACAACTACTTCAGATCGGTATGAACACCAGCTGGCTTGTTACACCAATGAAGGATCACATGCCATACTCCTATCACTTCTACCACATCCACTCATCTCACACCATCCCACCATATCACACTATTTACACTGAACTGCAATGCATCTAATGCTGGCTGTGTAAAAGAGATCTCAGTGGCATCAATAGCAATATGATTCTCCTGTATCAGACATACAAAATCCTCCTTTTAGGCATGTTTCAACTGAAATGAGTGCTTTTTTGATTGGTTTTACCGTAGTTAACTACAACAACATCTTACATGGGTCTGCTTCTTGTTAACCAGCTGCTAAAAACAGCTAGTCTTGGAAGTGATCTGTCAGTGCTGCAACAGAGCTGTGACTAGCATAAACTTACTTTTTCTTTTCACTTTTGTTGTTTGTAAATGAACTAAAACTGAAATTTTACTGTGTGTTGTAACACACATAGCACTTTGGCTAAAGTTGTGTGGAGAAGAAATAATTTAACATTTTAGATTTACATTTTAGACATGGGGTGGCAGCTCTCTGGGTAGTGGTGTTAACCACTGAGCCACACTAACCATAATTTAATGCTACTGAAGTTTATTAGAAAGGTTGATCCAGACTAGTAAAGTTCACATACAGATTGTCACTTACATTTGGCTGCAGGAAAACAGAGCTACAATTACTCCGCTCAAACAGCACCATATTTGAATTCATTCAAATACTGAACTCATCCTTTAAATCAAGGAAAAAATGCACATGTAGGGATGTGGCATGAAAATGAGGGTGACAAGACACAGTGACAAACCAAATTAACACAATACATTTTACAGGCAACTCTTAAGGCTGTTACTGTCATGCATTCATAAAGAAGTTGAACATTTAAAACAAAAAGGTGGAAGCAGCTACAAGTGGATACAGCTAATCATTCTAGTAATACAAAATAGAAACAAGTTCCTAAAATTGTGGATTTTGTTGTTACATAATCCAACATAATTGTTACATTATGTTTACATGGTATGTGTGTCACCTAGCAAGCACGCAAACATAACCTCTCTAGAGTTTCCAATTATTTGTACATTTCTCTGAACAATTCAGCACCCCATCCAGACAACTACTACCTAGATGGAGAGTAAGTTAATCGACTTTACTCACTTCTCCAAAGCCCTTTCACTTACTTGGTCTGCTCGTTCATTTCTACAACAGCTACTACAGAAATCTGTGTAGCATATAAAACATAGACAACATCTCAAATGGCACACTACACTAATAAGGGTGTAACTAAATACTCTTCCACCATTAGGAGTGAATTTATTAAGTGTGCTAGTGAAGACAGAAGTGCATCAACAGCAATCAACAAGCCCAACATCGAAAAACTGTATTTTAACCTTAGAACCAAAAAATCACACTGAACCCAAAACTGTGCCAATGTCTCATGTATTATAAACATTCTGTAATACTGTGTATATAACACACGTCTATTCATACCTTATGATTATATACCTTATATTATACCATATGAGTGCAGATATTTGCCCATTTCTTTTAGCTGATGACCTTTTTTTGTTTTTCTTTTATACATTCACTGCACTGTATTTTATGTTTCCCATATTTATATAACCTATATAATATCTGTCACTGTCTCTGTGCTTATGTGTCTATTATGTTCAGTGTGACTCCCTAAGACATGTGTAACACTCTGCAGGCGTCTGGACACCAATAAGTTACAGATCATGATTTGATATACTTGACAACATTTTACAGACTACCCTCATCACAGGGGGCGTTAGCTATTCATGCTGAGTATGTTATCTGGATTGTCTGACCGATGTTAGCTGTGCTGGTGGTTGTGCAACTAAAGATAACTCTCACCTCGGCTACGAAACCAATATTTGCTATGATCAGTTAATACTCATAAATCCATGGGTCTTACCTGAATCTGGGAAACAAAACTAAAAACTGGAACAGAAACTACAGATTACTGTTTTCTGACTTGATTGCAATCGGTTATATTAGCTAGCCAACTATTAATACTGAAAGCGCTCAAGAAGGTCATCGCTAAAATCATTTCGGACTAACGTTATTCTCTCAGTCTTACAGGAGAACGCTAATAAACATACTTCGCACCTCCTCGCTACAGTCTCTGCTCGTTAGTAAGTACAACAGCTGATTAACGTTACACTACATGGTCTACACGGACTGTACTGTCAGGCTTACCTGTGCTGTCGGCCACGTTCCCCACAGAGCTCGCCATCTCCCCTTTGGTCTTCGAGTCTTGCTGCTGAACGGTCGTCAGTGTGCCACAGAGTAACGGGGAGCTGCCAGTTCAAAATAGTACCAATAACACAGGGGCAACTCTGCGCGAGTTAGATTATTCCGCTTTTAAATTGTGATATTTTTATGACGAGTCTAACAAAATGCCGGTTTTCATGAAAGCGACCTCTCTTCTCCTTTCCCGGCTAAGCTAATGAGAGAAGCTAACCGAATTAAGAAACGTAGTACACCTTAGTAACGTCTCGTTTGCACACCCAACAGCTTAAAATCATTAGCTAGTGTTTTCTGTTGTTTGTACACAACGAAATGCAATATATATGAACATTACGCCTCAAGTGTAATTATTAATAGTTATACTGCTGCTTTCTTTACCATCGCAGTAACTCCGCTAACAAAAGCATCGGCCTTGAATGGTGGAAAATGGGCGGGACTTCTTTTTGATATAAAAACTAGGCCTTGCTCTCCGGCTTTGACACATTTAACATATGTTCGGAGCCAGTACCGATGATATGTTTTTTAATAACGCTTAATCGCATACACATGATATACTGAGACTGGAGAAATGGGTGGAGCTTGTTTTTTTCCTCCCAGAAGCAGATTTTTGCTCTCCTGTGGCGGAGGAACCTCACAACAAGCCATTGTCGCACTTCGGCCTACGCCTTTCGTATCATTGCGCCATCCACTGCAGTAATGTCAGGAAAGATCCATTAGTGAGGAGGGGGGAGTTTATTCTGACAGCTACACTTGATATATGTACTTTGGTAAATAAATAAACAAATGATATTGATATTTTTGTGCTAGAATTGATTCTTAAAAGTGAGGTATCAATTTAAGTAGCGATCCTCTCATCCCTACTGATCATTTGTTGTGTTTTGAACAAGTTTTACAGCGGGGTATTAAAACCAGCATGTTGTAATTTGGATGCTGTATGGTCGTTCAGATGATCATCAGATTTAAACAACACTTCTTTAAACATTATATAATGTACTTGCAGTGGGAGGGAGGGACAAACAAAAACTTTGTACAGTGTAAGAGAGCAATCATTGTTAAAGGAAATCAAACATATTGAAAATATTGGAACAGACATGAACTGATACCAACATAATTTTGATATCATTGTACTGCCCTGTTATTATTTCCAATGTCAGGCCCATTAGGTGTCTTGCACACAAAAGGAAATGTTTTCCATCACTGTACTGCAGCCATAGACGGGGAAGCTATGAAATATAATACCAGTATTAAACACATCTGAACCATATATATAGCATTTCAACTCCTCATATTATCCTATTTTCTCCTATATTAAAGAGTAGATTGATGCCTTCACTGGAAATGCAGTAGGTGGGACCATGATAAAACATTTTCTAGAAAATCCTACAGAACAAATAATAACTACAAATAATTATAATAATTAACAATATTATAAAACCCAAGTAAAAAAAACAAAACATGATCCTCTAAAGGAATGTGTGGACAACAGTCACTTTACTGCTGC